>JAJEJO010002220.1:194873-458030 GCA_020662805.1 Glaucomys volans | reverse complement strand
GCTGACACAGGTAGATTCCACCTCTACAAGGCAGGGTGCAGTGTTCTGTGATCTTTGACCTTTAAATGGGGATGCCATAGATCTTAACATAGCAACGTCCTCTTCACGAAGCAAGCTCTGACCTTCTGGGGTGAGGGTTTAAGGAATAAATGGGGGCGTATAAATCTAGGAAGATGCTTTGCTTGATGTTCTTGTGATACTGAAAGGCCATTGATCATGGTCTCCAGACAAAATAAGGTGATGTCACTTCCCCTTTAAAGGAAATGTCATTTCTAATCTATGACAAGAAGGACCACAATGTTGAGGGTCAGAATTTTATCTAGATGCAGCCATTTAATTTTAGAGAAAGCGTGGGGAAACTACCCAGTCAGAAAAGATGGGATTTCCTGATCCCCTCTCCAGGGCTGTTTCTGGAGTGAACAGATATGAACATCAGCACTGGATATTCCCAGTCGAAGTCCACACTCCAGACAAACACCCTGACGTGTCCTTTCAGTGCCGGTCTCTGACCATAAATCAACCCTCATTTATTGGCTGTATGTGGATCAGCATTTAAAATCCAGTTAAGATATTTTATCATTTTATCTGCACTGGGATTTTATAAATATCCCTGGGAAGTATGTATTCTACGTTACAAATGTTGGCATACTCCTGCCCCAATAATCTAAATGAGATTTTATACGGAAAAATGTGAGTATAAATTGAATTGTATCGATTCAGTTTGGGGTTCTTTGAGCTAAACTCAGCCAGGGAAAACTGGCGGATGTTAGATTTTGTTGCCCAATCACCTGGTGGCTGTCTGATTTAAAAATGTGGGTGATGAAGTACTAAAAGGGAAGACAGAATAGGGGCAATAAGAAGGGGAAGGTATTTTCCTTATAGAGAAAGATAAGCCCCTGAGTGCTGGTCTGCTTAGATTCAGGTGTGCCCATTATAAGTGTTTGCGTTGTCCTATTGCTCAGACTTGTCTCAGGAGCTCCATGGCTGGGTCAGAAGTCATCTTGAAGAGTGGTGACAGCCCTTAAGTGGGACATCTTGTGAAAGAGGTACTCAACTCTAGGACACTGGGGTCAACTGACACGGGTAAGATGTAGAGTAGTACAGATTCTCCTATTTCACAGGAAATGAAGACCCAATCAGGTCCAGAGTGCCCCGAGACATGTATGCTAGTCTCCATGGAGTGAGAATCCTGATGGATTTCAAAGAGATGGTATTCCTCTAGGTTTCTCAGTACCCGAATACTTGTGCCCTCAGGGTCATGGGCATCTGAAAGTCAGATGCTCAGAGTCGCGTATAAGAGATTTTTTTCACCTCCACTGAAACAATGTAGAGCTTGGTGTTCCTGATGACAATTGTTGTTGAGTTCCATGTTGATGTTTTCTGCATTTGATTTAACAGTTTGTGGACTACTGGTTCAAGTTGAAAGCTAGAGTTGGTTTTTCTAGGTAGCCCCCAATCTAGGCATGTGGTTTTGCAGAATATCTCAGTACCTTACAGCTGTGAAGACTTCCCTGCCCAGGTAGACACTTTGACTTTGACATGGTGTCTGTGGGAGTAAAATGATCCAATCAGCTGGGTCACTTCTATGTTGGTCTTGCCTCGGTTCACTCTCAAATGGTCCTTTGAAGTCATTGCTTTCAGATATCCCAGAACTTATCCCAGCTGGTCTTCCTTAGATGGCAGAAAGTGTGGTTCTTAGTATAGTCACTGGTTGACTGAAGCCAGTATTAGTAGAAAATGTTTGTCTGGTAGGCAGAATTTCAAGATGGCACCATAATCTGTCCCTAGCATTGGGACCTTCATTAGGTTGTGTTACACAGCAAGGATGAAGGGATTGCACAGATATAATCAACATACTGATCAGTTAACTAAGAAAAAGGGAAGATTATTCCTTGTGGGCCTGACTTAGAAGCATTTTAAGAGATTATAGGCCTTCCCTGAGGTCAGAGTCTCATTATCTGTAGAGATTCCCTTGTCTTCCTTTCTGATTTTGATTAAATTAAAAGGAAATGACCTCTGCCAAAAATGGGAGACTCTTTCCCCAGTTGAGCTTTTGGATGAGAGTGCAGTGTGAATAACACCTTCAATTTTGATGGTTAAGCTGTGCCCAGTCCTCTGGCTTACAGAAACCTGAAATAAGATGTTAAGTCTTTGGTTTCCTATTGCTGCATAACAAATTGCCAATGACTTTGCCAGAGTCTTTCAGAGCCCAGCCTGGCCCTGGATTTCTACAGCTGCTGTCCTACAGAGTGAGTTGGGTGGAGCATCCCTCCTGCCTATGGCTGCAACTGCTCTGGCTCTGCTAGGTGGATCTTGTGATCATGGTAGGTTCTTTTGACCATGCCACTCCCCCTGCCTTCTCCTGGGACTTCCTAATCCAGAGTCTGAGGCACCTGAATCTGCATGTGACCTTTTCTACTAATGAGTGATTAGTGTAAACAGTGGCAGATTTTTATTTTTTTTAATCTCATTTGAAATAGATCAGAGCCATCCCTTGGGTGGATAAGAGATGAGTGATCTGCAAATGTATCTCTTTTTTTTTTAATTGAACACAAATGGAGTACAGCTATTGTTTCACTGGTTGTACACAAAGTAGAGTCACACCATCTGTGCGTTCATGCATTTACACAGGGCAATGGTATCTGTCACACACTCTGTTATTAATTTTACCCCCCACCCGCCCCCATATCACTTTTTAATACTTATTTTTACAGACTGCACATTATGATTGTACACAAATGGGGTATAACTCTTCATTTTTATGGTTGTACACAATGTAGATTCACACCGTTGGTGTAGTCATATATATACATAGGGTATTAGTCTCAGTCTCCTTCCTTCCCCCCCCCCCGCCGCTCCATATTCCTCTACACCATCCATAGTTCCTCCATTCTTCTCTTGCCACCACCTGCCACCACCCCCACCCCCAACTCAAACCTGTCCCCGTCCCCTCCCTGCCCCCATTATCATCATCCACTTAGGAGAGAAAACACTAGACCCTTGGTTTTTATTGGCTTGCCATATTTCACATAGCATGATATTCTCCACCTCTATCCATTTACCAGCAGATGCCATAATTTTATTCTTTATGAATGAGTAATATTCCATTGTGTATAAATACCACTTTCTTTATTCATTCATCAATTAAAGGACATCTAGGTTGGTTCCATAATATAGCTATTGTGAATTGAGTAGTTATTGAGCACTGATGTGGCTGCATCACTGTAGAATGCTGATTTTAAGTCCTTTGCGTACAGACCAAGGAGTGGGATAGCTGGGTGAAATGGTGGGTCCATTCCAAGATTTCTGAGGTATCTCCATACTGCTTTCCAGAGTGGCTGAACCAATTTGCAACCCCACCAGCAAAATATGAGTGTGCCTTTTTCTCCACATCCACGCGAACACTTATTTTTGCTTGTGTTCTAGATAAGAGCCATTCTAATTGGAGTTAAATGAAACCTTAGGGTGGTTTTAATTTGCGTTTCTCTAATTATTAGAGATGTTGAAGCCTTTCTCATGTATTTGTTGATCACCTGTATATCATCTTCTGTGAAGTGTCTGCCCAGTTCCTTAGCCCATTTATTGAGTTCTTTGTATTTTTAGTGTAAAGTTTTTAATGTTCTTTGTCTGTCTGAAGTGTGGGTGGAAAAGATTTTCTCCCACTCTGTAGGCTCTTTTCACATTGTTTCCTTTAGGAAAAGATTTTTAGTTTGAATCCATCCCATCTATTGATTCTTGCTTTTATTTCTTGTGCTCCGGGGGTCTTGTTAAGGAAGTCTAGGCCTGAATCTGTTGGCTTAGGACCACTTTTTCTTCTATTTGGTGAAGGATCTTAGGTCTAATTTCTAGATCTTTGATCAATTTTGATTTGAGTTTTCTACAGGGTGATAGATAGGGGTTTAATTTCATTGTCCTGCATATTGATTTCCAGTTTTGCTAGGACCATTTGTTGAAGAGGATATCTTTTCTCCCATTGTATGTTTTTGGATCTTTGTTAGTATAGGTAACTGTATTTATGTGGGTTTGTCTGTGTCTTCCGTTCTGTACCATTGGTCTGTCTCTGTTGGTGCCAGTACCAGGCCGTTTTTGTTACTATTGCTCTATGATAGAGTATAAGGTCTGGTACTATGATACTTCCTGTACCACTCTTTCTGCCCCAGATTGCTTTGGTTATTCTGGGTCTTGTATTCTTCCAGATGAATTTCATATTTGCTTCCTCTATTTCTATGAGGAATGTCATTGGTATTTTAATTGGAATTGCATTAAATCTGTATAGGGCCTTTGGAAGTATGGCCATTTTGATAATATGAATTCTGCCTATCCAAGAGCTTGGGAGATCTTTCCATCTTCTAAGGTCGTCTTCAATTTCTTTCTTTAGTGTCTGTAGTTTTCATTGTAGAGGTCTCTCACCTCTTTTGTTACATTGATTCCCAAGTATGTTTTTTTTTTTTTTTTTGAGGCTATTGTGAACGGAGCTGATTTCCTCACTCCTTTCAGATGATTCATCACTTATGTATAGAAATGCACTAGATTTACGTGTGTTGATTTTACATCCTGCTATTATGTTGAATTCATTTATGAGGTCTACAAGTTTTCTGGTGGAGTTTTTTGGATCCTCTAAATATAGAATCATGTCATCAGCAAATAGTGACAGCTTGAGTTCTTTTCCTATTTGTACCCCTTTAATTTCTTTGGTCTGTCTAAATGCTCTGGCTAGTATTTCAAGCATGATGCTGAATAGAAGTGCTGAAAGTGGGCATCCCTGTCTTGTTCCAGTTTTTAGAGGGAATGCTTTCAATTTTTCTCCATTTAGAATGATGTTGGCTGTGGGTTTAGCATAAATAGCCTTTACAATGTATGTCTGCCATCCCTATTTTTTCTAGTGTTTTAAGCATGAAGGAGTGTTGCATTTTATCAAATGCTTTCTCTGCATCTATTGAAATAATCATGATTCTTAACCCTAAGTCTATTGATGTGATGCATTACATTTATTGATTTCTGTTTGTTGAACCAACTTTGCATCCCTGGGATGAACCCAACTTGATTGTGGTGCACTATCTTAATATGTTGTATGCAATTTGCCAGAATTTTGTTAAGGATTTTTGCATCTATGTTCATCAGATACTGGTCTGAAGTTTTCTTTCCTTGACGTGTCTTTGTCTGGTTTTGGTATCAATGACACTAGCTATATAGAATTAATTTGGAAGGGTTCCCTCCTTTTCTATTTCATGAAAAACTTTGAGGAGTATTGGAATGAGGTCTTCATTGAAGGTCTTGTAGAACTCAGCTGAGAATCCATCTGGTTCCAGGCATTTCTTGGTAACCTTTTGATGGCTTCTATTGCATTTTTTGAAATCGATCCATTTAAATTGTATATGTCTTCCTGGTTCACTTTGGAAGGACCATATGTCTCTAGAAATTTGTCGATGTCTTCAAGATTTTCTGTTTTGTTGGAGTACAGATTTTCAAAGTAGCTTCTAATTGTTATGTATTTCAGTGGTGTCCATCATGATATTTCCTTTTTCATCACAAATTTTAGTAATTTGAGTTTTCTCTCTCCTTTGAAAAACTAAATAGGTAAACCATTAGCCACACTAACAAAGAACCAACTTTTTGTTTTGTCAATTTTTTGGATTGTTTCTTGTTTCAATTTCATTGATTTCAGTTCTGATTTTAATTCCTGTCTTCTACTTTTGGTAGTGTTCAGCTCTTTTTTGAGAGCTACGAGATGTAATATTAGGTCATTTAGTTGTTGACTTTTTATTTTCTTGAATGTGCTTCATGGAATGAATTTTCCTTAGTACTGCTTTCATAGTGTCCCAGAGATTTTGATATGTTGTATCGTCATTCTCATTTACTTCTAAGATTATCTCCTCCCTGATGTTTTCTGTTATCTGTTTCATTCAATAGCATATTTTTCAGTCTCCAGGTGTTAGAATTTATTTTGTCATTGATTTCTAATTTTATTCCATTATTATCTGATAGAATACAAAGTAGTATCTCTATCTTTTCGTATTTACAAAGACTGCTTTGTGGCATAACATGGTCTATTTTAGAGACGGATCCATGTGCTGCTGAGAAGGTGTATTCGCTCATTGAAGGATAGAGTATGTACCAAGTCTGTTATTGTGTAATTGAGTTCTATGGTTTATTTTTGTTTTGAAGATTTATCCAGTGGTGACATCAGTGGGTTAGTCACCCAGAATTATTGTGTTGTGGTCTTTTTGATTCCTGGAATTGGGAAGGAATTGTTTGTACATGGATGAACCATTTTTCAGGACATAAATATTATGATCATATGTCTTCCTAATTTATGCTTCCCTGAGGCAGTATAAAATGACCTTTATCCCTTCTGACTAACTTTGACTTGAAGTCTACTTTAACTGATAAAAGGATGGAAATGCCTGCTTTCTTCCTGAGGTGTGCATGGTAGGATTTTCCCCATCCTTTGACCTTTAGTCTGGGGATGTCATTTTCTATGAGCTGAGTCTCTTGAAGGCAGCATATTGTTGAATCTTTCTGCCAGTCTGTCCTTTGAGTTTAGGCCATCAAAGTTCAGGGTTGTTATTGAGATATGATTTGTATTTCCACTTATTTTGGCTTATTTTTGTTTTTTAACTTGACTTGGTTTCTCCTTTGATTGGCTTTTCCTTTAAGGTAATTCCTCCCTTTGCTGACCTCATGGAATTTCCTCATGGAATATTTTGCTGAGAATTTTCTTAGCACAGGCTTTCTATGTGCTTTGTATGTGTTCATTCTTTTAACTCGTTTGTCAAGGAAGGATTTTATTTAATCTTCAAATCTGAAAGTTAGTTTTGTTGTGTATAAGATTCTTGGTTGGCAACCATGTTCTTTCAGTGCTTGAAATATGTTGTTCCAGGTCCTTCTAGGTTTTAGGGTCTGGGCTGAGAAATCTGATATCCATATTGTTCTCCCCCTATATATAATCTGATGCTTTTCTCTCGGGGCCTTTAAAATCCTATCTTTATTTTGTATGTTAGGCATTTTCATTATAATGTCCCTGGTTTGGATCTGTTGTAGTTTTGTGCATTTGGTGTTCTGTAAACCTCTTGTAGTTGAATTTCCATTTTATTCTTCAGGTTTGGGAAATTTTCTGATATTTCATTGAATAGATTGTTCATTTCTTTGGTTTGTATCTCTGTGCCTTCCTCAATCCCAGTAACTCTTAAATTTGGTCTTTTCATGATATCCCATAGTTCTTGGAGGTTCTGTTCATGGTTTCTTACCATCTTCTCTGTTTGGGCAACTTTATGTTCTTTGTCTTCATTGTCTGAGATTGTCTTCCAAGTGTTCTACTGTGGTGCTTTCCACTGAGTTTATTTGGTGTATTGTTTCCTTCATTTCAAGGATTTCTGTTTGGTTCTTTTTCAGAATCTCTATCTCTCTGTGGAAATGAGCTTTTGCTTCCTGAAGTTGCTCTTTGAACTCCTTATTGGAGTGATCATTCATTGCCTGCATTTGATTTCTTATCTCACCCTTTGCTTCATGAATCATTTTAATTATGTATATTCTGAACTCCTTTCCTGACATTTCTTCTACCCTACTGTCATTGGATTCTATTAATATAGAATCTTGGTTTCTTTGGAACACTTTATTCCCTTATTTTTTCATGATGTTCATGTATCTTCCCCTTTTACAGTGCAGGTCCTGGGATATTGCAGTTTCCCTCCATAGGCTTATAGTGAGCCTGACAATGAGCTTCCAGTCTCCAGCAGGCATCTCAGGATGGAATTTGCCCCACCTGAAGATGGCAGCTTCTGCTTCCAGGATAATCTGATGGTCTGAACACTGGCTAAGATAATCTAAGCACTGTCTTCCAAACATGTTGGCAAATGGGGAGCTGCAGCACAGGGCAAGGCGCAAGTCAGTGTGGCCTGCGGTTGGTCGGGCCGAGGGCATGGAGTCGGGGCGCAGTCAGTCTGGCTGGCAGTCCTGCAGGTCCTGGCTGTTGTCCCAAAATGGCAGCAGCCACATGTAACCAACCCTGTTTGAACTGTGGCAGTGGACTTACAGGCAACAGCAGGCAGCTGGCGATCCTTGGTGATCTGTGGGTGGTCTGCAGGCTACCGGCAGATGATTGGAGGTAGACCTCAGGCAGTGGGTGATAGGAGGGTGAAAGGCAGGCAATGGGGAGGCAAGAGGCAGGCAAACGTTGGATGATAGGCAGTAGTCAGTGAGTAATCTGTACTCAAATAGTAGACAATAAGCTGTTGCAGCTGTTGCAGGTTTTCTATTCAAATGTAGACATCTTCCTTTCCTTTGTGTGAAGACATACATACTAATACATTACATACAAATGTCCCATAGTTGTATTTTCAATACAAATTGTACTATTGAAAGAAAAGATCAAGGGAAACTCGGACTAAAAGCTGTCAAGGAATTTTTTCCCTTTATTTTCCTATTCTGGAAAAACCTAATTCTGAATAAAATTTTTATGAGCCAAAATATGCCAACCTATTCTGTATTTACAGCAGGTAGAATAAGGTTCTGGGTCTCCACATGTCTCCCAGGGAAGGATGGTGGTTGGGTCCTGGGGGCCCTGGCTGCCATGTTGTGTCTTGTAGGTTTGGGTGGAGCGTGGGCATGGTCTTGACTGAGCTGCAGGGCAGGCAGCTAGGTCAGGAGTAACCTGGTTCCAAGGGACTGCCTGGAGAGATGACTGGTGTTCCCCTTGGAGCCTTTGTGCCACGGTGCTCTGACAGTGTACAGCTTGACCATGGCGAGCATGCCCCTCATGGGCCAATGCGTTTGTCCTGAGCGTCTCCAGGTGGAGAAAGCAGACTAGCACAGGCCCTCCTAGTTCAAGGCTCAGGCCGGCATTTGTATATGACTTGCCTGGTTGGAATGGACCTCATAGATTCTCAGGCCCACATATTTTGTCCTTGACACCAAGGTAAGAACAGATTCTAGACTTGCCAGGAAAGGATGTTTACATGTGAATGTGTGGAAGGAGGCTGGTGTCCCATTCTCCTGCTCCAAATCTTTTAGGAAGGGGGGAAACGATGGCAGTGAGCTCTTCCCACTACCAAGAAAGACCCTAGGAGGACTTGACCCTCTCAGTGAGAGTCACACAGGTATATTTCTAACACTTCTGTCCCATTAGATTCCAGCTTATTTGGAGAATTGGCTATTTCCCTTTCTCAGTTGCTCTTTCTGATTACTCTTTTGGAGAAGAGAGGAGGTGGGGACTGAGCAGGGACCCAGAAGAAATTGTTCTTCCATAGCTGTTGTTTCAAGGCTTACTCCCATGTCTCTGATGGATTTCCAAATGAATGCTAGACCAAGTCAGGTCTCTTCAGAGTCCTAATTCAAGACTGTTGCTCTTGTATGTTGTTCAATGATTTGGGATAATAAGGGAATCACGGTTTATCAAGAATGTACCTTCACCAGGTGCAGTGATCCATGCCTGTAATCCCAGTGGCTTGGGAGACTGAGATAGGATCATGAGTTCAAAGCCCACCTCAGCAAAAGTGAGGCACTACACAACTCAGTGAGACCCTGTCTCTAAATAAAATACAAAACAGGCTTGAGGATGTGGCTCAGTGTTCAAGTACCCCCAGGTTCAATTCCTGGTACTGTACCCCCACACACAAAGGTATCTTATCCAGATTTGGTGTGAACAGTTCTATATTGTACAGCAAGTCCAGAGTAGGTGGGGAACATACTACTGAGTCACTTTATCTGCAATGATATGAATTGCCACAAAGGCAGAGATGCGTTCAAAAGCCAGTGGTGGGTGCCACATTGAGTTTTTTTCTAGGTAAAGGCTATGGGATCACCCACTCATTAGTGAATAGTGTTGGGTAATATTCCATATTAAATGACACCTTCAGAGGCCATCTTGTTCTGATGTCAAGACATACGGCTTAAATATGTGGGATAGCTAACATTAACTTATGCAGACATAATTAGGGGAAATATTTTAGAAATTACATGAATTAAGATAATTAATTGTATATCTTCTCATTTATGATTTGAAGAGTCACTGAACATTATGAGAATGCTCTAGGAATTAACTTGGAGGATTGTAGTAGCTAGAGGAGTAGCTATCCTGAAAGCTGTACTTGGAGGATTAGGAGAAAAGGTCAAAGTCTTTACCCAGAAGTACACTGGTCATGGTGGAGGCACAGTCAGAATTCAGGGAAGTGAGATTTAGCTGCATCTGGTTGCCATGATCATAGAACCATATTTGGAGTTATTTTAGAAGCTGGAGTTCACGGAAAAGTCTGCCAGATCACCAAATCTAGTGTTGTACCTGTCAGTGCTAAACTTTTATGGCTTGGATATGAGTTGTCCCCCAAAATCTGTTAATGCAGGGAGTGAAGTGATTAGATTTTGAGAGCTGTGACCTAATTGGGCATCCTAGTTTGGACTGGTTGGTAACCCTAGGCAGGTCAGGCATGACTGGAGGTGGTAGGTTATTGGGGTGTGCCCTGGAGAGGCTTATCTTCCCTGTAGCCCCTTTCCACACTCTGCCTCCTGGCCATGGGAGGTAAGCAGCTCTCCTACTCCATGTCCTTCCACCAAGATGGTGGAATTCATCTATTTTGACTGCAGTGGCAGGACTTGGCAGGGAGAGCTGTCATCCTTGGTGCAGGGTGATGCCTATGAAGGAGACAGGAAGAAGGGAGAGTTGGATAGGAAGTCTTAGAATGTGAACCAGGCCTACAGGGGCAGGAATGGGCTGGCACTCAGCTGAGTCCTGTTCTTTCCTGGGAGCAGCTGGAGGGGAAGCACGTCTCATATAACTGCTGGTGGCAGACACACACTAATAGTGTCGGGGGCTTTCAGTTCTCATCTAGGAGATTTAGGCAGCACACTTCCATGGCTGCTATACCATGAGATGAGAAACAGATACTGCACTTCCCTTCTGGGTTGGTGTGTGAGAACCCCAATAGAGATCCCTTTGGGTTCTGGAAAGCACTTACTGTTTTCTGTCATGTTAAGTGACACACAAGGTTTCCAGCTTTGAGTGGGTTCCAGAGCACTAATGGGCTCTGCAGCTAGTCAGGCCTGCCCAGCCATGGAGTTTAGTATACTCATCTATGACATAAGGGAATTGCCTAAGGTTAGAATACATGTGGCTTTCTGAGAAGTGGCATAGGGTCTAGACATTTTGGCAGAAACCTAAAAAGAGGAAGGTCTGGGATAACAGCATATCCATGGTCATATAGGAGTTTGTGGCTCAATATTCCACAGAAAGTATCTACCAGTAATTGTTGAAGTAGACAAGATGGTGCAGCACCTTGGTCTCAGGCAGCCTGTGGTACTGACTCTTCGTATACTGATCTTTCCAGCCCTGGAACCAAGTGGTCCCAGTGGCAGAGGTGGAATCCACGAATGGAGTCAGCAACAGGGACTTCCACTTATCAAGGCTGATCTAGCTGTTGCTGCCACTGAATGTTCAACCTGCCAGCAATGGAAGCCGTTGTTTGTCCCCCAGTTTGCACCATTTGAAGAAACCAACTGGTTAGCTGGTGATGAGCGTATTACTTTTGCCCTCTCCCAAAGAGAGGGGCAGGTGGTCTATCCTTGCAGGGAGAAGAATTTCTGCTCGAGACACACTTGTGCCCTTTTTGCTATGAGGTCCTTTGTGTTTGCCTTGAAACCAGAACCCAGATGGCGTCCCCCACAGCATAAAACCCACTCAGTGAGATGCAGAAGGGAGCTCGTGACCTGGAGCCTCTGGTCCCAACAGTGTTCCACTATTCTCTTTCCTGTTGCCTTGGAGCCTTAAGAGCTTCTAGTTCTTGAAAAGTCCAAGAACTTTCCTCTTTCACCATGAGGACCTGAAAAAGGCCCATTTTCAGAAGACTCCCTGGATCCTTGTAGAGTTTGGTGATGGACATCTTTCATTCTTGGCTTCCCAGCATCTGTTGTCCCTTTTCCTGAGACCATACCCTGCTCCTCAGTCTGCTTAGGTCATGCCTGGATTCTTGACTTTAGCAATTGACTCAGCCTGCCAGGGAATCTTAGCCTCCAACTGTGCCAGCAGACTTGGTGCCATATTGGTGGGAGGGAAATGGGTAGGAGCAAGCTCTCGTCTAATGACACCCCTAGGAAAGAAGGAAGGCTGGTGCTCTGGTCGAGTCCTTGAAAACATGCTAATATTTTGATTTCTTGGGAAACTACCTTTTTTTCCTATCAGGAGATTCCTTATGTATGGAATCGTTTAATCAGGTTGTACCTTATCTGTCTAGTGCTCAACTTGTAGTCTGTGGACTTACGGAGCATGGCTTCCTTCTATCAGGATGAAATGGCTGCTTCCCCATTCAGCAGCCTCCTTGTGTGTAAGTTGAGTGAACCTGCTGTCTAGAACTTGCTTGTTAAATCTTGGTTGGGGAATATCCCAATGTGGCAAGGAAGGACCTGGGGTGATACTGGGATCCCGAATTTCCCTGCTTGGCTTGCATATTGTACCTATACTCTTAGCCTTGAAATTGCTGTAAGGTTTGTCCTGGATAAGATCTTGGGTACTTGGGAGCCTGATGTCATAATCCATCCCATGTGTTTCTTACCTAGTTCAGATGTGTAACTAAGTATCATTACACTGGGTCCTTGCACATGACAAATGGATTTGTCAGTTCTGGAGTTTGGAAGTCCAAGATCAAGGTACTGGCATGGTCAGGTTCTGGTGGGAGGCCTCTGCTGGGCTTCAGGCTTCCTGAACCACCCCTCTCTGGTTGTGCCCTCACATGAGGAGAGCAGAGGGGCTAAGCAAGTGTACTCATGACTTAACAGACACTAACCCCAGGTGTGAGGGGCCACCCTTATGGCCTGATTACTCCAGTCTTCACCTGCTACTATCACTGCAGTGGGGATCAGGGCTCCACCTATGAATCGGGAGGACCTGAGCATCCAGTCCTGCTGGTTTTTCAACATGAGGCCCAAATCATGGCAGCAAACTGATTGCTCCTGACTCCTCGGCAGAGGGACACTAACTGCTGAGTGGGAGAGAACGGGCTGTAACTGGGACCCCTGGCCACCACGGAGTGGTTCTGGCCAAAAATGCAGCCCGGTGGAGGGAAGAGGAACACCATGGTGTCAGAAGGGACCCCGATACTATTCTGTGAGGTCTTGGATTCAGCTGCACTTGAAGCTTTGCCCCAAACTCCCCAGTTAAACTCAATTTTATTTAAGCCAGTTTCAAGTGGTTCTCTTTCCCAGACATCTGGAAGAGCCTGGAAGAATGCTTGTTTTCCAACAACAAAGCTGGAAAAAAATAAATTTTCCTACAAAGTGTTGGATACGTTCATATTGAATACAATCTGTAAGATATACCTGAAGAGCATACACACTACTGGATGGAGCCAGACTCCATCTTTCAGCCAATTTGTTTGGCCACGAGATAGTGCTTAAAACAGCCTCTGGCAGAAATATCTGGTACTGCATTCGCACAATGACGGTTCTTGAGAGAGATCACAGGGCACTTTACACTGGTTGTGGTGCAGGGGAAAGCCCATAGCACTGTCTTCAAGGTTGTCTCATGAGAGAGAAACCCAAGGCTTGATCAAATCTGGTTTCAGTACTGTTTATGGAAAATGAAGCCAACAGACTTAGGCATGAGTGCCGTTGATGGTCTCTCCCATCATAAGCCTGCTGGGTGTGTTGGTGGTTAAAAGCTTACCACAGTCCCCTCTGGAGAACCACCTTCAGTCCAAAGAACTTCCCTGCCCACAAGGTCACCCCACTCAGGTGTGCACAGCAGCCCATGATAAGTGAATGGCAAGCAGGTGCTATGGCCTGGCCCCTGGCAGCAGGTGATGAACTTGGTGGCGCCAGCGCTCCCAGTCAGGCTGAGCTAATCTCCCATGGTACCTGGCCCTTAGCTCTTTTTCTTCCTCCTGCCTTTCCTGCTGCATCCCTCTGCTCAGAGTGCTCCCACAGCCTCCCATAAGGGAGAAGAGGTGCAGTCACATCTTAGTGGATTTAAACATTCATGAAAAGGTCGTGTCCTTCAAACTGGGTGGGTTGCAGCTAGGGACAGACCATGTCAGAACACAGGGTCGGCATTCCAGAAAATGGCTGTTGGTGGATGCTATTTGCTGTCACATAAGCATTAACTTGGGGCTTTAATCAGAAATTTGAATTCAGCATTGGAGTCATAGAAAGCCATCCTATATTGATATGATGTTGAATCGCACTGCTAATGGTTTGGATATAATGTGTGCTTCCAATGCTCCATATCAATGCAGGAATATTTTAAGGTGAAATAAATGGAGGGTGAGAGATGAAGCCTAATGGGTCCATCCCAGTTCTACTGGACTGACTGGAAACCATAGGCAGGTGGTATGGATGGAGGGGGGTCACTAGGGGCGTGCTCTGGAAGGGTGCCTTCCCTGCAGCCCCTTCCCTGGCCCTCTGCTTCTGGCTGCTATGAGCAGGGCAGCCTCTCTACACCACGCCCTCTGCCATGATTCTCTGCCCCACCTCAGGCCCAGAGCAATGGATGTAGCCGAGCAAGGACTACGCCTCTGCATCTGAGCCCACGTGAACTCTCCCTCCTGTAAGTTGTCCTTGTCAAGTACTGGGGTCACAGAGGTGAAAAGCTGATGAACACTACACAAAATAATTAAGAAAACTCACGACATTTAGTCCCTTTAAGAATCATTCCTATTACATCACATCCCCTACAACTAATTCAACCTTATTTCTGTGGATAGTGTTTTTTAAAACTAAAATCAGATAACTGGTTTTTATCTGAGTTTTAGAATACTTTAATAAAAGTCAAAATATTCTTTCAAACTTAAAAAATCTCCTAGCCGCCTCATCTGGGGGTAAGCTGATGAGTGTGGCTCTCCAGGGGGAAACCTCTACTGGAAGCATTTGCTAATCTGGTTAAATTCTCCCACGGTGGCCCATTCAAAGCTCCAGTGTGATGCTGCTGAACCTGAGGCTTGAAGTGCTCACCATGAGCTGTGGGCGCAGCCCACCAGGACCCTGCTTCGCTGCCCCAGGCAGTGTTTAAATAGTGCTTTCCCCCATCAGCGTTCCACAGCGGGGTTCTCTGGGCTCTTCAATCATGCTTTGGATGCTTGCTGCATGCGTTCGATGGCAGGAAGCAGTGACCTTTCACCATTTCTCATCTGGGGTTGCAGCTTATAACTACCCTACCCACTCCCTGGGTCCTTCAGTATTTTTGTAAATTTTTTTTTGCCTCTGACCCTCACAGGTGCAGGTGGGGTCTAGTCCACTAGGTTTTCCTTGTGGTGGCCGTGTGCCTTGTGCCTCACTCCTGTTCCCCTTTTCCTTTAAGAAATGCTTCAGGTACCAGATGAACCAGTTTCATTCAACACAGATCAATCGGCACTGCTGAAACTGAGGGCCACATTTCCTTCTGGCATCCCTCTTACATCTTGTCAAGCCCCCAAAGAAAAATTAGGAGTACCTTAGAGAAACAAATCTGAACACGGTACCAAAGCATCTGTTGAGAGTAATTGTACCCCCAGGTGAAATAATTCAGCCTGATTGTTCTTATGATTGACCAGCCTTCTGTTTTCCATCTGAGATAATTGTAAAGGCAATTGTGAACTTCAGCCTATTTTGATACAGATGTAAATACAGATGCATACAAGTCACTGCTAATAACACACCAATTTTTTTCTTTTTTTTGGTACCAGGGATTGAACTGGGGGGGGCATTTAACTGTTGAGCCACATCCTCAGCCTTTTGTATTTTTTATGTAGAGACAGGGTCTCACCGAGTTGCTTGGCGCCTCACTAAGTTGCTGAGGCTGGCTTTGAACTCAGTTCTCCTGCCTCAGCCTTCCGAGCCACTGGGATTACAGGCATGCGTCACTGTACCCAGCAATAATACACCAATTTTTAAAAAGTGTTACTGGACCCAGGTCCAACAGCTCGCTACTTGAAAGCTAATTTTTGAGAGACAAGTTGGAAGGAAATTGGAGTCAGCAGTGAGAAGGTGGTGGGACTGTTGTCCCCAAAGCTCCATCTTAAAAGGACTGTCATAGGGAAAGGAGAGGGATGGTGGGCAGGAAGGCCACATGCTGAGCAGGGTCCCCCTCAGCCAGGAAGAGTTTGCTTTTTCCCTCTGGCCACAAATGGGAATGGACTGTGACTTCAGCCATTTAGTGTCTGGTGTTAGTTGAGGAAACTAAAGAACAAGGAGGGGTGTCGCAGGTTCTGATGTTTGCAGGTCAACATCAGGGTTTGCAGGACTCTCAGGATTGTTAAGCAGTTAACCGCTTAGTTATTTCAGCATGGCTTATGTTTAAAATTCAGAATGCCGAGCAAAGGCAGGGCAGTAACCTTGGGAAGGACGCCTGGGTGTCCACTGTTCTGACCTGTTGATAGGAGGGCACAGATGCAGATGGTGTGAGCGTAATCTTCCTTAATTTGAACTACTTGAGAATCCCCAGAAAATATTTTTTGATATAATTAGCTCCATGCTGTATTAGTCTTAGTTTTCAATTTCAACTAGACATTTTGTAAAAAGTTTATAAAATCTGGGCTGAGGATATAGCTCAGCTGGTAGAGTGCTTACCTCGAAAGCACAAGGCCCCAGGTTCAATCCCCAGCACCGCAAAAAAAAAATGTTTATAAAATCTGTTGAGAATTTACCAGATATTTAACATACTTAATAAAGTTTTAAGGAAAGAATAAGTTATAATAGTGTGATCTCCCCCCAAAAACCAATGAATAAAGATACTAGTTTTATTAAACATCTGTTTTTACATATCAGCATACGTAAGGATGAATTGCCTGCTGTGTAACACAGGTCTTAGGGGGTTAAGCTTTTGCATTCAATGTAGGCATTTTTAAGTTAAAATCTTGCATGAAATAAAATTTGTAGGTTTGCACTTTCATTTCGTGCTGTGATGGAGTCAGGAAGAAGACACTATCTTTCAAATCTGATTTAGAGAACAGTTTAAATTAGCAAATGGTTTAATTGGATTGTTACGTGAACTTGCAAGTAAAATAGAATTATTTCAGTTGGTTTTACTTCATAGTCTTAAAGCCCTCTAAATCTTGTTTGAGTCCCCTAGGGGCCTTTTAGTACCTCTGACACTGGGTCTCAATGCCAGTTTGCATCTCTTTAAACCCCTCAGGAGCCCTGCTGAGGTACAGAATAGACACCTTAAAACATTGCATCTTCCCTTTTTCCCTGAAACAAATTGAGAGGAAAAGGGAATTTCAAGGCAGTTCCCTTCAGCAACCATGATGGGAAAAGGGGAAGCTGTGGGAAGTTTGGAGTGACTATTAAATCATGTGAATGAGACGATGGGAATTGTACCCTGCTCACATAAAATAACAGCTCTGCTTTATGATAGTTTCTTCTGAGCCCAACCTGAGCGACCATGGCCCTGGAACTACCATTTGAAGTTACCCTGAATAATGTGTTCTGCCATACAGGAGGTCACCTGAACTTTTATAGCCAAACAGCAAAGTCACAGATCCATACATTTAACAAATGCATTGCACCAGATGAGTGTGTGGGGTGGAATTCATGAGGTACAATGGACTAGGGAGCCTTTCCTATAGGGTTCTTGACATTAGGGTGGTGGGGCCCTAGATGTTGCTAAGGTTAGCCTGCTGAGACTATACCTAATAGTCTTGAGGGTGTTAGATCAGCAAAGAGGTTAGAAGCAAAAGGCTATTTTAGAGGACCTGAGATAGCCCAAGATGGTCTTGCCTCTCAACCCACAGCATTCCATCTCTCCACGGTCAACTTGCTCTGCTTGTCAAGGTCCACCCTCTGCAGGGGCTTCAGTACAGTTTCGTCATAGGCCTGATATAACTTGAAGATCGTGTCTGGTTGGGCAGACACATGAGGGAAGGGGATATCTTAGATAAAATATTTATCTTACAATAATTTAAAGATATCAAAGTTTAGAAAGTATTTACTTTTTCTGTTTTGAAACGATAACCAAGAGAAAAAAAAATAGGGGATTTCCATCCATTTGAAAGTATCATGCTTTTTCACTAGGTACACTATGCCCTCAGCCCTTGGAAGTCCTTTTTAGTAGCTGGGGAAAGCAAAGGTTACAGCAGCTGTCAGGTACCCTTAGCAACCAACCTTCCCCAAACTCCACCTTTCTGCTTTTGTCTAAAAAAATTGCAAATTCAGTGCTGATGCAGGGCACACCTAGATAGAGATGGATTTCCTTAAGAACCTTGACCTTAACGGGCCTGTGAGTGCACAAGGGTCCTTATTCTCAGAGGACCTGTCCACTGGTATCTGGATAAAAGGAAACCATACCTGCCGGTCAGTCCTCAGAGCTGCAGATCCATCATGTCCACTGGGGCTCCTGTCACTCCTAGTTTACCAAGGACATTTCTGCCAGTTCTCCTGGACCCAGGCAAGGAAATCCATGGAAGCTGTGGCAATCTTTTTTAATGTCGGAATCACCAGACTGTCACCACCACCAGAGGATCCCAGCAGCCAGGTGGCTGGCTATTCCCTCGTGCCTCCAGTACCTGGTCCCCACTGATGACGGAGGTCTGGATTGGTTCCCTTCCTGCTGGTCCTCCCCTCCCTCATCCATGCTTTGTTCTCCTCCTCCCTCCAGGATTCAGAGAGTTGGGGCCCATGCCTTTCTTACTTGCTAGATGTAACTAAATGGAAGGGTCCTCCTCACCCAGAGGGGCCAGGAGAGAAGATGAGCATGCCTCTAGAGGGCTTCAGCCTCCTGGGAGTGAGCTCAAATGTGCAGGTGAGGATCTTGCTAGAGTTACAAATGTCTTGCATTTTCTGGTCCTTTTATCTATCCTCTGATGCATTTAACAAAAATATCTCTCCCAAAGGGTCTACACAGGGAGTAAGGGAGAGTGGGAAGGAAATGCTTGGGAGGGATATGTTACAGGAAGGCACTCCACACTCCAGACACATCCAGGGCCAAGAGCTCCACGTGCAGATGGGCTTCCTCCCAGACAAAAATCCACAGTGAAAAAGTTAAGATTATAGTGGAGAATTTTTCTTTTGGTGCTTTTTACTCTTTGTTTGAGATAGCTAGATAGAGATCAGATATTCAGATATTCCAGGAACATGTGTATTAAAAGTATTTATAATATTTTTAAAAATGTTTTAGCTTGCTACTTTTATGTGTGTTCTTGTTTTGGTGTATTTCTTATAAATAACATAGCTAGAATTTTATTTTAAAACCAATCTAACCATCTTTCTCTAGCAGTCATTTCCTTTATATTTTGGGGGCGAATTATATATTTCTATTCTTTGGGCCTTATACTTGTTTTCAGATATTCTTTTTACATTTTTTTCTTAGACTACTTCTGTCTACTAGAATTATATTTCAATTCTCTTAAGATTGACCTACAAATAAATTGCCTTTTAATGAGAATGTGCCCAAAGTCAGTCATGGCCTTCATCTTCTGGAACAGAAATATTAAGGATTATCTTCAGTCCCATTTTGCGATGATTTGCGTAATGTTCTCTACTTTAGCTATCTTGCATTTTTGAAACAAAATAGACAACATTGTTAGTTTACACAGTGTTTGCTTAAATTTACCACAGTGGTTGCCTTTTCTTTGTTGGCATTGCTGTTCATTCTTCTGTCACCTCCTTTCTGGGGTACATCCTATGGAATTTGTCTTGGGGAGTTTATTTCCTTGTCTGATGATGATTTTTTTGAAGGGAGTGAGCATTTGCTATAGTTTGAATCAGAATTGTCCTCCAAGGGCCAGTGTGTTAAAGCCTTGTACCCTAGCCCATGGTGCTATTGGGAGGTGGTGGGACCTTCAGCAGGTAGGGACTAGTTGGAGACAGGTCATTGGGGGTGTGCCCTTTAAGTGGTTTTTGGCACCCCAGCCTCTTTTCCTCTTTGCTTTGCAGCTTTCATGGGATGAGCAGGTGTCTTGCCACGTGATCCTACTACCATCAAGTACTGTGTCCTAATCAATAGGGCCGAGTGACCACAGACTAAAAACCGCAACTATGAGCCAAAATAAACTTTTTCTCCTCTTAACTTGATTTTCTCAGGTATTTTGCTATAGACATGGAAAACTAACACTAATATTTTTAAATTGGTAGTTTCTTTTCTTATCATCTTAAAGATATTCCACTTTTTGCTAGCTTCTATCGTTGCTATTAACAAGCAAACTATCATTTTTTTTCTCTAGTAAGAATTTGCTTTCTACCTGAGTTTAAGATCAGTGTTATTGTGTATACAGTGTCATTAGGATCTGTATAGGAAATCCAATTCTATGTCTTCATCTGGCTTCAGGTTTGATCCTCTATGTATTAAGGTGTTTTTCAATGTTTTTCTTTAGATGTAGGAAATTTTTGGCCATTATCGCCAGTATCAAATAGTATTTGCCCTATATTTTAAGTTATGTTTCCTATAACTTTAAGTAGACATGAAAGATTGAGTCAGAATGTCTTTAAATGTCTCCTGATGCTTCTGAAGATTTCCCATTTTTTTACATTGTAATTTTTCATCTTCATCTTCTAGTTCACTATTTCTCTTAGCCTTATCTAATCTGCTACTCGACCCAGTCCTTGAGTTCTGTGCTTCTAGGAACTAAACACTTGGCCACTTCAGATGTCATCTACCTACTTCTGTAGTCAGACTCCTGTGAATTCATGGAGGTACAAGCTGACAGTATCTGGCTCACTCCCAATTCTTGCCTGCTAGCCAAAGCATGAGACGCTGAGGGCCCATGGCCTGGTAGGAACTGAGCAGGGCACCTGGCACCGTGGTATAGAATATTGCACTGTAGCTTGCCAAGTTCCCCCTGGAAGGACTTTTCAGGCTCTCCAAACTCTTCAGACTTTGAAAACGTTCACAGACCATATTTGACATCAACTGACTCTGAAGGACATGGGATAGGAACCATAGTTTGCCAAGAGGACAACATCAGGATGTCCTCTTCCAATGAAATTTCTTGCATTTATCTATGGGGCAATTCATAGAGCTGCTTGGGACAGCTTGGGTTCAAGGAGCTCTGATCCACATCAGGCAGGTACAAGAACCTAGCCCAGCTTAAAAGCCTTTTCTAGATCCAAAATAGTTCTTAATGACACCACTGCTATAGTTCACAGCCGTTCATAGTTATGCAAGTTCCAAGAGTCCTACCTAGAGGGGGAGACCCAAAATTTGCCTCCATTAATACTTATATTTTTTCAAAGTCCATATTTAGTTTACTAATTTGGGCATCGTTGTTACCATAATCAATGTTGCATAATAATAATGATATACTACCTTACTGGTTATCAGTAATAGAGATTTAATCAGAGGACAAATTCTTATGCAGGAAGGGCAAGGTTTCTGTTAACCCCAGCCATGTGGCTTGAGTTACACACAAGGGGTACTGTTGGGGCCCCCAAGCCATGAGGGCGGGCAGGTCTAGGAGGGCTCAACAAATAAAATGCACACATGGGACTGAGTTTGAGCAGGTCCAGGGGGCCCAGGTAAGCTCCTTTAGTTTACACCTATCACTGGCTTTACAGTGAGAGAGGGGGAATTCCCTATGACCAGCTAATGGAGTCAGGAAAAGAAATCTCAGGTTGGTTAGGCTGTCTTGGCATGTGGGTACAAATGGCAGATGGATGGCTAATACACTGAAGCTCACTCTGAGGTAGCCCTGAAAGGCAGTGGGGCACAGCTTTGGGTGGTCCAGCTGGTTGACTTCATGTCAGGAGAAGTGCCATGAAGAGGACATATGTGGACTTGGTCATGGAGAGCAGCTGGACTGATCAGGGACCTAGAAGGAGCACTATTGAAAGTGATCAGCTCCCATGAGAGTTCCAGCAGAGGCCGTCATCCTACAAGTACCACGGCCTGTCAATTCCAATCTACTGCTGGGTGATAAGTAGAGGCAGTAAGTGGACGAATTTGACAGAATGTTTAGTCACAAAGGAGGGCTGCAGTGCTGAGCAGGGAAGTAGGTTGAAAGTTCGCTGAGAAGAGAAACGCCCCTAGAAAAAGAACCAGAAAGTCTCCCTTGTTTGAAGGCCTCTGTGTTCTACCAAAAGTCTAGATGGGACAAGTCACTCTTGTGAGGTCACCAGTCCAAGAGGCAGCTCAGGCCCATAACTCTGTTGGGATGGGAAAATCCAGGGGAGACCATGAAAGGTTTGAAGACTTTGCCTCTCCCTCCACCAGGTCTTCATGGAAGTTATAGTTGATTCTTGTAATTCTCCTTTGTAGTTCTGCAAGAAGAGGCCACTTAAGAGAGATTTAACATGAGTTATTGAATTAGTCTGTTTTTCATGGCTATAACAAAGTACCTGGGGGTGGATAGTATATAAAGAAAAAATGTATTTAGCTCTTAGTTCAAAGGTTTAAGGGCCTGATGCTGGTATCAGCCAGGCTCTGGTGAGAACCTCATAATGGATGACATCACAGTGATGGAAGCACGTATGAGAGGGAGAAATTCTGTGGTGAGACAAAGCCAAAGACTGGGGAGAGGTAGTCTCATTCTTTTATAACAATTCATTGTTTTATAACAACTCTCTCAGGAAAATGAAAACTAATTTAGTCCCTCCTGAGAGTGTCACTCCCAGTGACCTCCCACTAGGCTCTGCCCCTTACCACATGGGGGACTACATGTCCAACACTGAGACCCCTGGGGGACAAACCTCATTCAGACCATAGCAGGTATCAAAGCAGAAGCTGAGTTAGGTATCAAGACGATGTGAATCACGAGAAGGTGAGGATGCCAGGTTTCGACTCTACCTTTCTCTCCACTGCCCCGTGGAGAGAGATACCTGAGAGTGTCAGTGTCTAAGTGCTGCAGTCATAACTGCTTGCTCCTTGAGAATGACCGTGCGTGATCTGTGAGTTTGTGAAGAGCTGCTGGCAGGCACCGGGTTTCCTTCTGAGGTGAGTGCCTGTGGTCTTTGGCAGTAGCTATTGTCTGCAGTATGATGGCCTCAGCCCATTTAGGGGTTGAGACTTTTTCTTTGCACTGAACTCATTGCAAAACTTTTGGAGAAAGAAAACTCAGTATAAGTAACAAGAGTCCGAAGGTGGAGTCTAAGGAAGCAACAGGAGTCGTACAAGTGCAAGAGCAGAGGGAAGAACTCTAGGGAATGACAATGAGCCTTAGGGACTATGGAACTGTATTGGGAGAACCGATATTGGACCTATTTCAAGTTCTAGAAGCAAAGAGGAGAGGATTATGCATGAAATTACTTGAAGGAATGAAAGTGGAAAACTTCAAGTTTGGAAAGATAAGTTGTCTAAGAAGTTCAGAAAACCCTAAGTCAGAAAAAACCCTGAGGACCATGAGTAGGCACATCTTAGACTACTAACCCCAAAGATGAAGGGAATGTTATAATCAGAACCACACAGCATGTAGGGAAAATTCCAAGGATGTGACTTATCAAACTGGGGATCAAAAGAAAAGTTCAAAGAAACAACTGTCAACCTGGAATTCCAAGTCCAGAAAATTCAAGATGAAAGTGAAATTGATGCTTTTAGATGGAAGAAAATTAGAATTTCACATTCTCCCACCATATAAGAGTACTATAGTATGTCCTTCAAATTGAAGGGAAATAATATCAGAGGAAAGCTTACTTTCAGAGAGGGATGAGAACATGAGTGGGAATGCTAAATGTTTGGGTAATTAAAATTTCCAATTTATCTCCCTGCATAAAACTCATAGTGGAGCGAGACCCAGGAATTAGACCAGAAACCCTGCACATAGAAGAAAATGTAGGCCCAACCTATCAACTCAGGAACTGACTTCCTTAACAAGCTTCCTAAATCCCAAGAAGTAAAATTAAAAAAATCAGATGGGATGACATCAAATTCAAAAGCTGCTTCACAGCAAAGGAAACAAGAATGTAAAGAGAGAACCTATAGAATGGGAGAAAATCTTTGCCACCTGCTCCTCAGGGCATTAAGTTTTCTTTGGCTCTTTGTATATTCTGGATATTCTCTCTCTCTCACACACACACAACCCCAATAAATGGGCAAAAAACTAAACACTTTTCAGAAGAAATATGAACTGTCAACAAATATATGAAAAACTTGTTCAAGATCTCTATCAATTAGAGAAATGCTAATTTAAACTACACTGAGATTCCATCTCACACCAATCCTTGATCAATGGCTATGATCAAGAACACAAGTAACAAATGTTGGCGAAAATGTGGGGAAAACATACTCATACAGTGATGGTGGGAAAGGAAGGACAATGGAATGAAGGACAATGGAATGAATTCCTGTATCTGTACGTGAATATACCACAGTGAATCTCACCATTGTGTACATCCATAAGAAATCAATATAAAAAATGAATAAATGGCAGATCAGTAGAGGAAAGGGAGCAGAGGGTGAGCAGAGGAGGGGAAGGACAGGGAGTGAATTAGAGCAGGAGACATTCTATGCTTTCATAATGATGTCAAAATGGGTTCTATTGTCACGTACAACTAAAAACCAACAAAATTCTCAGTTGAAAACTAAAGGTTAAATATTAATACTTTCCTTTTAATTTCTTTAAAATAGGACTACTTTAAGATGAAAACCCTTCCGTTGTCGAATCCACAGTCCACATGAATGTAGAAAACTGGTGGGTGAACCAATGCCCATCTCTGAGATTTCTCCATGGAGTGAAGTCTGCAATATCAACGCGTGTGAATGTTAAGGTTATTGTGATTCCTAGAGCAACATTTTAAAGTGCAGAAGGGTGTAGCCAAAAGTCCAGTAGATAAACTACGACACCCTCCATGAAGTCATCAGAGGAAAAAAAGAAAAAGCCTGTTGGGTCAAAGCCTAAGGAGACCAGTGTCAAGAGGCTTGTGTTCCATCTTTGCCTGGGCCCACCTCCTATCAAACCACCTTCTGGGCTGGCAGCATGTGTCCTGGAGGCAGGAGGCTGCGGCAGTCTGCAGCGGTGGGCGGGTGTTCTGGCCTAACAAGATGGAAAGAAAACTCCTGCTTACCATTCATTTTGGGTAGGTGTGATGTTCTGACACTGAGCCATAGTGAGCCAGCCTGGGTTCTGGTCCTGGGCCAGCTGCATACAGAATGACTGTCAGACCACACTTGCCCCGAGTGTGTTTTCTCATCGCTGGTAAGAAGTTGCTCACCTTCTCTGGCTCTCAGGACAACTTTGAGACCAGAGGACATTGCCTACTATAATGGGCACTTTATAAAGTACCTGCAGGAAGTTCTGAAGCATCCTAGAGCAACTGAGAAGTAGCGAACTGCCTGCAATCCTTCTGACCAGGATTTTTCCTTTGGCTGGTTGAGCACTGCCATCTGGTGCCTAATTGCGGGAAATAGCAGGGGCCAGAAGGAAGGGAATTCTTTTGAAATAACAGAATCCTTTGCATCCTTTATTTCTTCTCCCTTTGATCTCACTCTCTCAATGAATAGACTCAGAATATTGAAAGAAGGGCCAAGTAGCTTTGCATATGATTATGTGAAAGGGTGGCACTCAAGGTTAGAGGTCAGGTGGGATTTGAATAGGCCCCTGAGGAGAACCAATGGGATTGTAGTTAGGATCCAGGCTGGGGTCAGCTCTGACCCCGTCCCTGAGTCCCCGTGTGCTGAGTTTGGTCTCCTGAACAACAGTGGGATAGGGAACCAACTCTTAGATGATTTCGCTAATTCTCCAACAGCCTGTCACGTTTCACACAGCCCCATCACAGAAGTATTTAATCTTAGCCATTGTTATTTCCAGTTGAGACTGAGGAGACATAAAGGAAATTACTTAAAAATTCACCAACACCCTTGGAATAAACTCCATATTAGTGCTATTGTCCCAAAGAGGTTTTGGACAGGAAGTGAGTCAGATGAAGTTGGCAGGGTGTGGGCATGGAACAAGCACAGTGTTAGTACCATTTATTGATGTTTGTCCTTGGGCCAGAGCTTCAGCTACATGTGTTGCATGGATTAGTTCATCTCATCCTTCTGCCAACTCCTTGAGGTGGGGACTGTTAGTATTCCCATCTTAGACAAGGGAATGGGCATAGAGAGGCTAAGTGTATTCAAAGTCACATGGCCAATGAGAGATGGGCAGGTGTGAAGGTTAATTCTGCCTGTCAACTTGACTGGGCTAAGTGATCCCCAGATAGCTAGCTGAGCATTATTTCTGGTGTGTCTGTGAAGGTATTTCTGGAAGAGATTATCATGTGGATCAGTAGACTTCATGAAGATCACCTTCTCCAATATGGTGATCATTATTCAGTTACTTAAGGACACTAAAAGAATGGAAAGGAAAATGAAAAAATTTTCTCTCTTCTGACATCTACCTTCTCTTGCCCTCTGCTGTTGGTCCACTGGATCTTAGGCCTTTGGACTTGAACTAAAATACATCACCTGCCTTCCTATGGGCCCCCAACTTACAGATGTCAGACCATGGGACTTCTCATTCTGTGTAATTATGTGAGCCAATTCTTCATCTGTCCTTCAAGTATTCTTTTGTTCCCTGAAGAACCCTAACTAATATAGCTTGGATATAAATCCCTGGAATCGTGCCCCAGACTTCAAGTGGTTAGCTGCTCCATGAGCTCCAGGAAATTAAGCCTAGCTGCCTGTGTGTGTGGAAGGGACTGGAACTGTCCCTGCAGTTCTCTCCATGTCATCCCCATGTAAAGCAGCATGCGTCTCCGGCATGTTCGCAGCGAAACTCTATGGAACACTTCCTTGGCGTTTCAAATACAATTATCAATATCCAATTAAAGTTTCAGACAAACAATAAAAGCTTTTTTAGTATAACATGTCCCAAATAATACTGGAACATACTTATACTACAAAAGTTTTTATCTGAAATTCCAATTTAAGTGGGAATCCTGAGTTTTACCTTGTAGCCAGCCCCACGTTGGCTGTTCCCCACAGGTGTGTCACTAAAGACTACCTGATTTTCCTGGTGAACATAGCTGTGTGCCTTGCTTCTCCAGAGAAGCAGACCAAGGGGTCGGCAGGTGACGGCTGAAAGTGAGCTGGGGCCAAAAGAGTAAATTAAAGCTCGAATGTCTCTAAAGTCCATTGTGGGAGAAATTCCAAGCTTTTCAGAGAGGTGGGGACAGTGTGGATGTCAGTCTGAAGTGTGGTGGGAAGGAAGACACCACCACATTCAGCTGAGGCCTGCTGGCTGTGTCCCAGGCCGAGGGACATGACCTCCAAGAGCTCCCCTGCTAATGCGACGGGAAAGTGGCGCTGCCACTCTTGCGCTGGGTTCCATCGCCCCCCCTCTCCTTTACCCCCATCCTGCTGTGACTTGGTTTGCCTTCTTGAGCTGTCACAGAAAAGGCGGACAGAATGCAGAAGTAGCCAATGAGGCTAAAGTCACAACCAGGAGGCCCCTTTGAAGAACCCCTGTGGCTCCTGGGGTGAGGTTTAGGGGCAGCCAACAAAATCACCGATCCACACCAACAAGAATATTCCTGAGCGCGACGTCAGCCGCACCATGGACAGCCATGACTCATCCACTCCCCAGAACTGAGCCACTCCTGAACAGTGGGTGGGTCCCTTTGAGGAGGGGCCTGTAATGCTGCGGTGAGTATATTCATCAGTTGCTCTCCCAACCCTGCCTCACAGGAACCTACAGCCTTGAACCAAGATATCTGTACACCAGGGGAAGGGAAGTGTCCGTGTCTTTCCAACAACGTTGAATATAGGTCTGAGAGGTCACTGACACCATAGATTCAACGTGCCTCACGCTGCCCTTCCAAGCAGGAAGGGGCATGTAGAGAAGGGTAGAAATGGAGTCCTGGCCCACTTCCATCGCACAGGGCTATGACATGTTCATGGACACATGGGGGTTGACTCCCCCAGGCCTGTGGCTGAAAATCAGGATGAGTGTACTTAGTGGCAGAACTCACTCGGGGTCCCTGGATTGTGAAATGGAATACATGTAATAGGAACCACTAAGCGAAGCCTCTGCAGTTACCCAACCTCCAGGCCGTGATGGTAATTCTGCAACACTTACACCTGGGGGTGGGGGGGGAGTGTCAAAATGCCATTTAAATTCTATCTTCAACAATTTTAAGAATGTGTGGGGCACATGATCATCATTAAGTCCCTTTTGTCCCCATTTTGTTTACCAGGCTGATTCCTGAAAAAAACAACAACAAAAAAAAAAAATGATGGCTCATGATTGAGGATGGACTACTATCAACTCTTCAGTGGCAGCCTGGTCATAATTATCATGTCATTATTACAACATGATTTCATAATTATAGCATGTGGACATAATTACTGTGACTTGGTATGTGACCATTGATTTGGTGAATGCCTTGTTTTCAATCCACCAGAAAGGAGGATGAGAGTCCATTGGTATGACCCGGAACAGCCAGCAGATCAGGGACTTGTTCTCTCTTGTAATGCAGCTTGACATTTCCTTTACCCTCTGGACCATACGCAGCATATCACGCTGATCTACTGTACTGATGACATGGTGCTCAGACCTAAGGAGAAAGCAGCCAGAACTGTGGAATTCTTAATAAAGTCTATGTGCACGTGATGATAGAATAAATCCCTCAAAGTTTCAGCAGACTGCCTGATCAGAGAAGTTATGGGGGTACAGTGGTTATTGCATCTTGCATGCACTCTCCTTTATGAATCCGAAAACTGATACAGGATAAATCTTTTGCTTTGGAAAGGCCCTATCCTATGCTTGGGAGCACTGCAGCCCACCCACTTGTTTGACTTGGAAGGCTGCCAGTATTGAGGGGCTAGGAGCAAGGGAACAATCTGCAGCAGATTAGACAGCAGATACCAGAGGCTCTGCCCGACAGCTCATGTGACTGCAAGATGGCACAGTTCTAGAGCAGGCTGGCAAATGTGGCCTGTGGACCAGGTGCCTGTTGTAAATAAAGTCTAATTGGCACAGAGCCATGATCATTTGCTTGTGTATCCCCTATGGTTTCTTTTGTGCTACATCAGGAGAGACCGTGTCACCAGCCAGCCTATAATACTTAACTGGTCCTTTGAAAAGGCCCTTGCCTATTTCTTTTCTAGAGCAACAGGTCTCAAAGTTTAGTGTGTACAGATAAATGTGTGTGCACACACATGCACACTAGTTGCTCCATCTACTTGGAGGACTTACAAATAATTACCCACCAGTAACACGGAGTCCACCTTGTCCCTGTATCTTGGTTTCTATTTGTCATTCTCAACTGAAAGGAACCACAGCTTGAAGCCAAGGCCAATTTCAGGCTGAAGAGTAGTGCAAGATGAACCTCGGCGTTCTGCACCAAAAAGTAGCCGCCGAGTGCTCACAGAGTGGAGAGGGAGGGATCAACAGCACATAGGCCCTGGAAAGGTGTTGCTGTGTGTTTGGGGAAATGGGGCAAAATAAATGATGAATGAATTATACGCTCTAAAAACAATCTACTCAGATATAAATGAAATGAGTGAATATATAAATGAGGATACAGGAAAGTTTGAGGAGATGGTTACATGGCTTCAAAATGAGTCCCTGCAAACTGCCTATGGATTACCGAGAGGGAGATGGTTCAGAGCGGAGGAACACAGCTGCCACTCCTAACACATGATCTAAGTTATTGACCAGAGTGGACAAACGAATTGTGTGTGCCCTCTGATGAGAGGTGACAAGGAGGACCTGCCAAACTGCTGTGTAGGACCCAAGTCAAACTGGAAAATCTCAGGTAAAGGTGAGCTGTTGTTTTTTAACTTCAATAGGCGAAAAATGGATCACATCCACTCTTCAAAAGTATCAAAGAATGAGGTTCTGTTCCATAGTAAAGGTGGGACAACCACATGCAACCTGTGATTGTGCCCCAGGGGGGAGTGACACCAAAACATGCCATCTGGACAAGGTGATGGACCCCATACCAATGAGGTAGCACCAGTGTTAACCTTCCTGAATGTGAATTTACACGGCAGCTGTACAAGGAAGTGTTCCTGTTCTCGGGGAATACATGTGGGATAAGGGGTTTGGACGTTGTCAACTCATACGCCAATGGTTTAGCAAATAGTGGGTGTATCCACATGGTGGTGCTAATGCATATCTGTGCATGTAAATTAGGCACGCTTACATGTGTACACAAAATAGATTGGGGAAATGTATGCGATTGGTGAATCGGGGTGAAAGCTGTATAAAATCCCTGATGCTATTCATGCAACATTTCTGTATCGAAAGAGAAAAGTTCAAAATTTTAAAAAAGAAACCAAAAAGATGAGGCTATGGAAGACACAGCACAAGCATTGCAGAGTCACACTGAGGGGCCCAAACTGTCTTGTGGAGGAAGTAAAGGGTTGCAGGAGGGGGCACTTTGGAGATTTGACATTGGCCATGGTGTGGAGGAGGACTGGAGACCAGGGGACCTCTTTAAAGCAATAGCAGCAACAGCGACTTGCAGAGTGTCTAGGGACAGAGAGAGGGCACTCAACCCAAGCAAGCACCAGCACTGCTCAGGGCGACACCCACCAGTGTCCCCGTATCCCCAGGAGGTGGAGGAAGTGCACACCACAGTTCTTCGACTGGTCCCTGCCTGTCTGCCCTCTAGAGGGTAGTGGGGCAGCCTTTTCAGTTCCAGGTGCTAAGCAAACTTCTCTCCAAGGCACTAGATGTGTCTTTCCTTGGTGCGAACCAGTCATGACCAAATCAGTCCCTGAGTCAAAGCCTGTGTTTCAGAAACTGCTAGATCCTCTGCAGAGCTCTCGGTACCTACGCGGCATTCAGCCTCACTTAGGTCTCTGGAACCTGCAGCGCCTTCACGGGCTGCTAAATGCATGTTTTGCCACCTGGTAAATTTGACTGAAAAATGAGAGCAACTCCCTACCAGTGGTGGCTCCCTTTGCTTCAGAAGAATCTGAAGCCACAGTGAGGTTACATTTTCCCTGAGAGGTATATGTAAAGTGGTTTGTTGTCCTCAAGACACTGCCACAGTAGGTGATCCGACTATGCACACAGTGCCCGTCTCCTCAGATGGCGAGTGTGAGAATCAGCCCACTCCAAGGCATCCCAGCAGCCCATCCTCACACAGGAGGGACAGATCTGCACCTGGACACTTGAACCCACCTCAAAATAGAGTAATGATTAGCTTATACTTTTAATTTGCTCAAAAACTGAAAAGTAGTCATATGGTGAAGAAGATGGTCATCTTGCAGCACAAATCCTGGCCTCTAGCTCCCAGTCTTGGACTACAGCTGGCAGTGCAGAGGGTAAGCATGTGCGTGGGCTCCATGCATGGAGACCTGCACCTCTTATGGGGTCTGCCCTTGTGCAAGGTATTTGTCCTCTGTGCTGGGTCCTCCTCTGAAAAGTGGTCATGTTGGTTCCTACTTCAGAGGTCTGATGGGAAGAGTAAGGCGCACACTCCCTTCATATCTGCTTCTGGAACATGGTTACTATGCAGTAGACATGGCTATTAGCAATAGAATTAGCAGGTATATAGGATGCTCAGCAGGGATGTCATGCTTTGAAAATGGTTATCAGGTGGCCCTTCTTACCTGTGGTTCAGAAGCTCGAGCGTGACTACACAAATGCCAAATGGAGTCCCATGTCTGTGCTCCTACAGGAAGTTACTGCTTTTCAGATCAAATGTGAACTAGGAGGAATCCTTAGCAATATTCTTGCTTTCTCCCCCTCATTTAGAAATGGGTCCTGCACACAGTTGAGTAACTAGAAAGAAAAGTATCTGAGTGTATCTTCAAGGCATTTCATTTCCCATCCTTTGGAAGATGGTGTCAATGCTCTGCCCAGGTCCCCTCATAGTCCCTTTCACCGTTGCCCTATCCTGGTCTTCCTCAAGCTTGTTGTTTCTTCCTGGATGGCCCTTGGGCTACTGAGTGCCTGAGTTCCCTACGCTGCAGGATAGGAAGCGCTAAAGGTGCTGCCGGGTAAGCCCCTCCCTGGCCAGAGAGAGGCACTGAGATTCCCACCTCCACTCAGGTTGAACTCCAAGGCTCACAGTCTGAGGGCTCAGCCCATCACCCTCCAGGGCACTTTGACTTAGACTCTTCCAGGCCTCATTTTCCAGTTTGTGGTGGGAGCAGTTCTTTCATAAACAGTTCCCACACACACCCTCACCGCAGACCCTGAGTCGGGGGAGCCCAGACCAAGATGCCCCATGCTCATTCTCTAGAGAGCCTCAGCAGGTATGGACTCTCGTGGGGAAGGCCTCCTCTCCTCCTCTTGGACACTGCAAGGGGTGGGAGCCAGAAGGGAGGTAGAGTTTGGCTTCTGTCTGGTCTCTCCCTGAAATTCAGTTCACTTCTCACATTCTCTGTGCCTGGATCTGATGGTTTAATCAGCCTTTGGGTATTCCAGCCGTGACTGGGAGGAACCCTGGCTGGCCATAGAATCTACAGGCAGCCTCGGGGCCCGAAACCATTCCTTCAGGCACTTGTCAGATTCTCAGAGAGGAGTCCTAAAAGTGCCCGGTTCGAGAAACCTAGAGTCCTGAGGTCCAGACCTGATTCTCTCAAGGCCTCACAGAGGCCCATGGAGTATAAATGACCAACTTCTGTATCTGCAAGGTTAGGGCATTTGAGTATATAGACACCTGAAAATTAAGGATTCCTTTCTCCAGGAGAATCTGTAATGCACCAACACCATTTTGGGTTCATCTCAAGGCTGCTAGCTCCCACCGAAATCCCTCACTGGATTCCAAGTTTCCTCAAATCTATAACTGAGATCCCTTTAATCACCAACACATTGCAAATATTTGAGTGAGTATAAATTCTTCTGAAGCATGATGGGCTGGGACTGTTTTTAATTTTGTTTCTCTGTGAAGCAAAGATGTGATTTACTACCAAGAAGAAACTGTTTGGAAATGAAGTCCTTTTACTTGCAAGGAGGAAATGTTGGAGACAGTGTGTGTCCTAGGCTTCTGGTCCCAGGGTCTCAGTAGGCTTTCCAGTTGCATGGAGTGTGGAGCCTGGCGATGAAAGGGTCCAAGTCCAACTCCCTGATTCCTCAGGGCTGTGTGACGAAGTGCGAGAACAACAGCTGAGGACACTGCCTTCCTCTTAGGACCACAGCGAACACTAAATGAGACAATGTTTCTGCCCTGTTTGGCATGAGAGTCTGTTTTACCTCTATGAATTCCTCTTCCCGTCTTATGGGTGATATTCCTTGAGTTCTTTCATTCTCAGCCCGATAATTTTGGTGATTTTTAAATGCACGTGTTACTGATGACTACCAAAGGTTTACCTTTCCCAGCTTGGCAGCTGCTTCATGTTCCACCATCTTGGAACCAACCCCAGGAGGGATGTTTTCCCACGGAGTGGATTTCTGTTGCTTTGGCCTATCCACCAGACACATCTCTTCATTCGACAGTGAGATGCCTCCTCTTTTCAGAGATTTCCCTGACCCTACTTCCTCCAGCAAGAGAGAAGGATGTGTAGCCCAGAATCATAGTTCAAAGTCATTCTTCCTTGTTGCTCAGTGATCTTCCAGGACTAGACACCTGGACCAAGTGAGGGCCTTTGAAGTTTCTTCAAGAGTTCACATGGTGGCCAAAGTCATGCCTCTTCAGCTGCAATGATGAGAAAATGAAGCCTGAGCCTGAAGTTGATGACTGTCATTTTACCATTAAGAGTCAGAGATTTGAGATAACAGAGAATTCAAGCTGAGAAATTTGAAAGATTATTTGTGTCTTTGGTGGAACTGTCAGCCATTCCAAAACCAATTCAAATGATCTTACAAAAAATGGGAGGAAGCATATATTATTAGAACCCATTAGATAAGTGTGAGCTCATGGTTTCAAGCTGTGGAGACCCAGCACCCTCCCACACAGCTCTCCCTGTGCTCTCATTTCAGCTGGAGATACTAACCATCACCTAGTCATTCCAACTGAAGGCCTGGAGTCCTCCATCCTACTCCTTTGTCACTCTACCTGTTAGATGGCCCAGTCCCATTGTTCCTACCCCTTCTGATTCTCCAGTCACTTTGCTTTTCTCCATCTCAATGCCTCTGTCCTGGTCCAGCGTTACCAGTAGAGTCACTAACTAGATATTTTGTCTGATTTTGTCCCTTGTATATTACTGTGCAAGAACCAGAGAAAATAGATTGTTATAAAAATACATCTGACCAAGGCATTTCCCTGCTTAACCCTGAGAGTCTCTTTCCCAGGATCAGGTCCAACTTCACAGGGTACATCAAATCTGCCATGTGCTCTGTTCCTTTCAGCCTCCCACAGGACAACCCAGAGTCCTCTTCGCAGTCAAGGTGGGTGGCTCCCTGTGCCTTGCTCATCTGCTGGGAAGATGGTGCATCTTGACTCTTTTGAAAATGAAGCTTTTGGAATCGTTGACCTGGGTTCAAATCTTCCTTTTGATGCTTCTTCACTAGCCTCATTTTCTTCTTTGAAAAGTAGGGATGCTGGTAGTGCCTGTTCCACACACATGGCACCATGACAGTTGTGAGTTCATGGGGAGCAGCGCAGAGGAAGGCAGTGGGACTGAGTGTGTTGGACACTTTTGCTTGTATCTCCTTTGCCTGGAATGTGCTCACAGCTGACTCTGACCCAACACTCTTCCACAGCTCAGCCATGACCTGGCTCAGATCTTCTCTCAGAAGGCCTCCTGGGCATGGGGGTGGAAGCCTGCTTCTAAGTGACCCTGGGTCCCTCGCTGCGATCTCGTTCCATACTGTAGCATCAGACTCACTTTATTCACCCTGAACTCCTTGAGGGCCAAGATGGTGTCATCTCTGCATCTGCAGTTCCTAAGAGCTGTTGGGTTGAACTGAGCAGAAACCTTGTCATCTTCCTCTTCAGCCTCCTGGAGGATGCATGTGAGAACTGAGCAATAACCATGCTAACTTCGTTTGATTCTTTGGCATGTGCGCACAGTTTAGAGTCATTATACCTGTCTGCTTTTATTGTGTTAGGCTCCAGCAGCTGAAATATCAGGAGAGACAGGACAGGTGAATACAAATGAGTAGAAGCAATTTGACATTTTTTCCTTCCAACAAAAGCAGTCCCTCTCCTGATGTTCACTGGCCTTGGAATAATGGACTGTGAAAATTGACTCATCTCTTTTTATTGCAGCATATTCACTATGCACAGCCAGAGATTCTAACTCACTCACAAGAGCAAGTCTGGGGATGTGGAAGGCTGCCTACTATCTGCTCTGCCTTTCACCCCCACCCCCATCCCAGGGGAGTGGATGAGCTACACAATTCCTAGGTGATTATAAAGTCTGGGAATGGCTGAGTTGGAGCTGGAATGCCGGGAGAAAAGGCTGATGAGCTTTGTTTGCTTCATGAGTCAGACATATGCAGGCTGCTTGGTTTTTATATTGAGAAAAGCACCGGGTTTGAAAATAAATTTGTGTCTTCTTTTATAGATGAAGAAACCAGGAATCGGGCAAGTGGAACAATGTCCCCAGAATCATCCTGCTAGTGAGTGTGATTTATTTCCCTTAAGGGCTGCCGGGAGAACGATATAAGGAACACCTCATGTGTTTCTGCACATCTGGGAAGACTGGTTCTGAAACGTGCCAGTAGTCCTCTTCTCAATTTTAAGCATTTCCCCTAGTCTGGATGTCCTGTTACCTTGCCAGCGCGCCTCACATCTTCACTTGTGTGAGGTTTCCTCTCCTGCAAGTGTGGATGAGGATCACATCCAGCCCTCTTCCCATGCCCTGTGCCCTGGCTAGTGTGAGAGGATGGGTGGAGGTGGTCCTGCCATGCTTACGGGGGTGGACCAAGCGTGGTCAGCCCCTTACGATCTTTCTTTTCTGCACTTGGCCTGCCCACAGGACAGGTGCTCCCTCCCAATCCCTCTTGTCACCGGTCCTGTAGAAGATTATTACTTGTCCCACGGGATCAGTACCCGGGTGGCCTTTCTGTATATCAGTGTGAACTACCAGGACTCAGCACATGTATGAACTGTTCTCCAATCCAGTTGTGTGAACCATGAAGTCAACAAGTTTAACTCCATCCATTTCTTCTGAGTCACCACTAGTTGATTGCAAAGTTGGGAGGGTCTAGAAAGGTTGAAGAAGGCTAATTAATAATCCTACATCACAGCTCCAAGCACAGGATCTTAGAGACATAGAATCTGGGAATACAAACAATAAGGAGCAAGATCAAGGCTCTGGGCTGACCAGGGCCATGACCTGAGATGTGAGGACATGGCAGTTGGGTTACAAAAAGCTGATTTCTCCAGTGCTTGCAAGTGAGCAGTTGTTTCTGTTCCCTCCTGCATGACGACTCAGGCAGCAGGGCTCTGCTGCTCTGTCTGACCTGAATTGACTTGGGCATGTGTAGGCATTCTCTTGGCAAAGTGTGGCTGTGGCAGGGATTACAGGAAGAGTGTCTCTGGGCTTTGGTGAAGGCTCAATTCCAAATAGGCAAATCTTTTCCATATGGTCAATGGTGTTGGAGAGCATTCCTGTTTTTACTGTTTATTAGCCAAAACTGCAGGGCAGGACTTTAATCTGAAAAGACAGCCATCTTTTGTGTGGAGCTCAGTATTCCTGTGGGCTTCATGCAAGTCAGTGAAGTCAGCCAGATCTGCTGCCCCAAATTCAGTTCTTACCTACACTGTTACAGGTACATCCAAAGCCAATTCCAGGAGCCATGTAGGTGGCTAAGGCAATGACAGTCCGATATAATGCAAGGACCCCATGGAGAGCTTAACTTGAAAGTAACGTTCAGAGACAATGAGGAGTATCTTGAATGTAGGCTGGAAATTAGACAATGCCAAGGAGTTATTTATAATTTTGTTAGGTATAATGAAACTGGGATTTATAAGAAAAATGCCCATTTGTAAAAAAGATATGCCTACTGAACTATGTATGTAAGGGAGACATGTTTATTAATTTCAGGGAAATACTTTGGTGGCATGCCTGTAAATCAATGTGAAATATTAGGAGGCCCACTATGAACATACAGTTATTTTGCTGAGAGTAACAATAGGTTTGTATAAATATGTCAAAATCTCCCCTACTGTCATGCAGAACTAAAAAGATGACAACAAAGAGTAACAATAATATCCATGATAGAATCCAAGGATTCAGGAGGGTTCAATGACTCACTTTATTAAGAAGAAAATAAACCCCACATAATTATAATGTGGAAAAGGCATTTGAAAAAAGTTGTTTTAACTATTTATAAAAAGTACTATTAGCGGATGTTAAAGTTCATTATAGTTTAATAACAGTGCAATGCAGAAAGAAAACAAACATCATGGTATAGAATAGCATGCTCACACATAGACCTATGTCCATAGGGAACTATGGTTCTGGTGGTCCTCCAGCAAGCACCCATGTATTCCTAATCAATGTATTGATATTACTAGTACTCTCTAATATTATTCTGAATGTAGTTAAAAGAAAGAAAATGGCTATAAAATAAGAATTTGCTAAATTAATATTTGCAATAATTATTTTTAAATCATTGTAATAATTTTCCATGAATTTCATAGAGTCATCATATCATCTACCAGTACTGATCTCAAGAATGTGGCTAATGGGCCTGGCATGTAGCTCAGTGGTAGAATAACTGCCTAGCATTCAGGAGGTCCTGGATTCAATTCCCAGTAACCACCCCCCACATATACACACACAGACTAGTTATAGTGTGTTTAAAAATACATATAGACAATAAATCATTGACATATACTAGAATAAATGAGCATATTTATAGTAACGAGATCAAACACATAATGGAAATAAGCCTAAGGAACATATAGGGCCTATGTGATCAAACCTTGGTAGCATTAAGAGTTAAGACAAGATTTGGTAGTATTAAGCACAAGGTGTGCCTCTACCTGGCATCTTTTTTTTTCAGTGTGTCAAAAGTGGAACGAATTCTCCTTTTATTAGATCATCATTAAATTATAATTTCCAGTCATGCACGATGTTCAAAAAATTGTTTAGTTGGATGGTATATAACCAAATCATTTGAGGCTCCTGGAAGAATACACATTTAGGAAAAGGGAGAAATATGTGGTGATGGGTGGAAGAAAACTTGGAAATTGAGCAGAAGAGAGCTGACCCAAGGCCTGAAAAATCTCTTCCCATGAGGCTGGCCCTGGGCTGGTGGTGCCAATACTCACACCGATAGAAACAATCACTAATAAGAACAATTCATTGTGCCTCTTCTGTGCCAATGCTGTGGTTTGGGCTGAATGGCTGCTTTCCTTCTGGGAGTCTGGCGTGTTGGCACCTGCCAGGCAGAGTGTAACCAGTCACAGCTCTAGAGTCTCTAATGAGCTTCCCTGCCGGATGAGATTTTGCATGTGCTGCCACAGCTGGAGGAATGGAGCATGTCCTATGCCACTCCACTACCAGGGGACTCCTGGGAGTGTCTCCTGGCTTACCCTGGTCTTCACCCACCTGCCTTTTCCTTTTACAGATGGTGTTTTGTGTCCTTCCATGGTGACCTGCCTTAGCCATGTATGTGACCATGTGGAGTCCTGAGTTCTCGTAATGAATCGGCGAGCCTGGGGAAGGTCTTGGGGACCCTGACTCAGCTAGAGCCTTGAAGAAGGCCCCTCACGAAGGCAGCAGGAAGATCAGAGAAGGTTGATCAGTTTAAGTCCCAAAGGCTGAAATCCAGGAATGTCGTCTTATTTGGAACCATGGTCTCTGCAGATAGATCAAGCTGGCAGGCCCTGATTCAGAGGGGACCCCAAATCCTTTTCTCATAAGAGGGAGCTTTGGATGTAAAGACTAGGTGTGTGGGAGGAGGCCAGGTGAACATAGCAGAGGCTGCCGTGGAACCAAGAAATGCCAAAGATGGCAGTGACCCCAGAAGCTGAAGAGGCAAGTGAAGATCCTCTGTGGGGCCTTCAGAGGCAGTGCTGCCCTGCCTTCGCCTGGATTCTCAACTTTTAGCTTCTGGAACTAGGAGGGGATTTGTCTGTTCTAAGCTAGAGAACTGCTGCACGCACTTACCCATCATCATCGTGTGGAATACACTCATGTGAATTTTAATTGTTAAAATGCCCAATTATTGGGGCTGGGATTGTGGCTCTGGTGGAACACTTGCCTAGCATGTGTGAGGCACTGGATTTGATTCTCAGCACCTCATACAAATAAAGGTTCATCGACTAATAAAAAGTTTAAAAAAAAAGTAAAATTGGACTTTAAAAAGTCCAATTATTTTGTTTTGCCAACTAAGAAATAATGGTAAGATATGGAAGCAAAAGCCCTCAAGGGGGTGCAGGGTTTATAGTTCAAAAAAACTAAGTGTTAAGCAGAGAAATTGGCCATTGAGTGAGCTAGATTTAGGTTGATCCTGCACACTGCCACTCAAAGAGGCCCCAAGTCAGAGAAGGGGAACCAGATCACCCCAATTTTTTTGTGAGTCTCTGTACAAAGGCCCAGTAGAAGCCCAGCTATACATGTTCAGTATTGAAAAGGTATTTAATAATAGAAGTTATCAAACTAACACATTACCTGGACAAGTATACTTTTATAAGACAATGTTTTTAAAATGTGATATTTTGCTGGCATTCAGTCAATACCATAATTTTTCAAAGTTGACCAAATTTAATTATTCTTGTACATGTCTAGGAGACTGCTGATTGGCTGGCAGTGTTTAGGTCAGTAATAAATACATACCTGACATAAATTCTTTAGTAACATTCCATACAGTCTATTTTCCATGCCTTTGGCTTAACAAAATGCTATATGCTTTTATAATGAATTTCACAAACTGTGAATTTCATGGTTCCAAGGTGACATTCCTGGATTTCAGCCTTTGGGACTTAGACTGGTCAACCTTCTCTGATCTTCCTGCTGCCTTCGTGAGGGGCCTCCTTCAAGGCTCATTCTGACAGATGACTGAAACACATCAAAGAAATGTAAGCTGTTTGAAAAAATTCATGTTTTCAAATATAGTTAAAATATCTAAAAATACAAAATATTTGATTATGAAATTTTAAAATATTTAAAATGCAGAAAAAAATTATAATTTAATCACATTGTCTCATAAAAATGTAATGTAACTACAAATCTGGAATTCAGTGCCCATCCAGTTGCCCCTTGGTATCAGGCGTCATACACATTATATTTAGATCCACATGTATCGAAACAGTAACGAGTTGTTCATGTTGGGAAATGCTTCTCAGTTACTACATGTAACTGTAAAGTCACAGTAATTTGTGAATACCTCTGGGGCCATATGGACAATGAAAAGCAATAAAATGCTCTGTGCTACTGGGAAATGGTGGTTCATTATGCAAAAATATATTGCATTCATGCTTTCTGAGCAGAAGGATCTGACAAGTTCTTCTTCCTATCCAAGCATGTCCACAGCTCAGTTTCTCTGCAATCCCTGAAGTGGTCTGAGCAGCCCAGCCCAGCCCACAAACTTCCCTTTACATTCAGACGCAGATCTTTTGTGTCAAGTAGGTAATGCACAGAAAGGCTTCTGTACATCTGAGTGGCACTGGGGGTAAGACTGTCCATTTGGGGTATGGATTATATTCCATTGGCTCTGAGCCTCAGATCCCAAGGGACTGAGGTGCCCACGTGTTTATTGAATAAATGGACGTGCATTCTGTATGATACTTGAGTCTCTTGTGTGGTTCTGAAGGCAGCCCTGGTGGGTTTGGAGCACATGTGGATTGGCAGGGGAGGAACCGGGTAACCCACAGGAGAGATCCGAGGCCTTAAGGGTCATGAGAAAGCAGGGAGTTTCTCCAGAGCTGCTCACTCAAGGCACTAATGAAAGACCACTTGATCCATCTGAATCTCTGTGGTTCCTTAGCAACCCCATCCGCTGTTGCTTGCACCTGACTTTTCTCTGTAGTTCAGGATCCATTACCAAGTGAGGCCAGTGGGCACTTTTGTCCATTCTTGGAGATAATTCTTTGTGGGCAACCTCTTTGAGCCCTGCTCTTCCTCTAGAGCAGGACTTGGCATTTGGCATTTCCATGCCCTATAGCTGCTGCCCCAGCTCCAGCCTGCATGACAAGAGCTGGAAATTACAGGTCATTTTTTGTGGCACGGAGGGAGTTGGTTGTGTCCTCAGCCACATTTGAAATGCTTGATCCTCCAGAATTCATGTTGAACCCTAATCTCCACAGCAGCAGTGGTGAGAGGTGGGCTCTGGGAAGCAATTCCCTTGAGTGTGGGATTAAGGCTTCACAGAAGGGCTTTCAGGAGTTTGCACCTTCTGTCTGTTCCGCCAGGCGAGGACGCAGCTCCTGTCTCCTCTGGAAGATGCAGCACAGGGTGCCATTTTGGAAGCAAAGAACAACCCTCATCAGATAGGCTGCTGCAGCCTTGGACTTCCAGCCCCCAGAACTGTGAGAAATAAATTCCTGATCTTCATAAACAACTCACTCTCGGGTACTTTGCCAAAGTGGCAGGAATGGATTAAGATAGTGACTGACATTCCATCCTTTTCAAATCTTCTGCCAGTTTCATCTACCTGACGTCGTCTTCCTCCACGTTGGCTCTTCCCCTCCCCAGCTTCCCCACGCCTCTGGTCTTCCCTGGGCTGCCACAGACTCTTCTCTGTAGAGCAAGCTGTATTTCTTGGTCTCTAGTTTGCATGTGCAGTTGTCACCCTGCCCAGCGGACACAGGGCCTGCCGTGATGCACTACTTTTAGAAGATAAGGTCTGGGTGAGCAAGGAGGGGTTCAGCTAGCCTTCTGCAAGGTATTTGTATCATGGTTGGGGTGAATTCTCAGTTCCGCCCTCTTCTGCCTGGTACAGACTGTGAGCAACAAAGCCAGAGCAGGTGACTTAGGAAACCTGCTTTCCAGGCTTGGTTGTGGCCTCTGATGCAGAGGAGAGTGACACTCAGTGAAGAGCATACGTGTATCCAGCCTGCTTCCTGCCCACACGTGTTCCGAGGTTGTAGTTCATGGTAAAGTCTAGACATCTTGGGTCAGATCACATGTGTCATAAAAAGCAGTTAAGTGACTCTCCAAGAACTCAACTTTTGCATTTGAGCTAATTCTCTCTCGATCTTCAGTCCTGCATTCATGGAGAAGAACAGGCAAGGAGAAGCATTCTGCCTGCTAGAGATGAAGGAACAAGTTCATACATGAGATGCTACCATCTCCCCAGCCACGTCATAACAGCAGCTACAAACAACTGGATTACCCTGGTGACGCTTCAGTTCTTCTGCAGCTGGTTTGAAATACCAATGTTGCATCACATCAGGCCTTTTTATCTCCAATGATCTGTAAATAAATGCACATACTTCAAGATGATTCGGATCCTCAGGAAATCCTCTTTGAGATGATGAATTGCCCTGTACCCATCAATGTGCTCCAGACTTCCCATCACTTTTCCACCACTGGGTGTTCTCCATGCTGCTGCTTCTATCTGGAATGTTCTCCACATACAACGCTCTGCCTTTTGCTAACACCCTCTCAACTCTTCCTTCTCATTCCTGTGAAATTGTTTATTCTTCCACTCAACCAGAGGTAAGATGAGGAGGGGGTTCTCTTTCTCAGTACCCTTTGTGAGTAGCTGTCCCTGTACCTGCCTGAATTTTAGAATTCTGGTTTCCAGGTGCCTTCTGTAGAACCTTGCATAGGTGTGTTCTAGAATCCACAAAAATTAACTGTCAAAGGAGTTGGCAGAAGGGAAGCAGTGGATTAATATTTGTTGAGTGAATAAATGGACCCTCACATTCTGCCACCAGTTTTGCAGTGGTCATGGTCCCCCTCGCAGAGGACAGATAATTTGGCTCTCTGTCAACTGACCAATTCGGAGCCATTCTGGGTGCTAAATGACCAGGTGATGGTTCAGTACTCAGTCCTTGGGTGGCCACAGAATTACATATAAACCTAGACCTGGGTAATGAAGAAAAGTGAAAGGGGAGCAAGCTTTAATGATTTGGAAATGCTTAATGAGGTGTCAGAGGAATTAGCACAAAGGATGGCTTTATTTAGCACTGCTGTCAACGCTCTGAGGATAATAATTACAAACTACCCAGTGCCTGTGAATTTTCTCATCATGTAAATTTAAACATAAGCAGGAACAAAATCTTGATACCCAGAGAATTGGCAAGGGGACCCCAAGTTGCGCAATGCCACCACATTTGAAAAATTCAAACTGATGAATTATGAATTATAAATAGAGCTAAGAGGGAGGGAGCCATGGTGAGGGCCATGGAGACTCACCTAGCCCCTCATGCTCCAGATGTGACCTTGGAGGGTCAAGATGGGAAAGGGTCTCAGAGTCATGCAGCGGTGGCTTCAGAGATGTGATGAAGCTCTGCGTGGTGGGTAAACCAAGGGGACATAATTGCCTCAAACTGAGGTCCCTGTGGGCACAAGCCAGTCTCTCTAAGGAGCCCAGAATGATGGCTCCTGCAGTCAGCACAGCGTGGAGGGTTCAAGTGAGAAGCCTCAAGTGGAACACTTGGCAGGAGGCCCTGCACCCCTCGTTAGTTCACCTGAACCACAGGTAGCGAGAATGTAGCAAGTGAGTGAGGACCAAACCGGTGCCTGGGCAGGCTTGACCCTCCTGCAGCCTTTCCTCCTGGTCAAGAGAAAGCCAGAGGCAAGCCCCTGGAGGAAGAGGACAAGTGGGGACTCGTGACAGTACCAAAAGGAGACGAGGAACATCCTTCACATCCTTAGGTTCCTTAGTAAACAGGCCACTGATGTCTCTGAAAAATGTAGTGTCCTTGCTTCCAGCCAGAGCAATGATGGCTGAGTGCCACCAAGTGCCCAGGAAAGGACGGAGTGGCCCGAAGAAAACCATCCATGTTTGTCACCAGTAGTAGAATCGGGTCCACGTGGCTTCCTGGCTCCTGGTACAGTTCACATCCCTCTGGAAAGTAGAATGGAGCAGTGACGAAGGTACATCCTGAACAGGACCATCACGGCTACAGGACTGGAGAGTGAAGGGACTTCGACTGGTCCTCCCTGTGGGGTGGAACTGAGTGTGGGGCGAATCAGCAGAACGCAGAGGAGCCAGCCTGAGGAGTCTTGGGCTTGCTGTTCCCTGCTTGCTCGGGGACACTCTGCCTCCAGATACCTGTGCACCTCTTCCACTGGCTTTGCAGATGTCTGCTCAAAGGTCACCTGTAAAGAGACTGCCGCCCCACCACCAGGTATGTAAGAAGTCACCAGCCCTCTTGGTCACTGCAGACATTTCACAGTTCTAATCTCATGCAGTGATCTGCTTTGAAAAAAGGACAGAGTTGTAAATCAATATAAATCCTTTATTAATAATGCTTTATTTATTAAATAGTATGTGGGCTTCATGGCGGGACAGCTCTTTTCTTTTTTGTCTTGGCCATTCCATCCTTAATGCTCAACGATGCTTGGGATGTTGTAGGTATTCAATAAACTGGAGGAAATGCAGGAAGGTCTGTTTGTTGGATTGAGAAACTTAAACAGCTGTCCTGAAGGTGGTTTCCCACCGTTCCCCACAGGCCTACTCTCCTCTCTGTGTATAATTTCTCTCCTACTTTAACTTGTAATTCTTGGGTCAATGTTTTCAGCCTCTTTTCTAGGTATACAACCATATTTGCCTCTAAATGTGAGAGGTTAATAAATAAGGTCAGAATTTTACCTACTTACTCTCATTTCAAAACATTATCCAAGTTCACAGGATTGAATAGAAAAGGATCGTTACTTTGCAAAAAACTGATCAAGTTGTTTGAACTGTCAAAGGCTTCAAATCACAACCTACCAAGTGACAGGCCAGGCTCTGATCATGACAGGGCTCTCGGCACTGGCTTGGGTGGGTGTGAGTATCCAAGGATCCAGTAGGCACCAGAGCTCAGGCTAGTGCCTGGGAAACTGCAGGGGTTGTTAAACAGTGACTCTGTCATCGTCACTGTGGGCCCAGGGGACCTCCCTGTGTGTCCTGGTAGAGATCAGATGGCACACACAAAGGTGTGACTGAGGAGTCTTGACTAGAATGCCAGAGGAAGAGGTGACTCCCAGAACCCAGAGGTGCCACAGAGGAGAGGGCCCTCCAACACACCTGCAGGCAGGACACTGGCTTTCCTGAACTGCTTCTAAGGCCTGGGAGATGGTATCTGCAGTGTGTTCGCACTCATGTGTTTGTAAAATTCTCAAAAGTGGGCTCTGTCTCCCACCACCTCCTCCTCCTTTACATGCTCCGTCTGTTGGGTGGCATTGGAGTACTCTCGCCAGTGAAGCATGGGTTGAGTTTGGGGTGGATTAACTTGTCTGACAGCCACTTCCAGGGGCAGTTCTTGCAGGCATTGCTGGGTAGGGACAGTCTGCAGGAGTCCCATCACCCTCCAAGGCATGGCCCAAGACTGTGACACCAAGTTGCAAGGCCACAGGCTACTTTGCATATAAACAGGTCTAATGGAGCCTAGCTACCCGCAGCATTCAGGGACAAGGAGAAAAATGGGATTTAAAATGTACAATGCCACAGGTGGGTCTGGAAATTCTCCCAGTGTGGGGATGTGCAGAGGGTAAGTGGAGGGTTCGATTCGTGTCGATGCTCCCCACTGCAGTGTAATCTCAAATAGTCCAGCAGAAATAAATTCTCGCACTTGCATAATTTTTGACATGCTAATAGGGCAGTGATTTTAGTGTTCAAGCAGCTAAACAAAAGACCAAATGTTTTCTCTTTTCTAACTATTAAATTGATCAAACTTTTTAAATGATAAAGATAAAATATACAGAAAAGTATTCTTGAGGTGTGCATGAATTTTGTGAAGTTTCTAAGCATTTTGATTTGGGAGAGTTGAGGTGTCTCATTCTAAATAGATCTTCATTTTTATATCTAATCTTATATTTGTAATTTTGTATTTTTCTTAAGGAGGATCCTAAATTTGGATAAACTTCTACTCCACAAAATTAGTTCTGCCCAGGCCGTGGTGTTGTGTAGAGAAACCCTGATTGTTCTAAAGGCAGCCTAGCAATGAGGAGGTGGGAGTAATGTGTGCCCAACCTCTTTCTTCTGCCACCTTCTGATCTCCAACCCAGATGGAAGCCAGCATGTAAGGGAACCCAAGTGTTTCAGTCCTTGAAGTGGCACAAAGCATTGGCTATGCCCCCAGGGCCCTCCCCTAGAACAGCACTGGACCCTTACCTGAGCCCAGCCCTACTCACACCTTCCTGCTGAAATGCATCCACTCAGGCAAAGGGACTGAGCTTGGAGGCATCAATACCATCCAGGTTCTTTTCCACTGGGACCTGCCTGCGAAGAGGGACCTCTGCTCTGCTGCCACGTTGCCTGTCCAGTGTGCCAGTGGACATACCATGTCTGCCTATTGGTGGCCAACATGGCAGAGAGCAGGTTTGAGAATGTGATTGAAACGTACTGAATAAGTTCCCTTCAGGCACTACTTGATGATGATGATAGTAAAAACAGAAGCATTTTGACAGAGTCCAGTCCCTACAGTTTACAGGTTACATTTTTACTTTGCTTTAAAAATAATTGCTTCATTAAAACATTTATTATAGTTAAGCTCTTTATTACTTTTAGCTTTCTTACAAAGAAAAATTTGAGCAGGTGGATAAATCCCAGTTTTAGAGAATCTTTGTGTGAATGACTGGCAAATATAATTGACAATTTTTTATTTGAGAACTCTGAGTTCCAAATCATCATTTCATTTCAGGGATTTCCTAGTGAAGCTTCAACCGAAATGAATAAAAACTGGAAAGAACTCCCTTCTCTCTCTAAACATAGTGCGTGGTCCTTTACAAGATGTATCTGTGCAATGTTGATGTGGGAAGAACTGAGATAACTGTATGGTTCCCCCATGATTTGTAAAGCAGAGAGTAAAGGTGACGCTGGGAGTTCCCCCAAGGTGCCAGTTGCTTCTGCTCTTACAGCACTTGGACAAAAACAGGCACAATCAGGACTGTTCTGGCTGTGCGGCAGGGGACCTAGTGCCCTGCTGAGCCCTGAAGCACCTGCCCAGACTCCCTGGAGGTTTTCATAGCCCTGGGACCAGCTTAGAGACCTCAGTGCCCACACTTGTGATGGCTGCTTCTAGGAGTTTGTTAGAAATCAGTCTTCAAAACCCCTAGGTGATGTATGTCCAAGTTTCAAATTATTAAGAGCCTCAAGGACCCAAATTGTCCCTGGTGGCACTGGCGGAGGGGCTTGAGAGGAGCGAGATGCAGGCATCTTGGGAGCAACCCTGTCGCCTATTGAAATGCCCGAGTACAGGCTGCTCTGCGACCCAATTCACCACTGGTGCTTTAGTTTCTGAGGCAGGACTGGAGAATTCAGGGTTGGATATGCTGCGTTCTAAAGGATACATTGCAAAGTTAGGGCTGCCATTGACTTACTTCAGTTCATAGCAATAGGTGGATAGCTAGGCTTTCAACTAGTCCGTTTTTCTAGAAGAGGACCAAGATTTGGAAATGTAGTCCCTGGAGCAGCAGCGTGGGCATCATCATTCAGAGCCCATCGGAATCTGGAATCTGCATTTTTGGAATCCTTTGTGATATGTGTCCACAGCAAAGGGTGCTTCTCCAGCTTCATGTAAGTCCCGGCCTTACTGTGCTCCTGGCTCAGAGAAGGCTTGCTCTCAGCCCCAGCGACACTGCCAACTGGCAATGAAAGGACACAGGGCTGGACGACTCTTCACTGAGGTGGGCGGCAGTGGCATCTTGGCTCCTTTCTTTGCATGTGAAGACATTGTCCTCCTGTTTCCGCCTTCCCCTCCTCCCCCACACCTCTGGTTTGTATTTCTAGTAATTATTGCCTGTGGTTCTCATATGCTTTCTTTAATAACAAAATATACCTCTTCCCCCCTGGTATGGGAGTGCATTTTCCCCTTTCATTTTCCAAGAAGAGTAGAAGTGCCATGGTAACACTTAATCCCTGACCTGGAGATGGGGGATAGAGATGGGGTGGGCTCAGTGAGGCAATCAGAGCAGGTGTTCTTGAGAAAGAAAACAAAGAATTTGCCAGATGAAGGGAGAGATGGGGGAGCAGTGTTCTTGCCAGGACTTCTCAGATTCTCATCTTCATACACCTGGGAGCTGCAGATTCCCAGGATTCAGGAGGTCAGGCTAGAGCCAGAGAATCTCTGGTTCTTACAGGATACGGCAGGTGATGTAATCTGACTGGTCCAAGGATCACACTTGGAGTGGTGAATCTGGGCAACCTGAGGACATGTTCTAGCCAGTGCTGTACCAAGATGGCATGCACTGCCACAGAGAAGAAGTGAATAGGTTCGTAAATGTTTACTGAATTGAACACTATCTGATACACCATGCTGAGTGCTTGAATGCTTGATAGTCTGTAAGAAAATGTTTTGGCTGTAAAATTGGGGCGAACACTTCATACATTGTGGTACAGAGAGGCTAAGTCATTTGCTCACAGTTAGCTACACAGCTAACTGGCAAGTTATTGTTCCCCAAACACACCACATGCTCCCCTATGTTCCCTAGCCTCCTCTGAAGTGAGTTGAAGATGTTGAACCCATTCCAGGCAATGGCCTGCTGGGGCCATGACATGTCTGTCCCCAGGCTGAGGCAATTAGGAGCCAGTGTCCCACCTCTGGCTCTTTGTATTCTGCCATCTGAAACACTTGGGCCCTAGGCTGAGGTCAGCATGGATGCTGTCCTGCCTGGAGCAAACTTCACATGAACGCATCCTTCTTGCTGTACTTAAGCCATACAGGTTTTAGTTTGTTGGATTACTCTGACTAGTCTGGACTCATTGTTGATTTCAGACAGTTCTTTGTGTAACTGGCTTTTAATCTGGGGCCCTAGAGCCCCTAAATGGGTGCATACCCCCAATGCAACCTGGATTAGACAGGTTCCAGTACTGCCAGTGGGCTGAACCCAGGTAATGCTGGGCCAGTGCTGAGAAACATCTGAACACCTGAGAGCTTAACAGGAGCAGCAGTGGCCAGCTCCGCTTGCTTCCTGGCTGTTCTTTATCTCGAACAACTTTCAAGCGTGGTTTGGTGAGGCAAACCATGCTTAGGAGACTTCACGGGCTGCATTCACAGACTGAATGAAATGTTTTTAGATCACTATGAATAAACACCTGCTCAAATGACTTCAACCTGGAGTCACCTAATGGAGAGGAGACGCAGTTCCCACACACTCTGGCTGCTCAGGTCTGAGTGTGTACCCACCCACACATGTGGACACCTATTCCTAATGGCACTTCTGGAAGGTGATTAGGTCATGAGAGTGGAGCCCTCAAGAAGGGGATGGATACCCTTGTGAAAGAAGCCCCAGAGAGCTAGCTTGCCCTTCCCACCTTATGGGGACATGGTGAGAAGGCACCTTCTGTGATCTGGGAAGTGGGCCTCAAGAGACATTGAATCTTCTGGCACCTTGATCTTGGACTTTCCAGCTTGCAGAACTGTGAGAACATTATGGACTGGGTGCTGATGAGCAGCAGCAGTCTGTCTGAGAGCAGCCAGAGCTCAGGCACATGGATATGTGTATCCCACAAAGTAGTGCAGGTGCATTCCCTCACTTGTTTTGTGTTAAAAGAGCATAAACACTGTGTTTCTAGGCATGTTGAACAGAGTATAAAAATTGACTTCAGAAAACATAGAAAACTTTAAAAAATGTTTGATAGAAACCAAATCAATATCTAAGACTTTCCGACCTCAACCTCCCACATCCCCCATCCATGTTCCTCCTTCTTGGCTAAAGATGCCTGAACACAGTGTTTTAATGGTGAGACAAGTGACTGATATCTATTTTCTAAAAGAAGGACAGCACCTAAAGAGGAAATCACAAACCAAATATCACTTTAAAAATTCTAAGATTAGATCTGCAAACTCAGAAGTATATACATATAAATAGATCATGACAAAGTAGGGCTCACCCCAGGAATAAACTCAACATGAGAAAAATCTATTTAAGTAATACACTACATGAGGGTTTTAAAAAAGAAGGAAAAGCAATTCAAGTTATATAAACGGAACAAATGTAGCTGTAAAAACTCAAGGAATTTATGAAAGAGCAGGAATTGCCTTAGGCCAGGTGTCTTCCAAAAATTTAGGACAAAAATTGACTTTTTGAAATGGTGAAACTCAACTCTTGTCTCTTCCAATATTGAATTTTTTTAAAAAAGCTGATCTTTTCTCTGCATAGAAAATACAAGGCGCCCATTTTATTTTCAATTTCATACCACATTGGTTAGGGCTTTTCTGGACCCCTTAAGGAGAAGAGGTGGCGGAGTGTTCCCCCTGGAGCTGTCTCCATCCTGCTGCCTGGGGAGTCACTTGATTGTCTAAGATACTGAATTTGTGTCTGGCAATTGTGCTGAACCCTCTTGTATGCTGGGGATGATTTTTCCCCCTTCTTCTCAGCTTTGATTATGAGACCTATAGTTTTTATTAGTTATTGCAAATTAGATATTTTCCCAAAATAAATGGAACCAATTATAAAATGTTATAGGTTTGGAACAACTTTATTTCTGTTACATTGTGGAACACATTAACAGAATAAGCAGGGATGACATGTTCCAGTAGTGCCAATTTTCTGCAAATGCATCTAGAATTTCAATTTCTTCCAATGAGAATCTCAACAGGGTCTGAGCAACTGATTTAACAATGCATATGGAAGAGCCAATAGCCAAGAATGGACCGGGCCATGGATGTACCTTTATGAGACCTGCCATGGAGATGTCTCCACTTTGTGTAGAGCTGTGTCAATAGCAAATTGCCATCTGCATTAACTTGAAGCATCGCAGCACAGTGTAACGTAGCAGCATGGAGGCCCTGCCATAGATCCCCACAAGTATGAAACCTGGATGTCTGGGATGGAGTTAGGACAGGGAGGAGCCTGAACACTTGGGCAATGGGTGTTGGACCTGCGAGTGGACAATCTGCCTGCTGCTGACTTTGAGAATGTGGCTCTCACACAGTGAAGCTGTCTTTTCACATAGAAAAACATCTGGACCTAGAGCCTTTTGAAAAATATTTCATCAAGGTCTAGAGCTGATGGCTTGTATGTTATTTTATCTACTGTCATGTAAAAAAATTTTTCAATATCAAATTTAATATGAAAGACTTTCTTAAGTTAGGGAAGGATTTCTAAAATAAAACACAGGAAACACAAAACCAAAAGGAAATTTTCTTTATGGGTTTTTAAGAATCTATATTTTCTTCTAAAGTTGAAAAACAAATTTAATAGGTGAATATCAGTAGGTCAGTCACAGGAAATCCAAATATCCAATAAACACTTGCAAAGGTACACCATTTCATTAGTAACCTGGGAATTGCAAATGAGCACAATAAAATACTTCTTCAAGTTTGGCACTTTCAAAGATTAAGTTGAAGTTCCTGTTTCTCCATGTCTTCACCAATGCATCCCAGAACGTTAACATTTCAAAGCTGTCAGGTGGTAAATTGCTTTCCATGTAGACAACTACCACTTATGCTTCTCTAATATCTGGACCAGTGTGCCAAACATCACCCCTGTTTGACAATGCACCGTTCCTCCTCCTCTGCGTACTCTCATGGTGGTGCTGAGTAGCCCCTTCCAGAGGCTGGTGACTGGGAGTGGAAGTCCATGTGTTGCTTCTCAGTTGTGCAGGATCCTCTCCTCTTGCTCTTCTCTCCTCTCAGTGGTGGAGACACCCAGTGGTCCAGATGGTGCAGTTATAAGAAGGGACCCTCTATAAGTCGAGGTCCCTGACAGACTGGGGGAGCTGAGTCCCTCATCAGTCTGTGATGGACATGCTATGTGAATGAGAAAATTAGAGTTTGTTTGACCAAGTAGGATTGGAAAATAAATGATACTCTCAAAGTTCCATGAGCAACATCATTTCTGCAGGGCTTAGACCTAGAAATAGAGCTGCTGGGCACCAATAAGGAGCTGGCACAGAGCCGGCTTTCCTGGTGTTACTGAGCCGGCCTGCACACCCCAGCTGCAGACACGGAAATAAAGACCAGTGCTTCCCGCCAAGCAGCTCAGACAAGGGCCCTGACATCCAGAGAAGGGTTGCTTCCCCTTCTCCTGCGCAGTTCAGAATGGTAGCCATCAGCCATGTGGACACTTGAAATGTGGCCAGGTGACACAGAAACTAGATCCTAGTTTTAAAATTAAAGCAGTGCAAAATACCTTCAATATCTTCCCGTTGAACACTTGATAGGGTTTTGTAGGACTGCTTTTGGTTATAATGGAAAGATTTAACATTAAACCTGAAACATGTCAGGTTGAAATGCATGCCAAGATTTTTCATATCAATCAACTGTATGTGATTGAAATATTTTTAAAATCAATTTAAATGTATTGGGTCGAATCAGTCATTTAAGTTCACCTGTTCTTTTTGGCATGATGACCGGTGGCAGAGTGGCTTGCACTGTTTCTACGGGACAGGGCTGCTCTACACCAAGTCTACATTCCTTGGCATGGAGTCTCATGCCAGCTCGGATGTCTGGTGCTGAAACCTCAAGGCAACTGGTGGCCAGTGGAGTTGTGGCAATAAAGAACTCTCCGCACACAGCAAACAGGGGACCTTGGTGGTGAGGGGCACCGCAGTGCTCCTGCCCAAACACTGTCCTCCATGTCCCTTCACCCATCAAGGAAAGCTGGGGAATTAGGAGCTATGCATGAATCCTCCTGAGATGAAGTTTTCTTAGCAATGTCCTGTGGGTCAGTAACTGCCACTTCTTAGCTGTCTGGCCTCTAAGTCACTTTCTGCCTCTTCTCTATCCTGTTGACCACACTGAGCCAATCTGGTAGTCCAGGCCTGAAACAGATCCCTCTTCAAGCTGCCAATGCCTCATGGGATCTCCACACTGTCCCCCAGAACCCTTGTCAAAGGTGACAGCATCATAGGTGAGTCCTATAGGACCCAGGGATGATGACTCATTTTAACTCAGACACAACACAATTTGACCAGATGGTTGAAGTGAAGGAAGCAGCCCTCTTTCCTCAGGCTCTGCCAACATTTCCATGTCCCACTCTCTTCCTGTCCTTTGACTGGGACCTAGGAGGCAGATAGGGACTTTAAGAGCACTCTTCAAAAATCCTACTTCCCCTTTCTCCCAAGCATGTGTGGAATCAAGTACAGGGGTCAGCTACGTTTGGACAGGTGACTCAACCCTGCAAACACTCCCAGGGCCAGTGGGCTCAGGCTGCTTGGGACCTTCCACCCAGTGCCCTCTGACTGGAGAGGCCAGACCTGTGAGGGGGTGAAGTGTGTAGATACCTTCTCTGCCAAGCCACTGGGCACGGCAGGAAAACTGCCTCCCAGCTCCCACCACAGTCCAAACCAGCATCTCTTGGAATTTAAGACAAAGCAAAACAAAGTCACCTGCTTCATCTCAGGGTATGCGTGAATAATCAGCAGTGCCCGATTCCAAACACTTGGTGGAATTCAAAGCCCTTGGGCTGTGCAGACTGATGCCCTCACCTGCCGCATCCAGACAGGCAGGGCAGGCTGTGCACCGCCCCTTGCTTAACATGTGAAATCAAAGAGATTTCAGAGAAAATGTTACAGTTGCTTTATTTAACAAAACTTACTCTGACTTCTCTATCTATATACAAATGTGTTTCAAAACCAGAGCAGCAGACACACAAACTGTTAACATAGGAATTATAATAATGCTTAACTTGTTACACAAAGTTTTGTTTTCTGCTCAAATAGACATTCTCGGATTTGAAAGTTATTCTGAAGGCTGAGCAGCATCACATCTTCCTTTTCTGGGATGGCTTATAGAAGTCCTAAAGAAAGAGGGATGAGCTTTTGAGGCTTAGTACCTTGTGTTCAGTTCAGCTCAACACAGGGCCTGACCTATAGCAGGGGCTCACAAAATGTTTTGGACTGGGGATAAACATTTGAATAAAATATAATTCCATTAGGAGCATACTTAGTGTTTTTTTTTTTTAACATTTTTACTCTATTTGCCTATAACAAATATAACAAGGTTGCCTATTTCTGGTTCCCAAAAGTAAAAAAACCTAGTTTAAAAAATAAGCTTAAAATAATTTTATTAGTACTATTAACAAAATGTAGTGACTGGAGATCCTTCAAAATCAAGGTAGAGTTCTAACACTGTTCTGCCCACTCCCTCTGATTTTGCTAGAAACATGTTCATCTCATGACATTGACCTACATGTTAACAAGCTATTTTCTACAGCTATTGAGGGAAGACAGCCACTTTTGTCTTCCCTTTTCTATGACTTCCAGGAACACTTTTAACTCCTTAAGTACTGTAGTTCCAAATGTCCCCAAAAGCTCTGCTACATATTCTACGCACAAAATTCAACCCCACACAAGCACAGGACTTGTGGTTTAGGTAATACTTGAACAACAGCCAGTGCTGCCAAAGGAACCATTTCCCTTGGACACTGAACACTCTGAGCGGATCCACAGCTAGCTCTCGGCTAGGCCGTCCAGGAAGAAGCTACTGAGTGGTGAGGTATTGAAGCAAAAAGTAAAAATCACAGCATTTTCTTCCCTTCTCTCCACATTTTAGGGTTCTTTTACGTTTCGTTGTAACACGGGCAAGGTTTCAGGATGGTCTTATGTGATGGTGGTTCACAGAAGCCACGAACTACGAAGCACCAAATAAAGAAGAATAAGAACTCAACGTCATAATAAAAGGATTCACAGGGCTGTCTACTCCTGTTTGTTCCTATAAATTAGATCCTATCACATACTGTGCTTTCATTTTCTAAAAATGAGATCAAACCATTATAAAAATGTACTTCCAAAATAAATTATTTCTAGAATATAAAAATGTTTTACATTTTCCCAGCCCACATATCATTATAAAATAGGAAATCAGAAAATTAGCTATTGCAACTTTCATGTGGTAAAAAATTTTTATATGTGTATAGACATAAATACACATATATAAAAAATGCAAGTTTTAAATTTTAACAAAAATTAGCCAATTAATCAACTTAATGACCATGTATTGAATTATACCTAAGAAATGTTGACTATGAGAACAAACTTTAGAGGAGGACAATCCCACATATCAAAGACTTCCCATGTGAAAAAAAAAAAAGGTAAACCTGGTAAGTCAGCCATCTCTGGTGTCCTTTTCAGATTACTGCCCCAGTTCTACTCTGCACTGTTAACCCCCAGGAGGCAGGCCTGTCCTGAAGGGGGAGGGCAACGAAGTGCCATCTGTGTCCTGCATGAAGGTCAGCGATCTGCCTGGGCAAGTGAGGACTCAAATCCAGCCTTGGGGGATGTTTACAGCTGTCCACCTGCCTGGAAGCCAGGCCTGGGCAAGCGTGGGGCTGCTCCTACTGTGTGCAAAGGGAGTGACGCTCTCCCAGGAGAGGCGAGCATGTGTGGTGAGGACAGATGGGCAGACTGCAGTGTTTGCTATCACCTTGACAAAGACAGTGGGGGGTTCCCTTCCATTTTGGTGATTTCTGACAGTTTCTAATAAGTTTCATGAGGAAAAATTGTGCCTATTCAGAAAAAATGGCCAAAGAGGGTAGGGTCTGATCTTGCAGCAATGTCCCTGACCCCAGTGATCCAGGAGAGCAGGCAGCATCCACCCCGTCTCAGGACGAGTTCCCAGGTGAAGATGACCCCCTCCTGAGGCACTGCCCCAGTCACCCTGAGCTGTCTTTCCAGGGTCCACTTCTCCTGTGAGAAGGTTGCCCCGTCACCTTTGAACTGGCCACTTAATTTACGACTGTGGGAATTTTAAGGAGACTTGGGAATTCCAAGGGACTTAGATCTTGTCTTCCATATTACTTCTCCAACATGGCACATTCCCTGACTGTCACAAATCAGGATTCTCAAAAGAAAGCAAAATCTAACACTTGGAAATATTTCCTTTTGTTTCCTAATGCCTGCTGCTGAAACAGTAACTGCAGGCAAACCCTTGGAACTGTTCTTTAAAACAGCCACATGAGCAACTCCACAATACACACCCCTGAAGAGTACCGCAGGGCGGGGAGGGGTTAAAAAGAATGCCATTTTCCCTTTCTTTTTTTCTTTGTTTCTTTTTCTTTTCTTTTTGCAGTGCTGGGGATGGAACCCAAGGCCTTGTGCATGCTAGGCAAGTGCTCCACCACTGAGCTACACTCCCAGCCCCCAAATGTCAATTTGTTAAAAAATAAATTTAAAACAACTAATACAGTAGAAAACATAATTCCCATTATGTACCAAATATTCAGGAGAGGAGTTAAAGCAGAAACAAAGTGAAAATGCACACCAAAACATAGATTTAATTCTTCAGTAGCATTTATATAAGGAGCAGGTATAAATTATTCTAAACTTGTCCCTCCTAAATGGAATATGAAAGATTTGTATCTACTCAGAAAAATGAGTACTAAATGAAAAAAGGTCTTAAATCCCACTGAAAAACCATTGAGAGCTTCACTTCTTTTCTCCAGAAAAATGCAAGTACAACCATTTGTGTGCACAATTTCAAAGACTTCAAATAACCTCCTGGAGTCCAGTCTTAGTGTTCCAGGTAAGAATGGACATTTCCACAGGGGACCTGAAGAATCAGCAACCCTCATTCCTACATTCTGCATTTCTCCTACTGAATCTGGGGGAATCATCCCCCAAACAGAAAAACTAAAAGAAAAGCAACTTGCTTCAAAGACGACTCTTCCCTCATTTGCTCTTGGAAGAAAGAACATCCCAGTCTCTGGTGGCCTCTATCAAATGCCGCTGGCCGTGACTCATCCACTCTTCCTGGTCTTCATACAGCCGCCCACAAAACCAGCACTTAAATATACACTGTGACGAGTCATCAGGCAAGGAATCCACCACCTGGTAGTTGTTTTTATGAACCTTTTTCAGTTTCATTTTCAACATCATTTGCCTCTTGAGCTGGTTAGCGTCCTCTGCGTTCTGGTAGGTGAGCCGCATGTGCTGCCGCCGAATGCCCAGCTGACACCTGGTCCTCTCTGATAAAACCACCTTGAGGACATTGCCCTTGTACTTATTGATCACCTTCATGACATTGGTCACTTCTGGTGAGTCCACATCGGGATGATTCAGCACAATGACTGGCTGGTTCCGACGGGGGCATTTAATCAACTGATCCGGTTTGGCGGCCATCAGTCGGAGCTGTCTGGCAACCTGAAAAATGGAGGGATCCTTCAGGCAGCGGCCGGGATTGGCCTGAAGCTTGCTTTTCTTCTTGGAGTTTACTTGCCTGGTTTTATTCCTACTCATGGGAAGACTCCTGGACAGCAGTCTCCCTTGCCTGTTCAAGTTGCCATAGCTGTGCTGTCCAGGCCCGGGGCCAGCCTTCTTAGGGATGGTGCTACACAGAGCATCCTCTTTTCTTGATTTAGGCCAAAGAGCTGTCTCGAGACTTGGGGACATGTCTATTGGCCCACTGTCACTCATTAAAGGCTGCAGGTCGGGGTCTGTCTGCTTCCCGGGGCAGAAAGGAGCTGGTTTTGGTAACTGTGCTTCACCGCAAGGTATGCTGACAGGCGTGTCGCAGGTGGCCTCTATGATGTGGGCATCCTCTGAGGAGTTGAGAACCCTCAGCACAGCCCCTTTGGGGATCAGCACTGGAGTAGCAACATGAGCCTTCCTGGTCCCTCTGCTCTCGCTGTTCCCGTCACTGCCATTCGCAAACTGTGGGTGGATCTGCTGACGGGGAAGCTGTTCACTGCCGGAAACACCATCCTCGCTCTGGGGTTTCTGGGGAGGAGCTGTGGAAGGGCCTGGGCCGGGGCCAGGAAGCGACACATTCATGTCTTGAACGCCCTCGAGTGTGGTTTTGGAGGTTCCCTTCGAAGTCGTGGACCGAACCCGTGTGCTGTTTGCAGACAAGGATGAAGGCTTGCCGCAGGACTCAATCAGCTGGGCGATCTTTCTGCGTAAGAGTTCAATTGACTTTATTTTGGATGTTGAACTATTCCACTTAATGCCCTCTGGGACATTTTCAGACCCAGAGCTCAGAGAAAATACCGACGAGATGACAGGACCCTCAGAAGTCTCACTGGTCCCTTCAGAATCCTTTAATTCCCCAGGTTCGCCTCCAGGCTGAGCTCTAACCCCGTCTTCTCCTCTGGTCATGTCTGAGTGTAAACACTCACTCTCCTGTGGAGAGGGGGTCTGGCCTGGATTTGAAGCTGCCTTGTCCTCTGCCCGGTCATCTTCCAGTTTCCCACTAGAGGAAGTCATTTTTTCAGGAAGGTTGCTCTGACTTCCAGGTTCCAAGTCACTTTGATTGACTGCAGGCAATAAGCCCTTTTCTCCAGAGAAGGACGTGGCTGTAGGTGACATTGCCAGACGAAATAATGGCTGAGAATCACTGTGCATGTTTCTTCCACCTTCAGCAAAAGAACCGGCAGCTTTATAAGGAAAGGGGTCTGATGCGACTCCAGGACCACACAGGACACTGCTTTTCATGAGAGAGGCTGGAGAGTGACCTTTTAAGGAGGCAAAAGGAAAAGCAGTCCTATGTGGATACAAATGATTCTTTGTCTGCAAATCCTCGACTACACTGGAATTGAGAAAGGGTTCCCTGTGACTGTGCACACCAGAGCCAGACATGAAAAGATCATAAGACCTCACCCACTTCACGTCTTTCAGTTGTTTCTGAATCGAAGACCGAAGATTATCAACACCTACGAGTTTTCCAGTGTTCCCTTCCATTGCTAGCGACTTTATTTTTTCTGCAGAAAGTATATTCTCTGGCTCCTTTGAACCCTTCTCTTTAGTCATGTGCTCGAGATCACCTCCATCGCCCCTGCCAGCTTCCAGGCGACTCTTTTCCTCCAGTGGGAAGAGTTTGAGAAGGAGCTGCTGTGTGCCATTGACAACCTTCACATCCATCAACTGGGCTAAACAGTTCGCGGGGACAACTAGCTCTGCTGGGGCTACAACGGTCAGAGGCATGCCGGGCTGAACGGGTTCCTTTGCAGGAGACAACACTTCCACCTCAACGCTTTTGTTCTCAAACAGATTGATTTCATTTGGCTCGGATAAGGTCATTTGATTTGGAATACACACAACGTCTTTCTGGAATTCCTTTGATTCAGGTAACAACAGAATATTGTGAATTTTGTCTTTATTTGCGTGGAGAGAGAACCTTGAAAGCTGATCCGACAACTTATTTTGAAAAGTAGTCCTTGGGTTGGGAGCCTTTAGGACCTCTAGGCTTTGTCTGGAAACACTGGTTCTTTTTGGCTCCAGCTTGGCGGTGGTTTTGAGTGGTCTCTTAGCACCAGCCCTCTCGTGGACTCTCTTCCTGTGCTTGACGATGTAGTCATTTCTAATGGCACCGTAGTCGCAGTACTCACACTGATAAGGGAATATGCCCGTGTGCTTCACCAAGTGCCTCTGAAACTCGCCCTTTGTGTAGGAGATGTAGCTGCAGTGGGAGCAAATGAACCTGATCTCCTCGTGCTGGAGGGTGTGCTTCCTGTACTGCAGGGGGTCCTTAGTGGAAAACCGGCATTTGTCACAGTAGTATTTACCCGGCTTAAAGTTCCTTACCTTAAATTTGTTATTGACGGGACTTGAGATGGCTTCGGTTTTGTTTCCCACGTGAGCGGCACTGGGGTTACTGTTCATGAAGTGAAAATGGGGAGCAGCTGCATGAAGGCTGCATGGGAGGCAGACGTACTTGTCTTGGGCTTGGCCTTGCCCGGGACCCTTCTTCAAATCTTGAAGAGGGACTTTGTGAACACTTTTGCACTTTGCACAGGTAGCAATGGTCATCACAGTAGCCTCCGCCTCTGAGCCTTGATACAAAAGGGCCTGTGCTTCCTGTCTGTCTGGCCGAGTTGCTCTGTTAGAACTAGGGTGTTTGGGTGAGAGGGTCAAGGAGTTATGTGTGCCATTCATTGGGGTAGCATACGAAGGCTCTCCAATATCCTTCATCTTCTTTATCTGCATTTCTAGAAAGAGCCGACTGAAATTCAGGGAGTTCACATGATAAACTCCCTTGGCGGCCCCCTTCAGCCACTGTGATTGGTGGAGGGTCTGCCCTTTACAGCCTTTTTTGGGTAGACTGCCACTGTAGGCGCATGATCCAAAATACCACTGCCGTTGCAAGTCCCGGCAACGCTACAGGAAAGCAAAAACCATAAAACATGATTAATACAAGAATTCAGGGTTTGGCTAAGCTGTCATCAAACTTAGTCTGCATTTCAATGGCCTTGGGAAATCTCAACATGTGATCTGACACATGTGTGTGAAAGCAGCGCTCAACACAACAGAGCTGGCAGCCCAGCTGGTATTGAACACATTTTCAAACTGGGTCCCCTAAAAATCACCACTTTAGACGATGAATGCAGGCACACCTACAGGCAGGATTCACAGCGGCCGTTCAGAACAGCCTCTGATCAGTGAAAGTTATTTTTAAGTGTCAGTGAGCACATCTAAGGAGTTTTTCAGTTGAATTTCATATTAGCCTCACAAACACCTCATCCAGGACCTTGTTAGTTCAGGTTTTGAATACACAAGCCACCCAGGGGGAGCCAGGGCTCCAGTCAGGGCTCTGCTCAGTCCCCATCAGCCTGGATGCCAGTTCTTGCTCACACCCAGTTCACTTTCAGCCAGTGACACTGACAATATTGTGAGGACAAAAATGATCACCCCTTCAACATCTTACTGAACCTCTATGGAGAGCCAGGCATTACTCTGAGAACTGCAGGGCAGTGGACCAGGAGACTCGGTCCCGACGCCCATGGTTCATGCCACGGATCCTGAACTGTTGTAAGAGGTGCAGGGAGAACTGGAAAAGAAATACAGTCAACCATGGCCAGGATGGGAAGTGCGTTTAGATGAGTGTGGGGCTGGGGTGTGGGAGTGAGGAAGGCCAGGAAGACCTCATGTGGGTGAGTAACATGTGAGGACAGACCTAGGGGACCAGGGTATGAGCCCCATGTGTCCCGGAAAAGTCTCTGCAGAAAAGACATAGGTCTCTGGGAGGTGGGCCTGGTGCAGTTGGGGAATGAGCAAGCAGCGGGGCAGCTGCCGACATGATCACAGGGAACAGGGAGACTGGTCAAGGAAACCGTATAAGCGATTTCACAGGGAAGGGCTTTTCTTCTGCCTGAGCTGGAAGACCTGTGAGGCTGGAGCGCAGCATGACATGTGATTTACTCCAATAGTCTCTAGCTGCCATGAAGCCAAGAGTCTATGGAAGACAAGAGGATGGCAGTGGGGAGACCCTGGACAACTTGGCTGGGGCTGATGTTTCCCAGAGCAACGGGGTCCTCCGATACTCACACGCTACGTGTTACTCAGGGTCTAATTGTCAAGTCATCTTTAATGGCACTTCTTTTTTTGAAAGTATACAGAACCAGTAGCTAGACAATACCTATTCTTGCTAAGTCTTTCTTGTATGATCTTAGAAACCACTTAAATCTGGAGTTCCATTTTTCATCTGGTAATTAGAATTAAGAACACTGATCCAACCTCACCCACAGAGCTGCTGTGATAGGTAAGACACTAAAGTCCTCTGCAAGAGACCTCTTCCATGTTGGGCAACAACATGAGTGTCAGCCAGTAGCACAGGGCCAGCAGGCAAGGGCCACACAAAGGAAGTGGGAAAAGGCGCTCTGTAGGATGAGAAGCAACGGCTGCACATTCAAATCTGGCACGAAACGTGCCCTGCAAAAACAGACTTGAAAAGCACCAGGAGAACTGATCATGCACAGTAACAAGCTGCATTTTCTCCTGCAGTGCTCTCTCCCTGATCTGCTTTTGTGAAAGGCAGTTACCTTCTTTCAAAAGCACTTTCTAGCATGTGGCTGCACATCAAGCCCTGATGGCATCGAGAGACTCCAGTCCAGTCCAGCCTTGTGTGTGCAAGGTACACAGGGAGCCAGTGGACAGAGGCCTGGGGCTGCAAGGTGCTGTCCCTCTTCTCCAGGTTCCAACACACACCTACAGAAGGCACTGTGGCTTTGCAGAGGACATGTAAATGCCCTGAGCTGGCCACATGTGACACAGGCAGAGACAAAGCCCTTCTAGTTCACTACACTCCTGGTATAGACCATAGGTAGACCTTCTGGAGGGGTCCCTAGAGGAGATGAGTGCACATTCTTTCCCAGATCTATAAACTAGGTTCAGTGAAGGGAGTTAGAAGGGACATGCTGAACTTCTACTCATCAAGTGGCCTCAAGCAACCCATCTGTAGCTGCTCCTTCATCTATACAACACAAGGCTGGGTCACATGATTTCCAAGACCAGCTGATGTTGCTGATCCTTGAAATCTGACTTGGTCACATGCGAACCCTACATCTATATGTTCATGCCAACATTGTCCAACTAAACTGGGGCCATAGCTGCACTCAGAACCTGAGAAAACCACAGCCCCAGAGGATGCAGAGGCTAAAGTCAGGAGATACAGGGATCAGGTCTGGGGATTTCTGCATTCTGAAGAGCCTTAGAATCACAGCAAAGATCTCTCCTGGGCAGTATCCCATGGCTAGGGAATCCCAGGCTCTGGGGAGAGGGCAGGGGAAGAAACACTTGGGTGTGGAAAGCCATCTCAGATAAAGCTGATGCAAAGCAGATGTTTGAAATCACCAGCGAAACCTTCCAGCAACTTCACCTTAAAACACCTCAACCAACTGACCATGCAGCTGATACTGCAGACACAAGCTCTTCCCTCCTTAGGCAGTGAATTTTACTTTTCACCTAATTTTCATTGTTGACAATTTACCCTTAAATGAAACAGGAACTGCCTTCCCTGTAACTTTCTTCACCTTGATTCTGAAGCTGCAATAAACAACTTAATCAGCCTTAATAGACCAGCTAATAATCTGCACATCTCTTATCTAGTAGTCCTTGAGTCTCAATTCTGTCCCAAAGGCTTGCATACCAATCAATATGCTTGAGGCCACTTGATGAGTAGAAGTTCAGCATATCCCTCCTAACTCCCTTCACCCACAGCAGCCTCCTAATTCAGAGACTAACTTGCTTAACCCAGCACAACTTGCTTATCAACTGTTTCAACATATAATTCTAAGTAATTCTCAAAAGTCACATGGCAACATCCCTTTTTTTGAAGAATTGTTCAACCCAAGATTACATTTGCACCTTTTCAGTTTTTCAGCTTCTTAGTCTCTAAGATTTTTAAAAATCAAGGAAGGCTGTTTTGCCATTTTCCCTCCAAGTCTTTTAGAAATATAGAGGGTGTCATTCCTCCTTAAACTGAGAACAGAATGGACTGCAAGACCATGAACATCAGCAAGGAGTGGAGAGCATCTGGAAGCCCTCAGAGAATCAGGCTGATTCTCACGCCTGAGGAACCTACAGGTTTTTAGAGGCGCCTCTGTAAAAATATCTAACCAGCTGTGTTTGCCTCAATTTATGGCAGGGCTGCATCTCAATAAACCCACTGTAAATTGAAAACACTGTAAGTGAAAAGTGCATTCAATCCATCTAACCTACTGCACATCAGAACCCTTACCTAGGCCTACAGCTGGCAATCCATTCAGCAAAGGCTATCTGGCAACCAAGCACTGAACGCCTTATGTAACTTATTGACTACAGTGGCTGTGGAGTATGGCACAGGTTATTTACACTCTTGGCTGCATGGCTGACTGGGAGCTCCCTGCTCCTGCCCAGCATCACGAGTGTTAAACTACACATCACTAGCCTGGGGAGAGACCAAAATTCAAAATTAGAAGCACAGTTTCTACTGAGTTTATGTTGCTTTGTAACAAAATCGTGACTAGAACCATCATAAGTCAAGCACAGTCTATGTTCAGAACTGAGAATCCACAGGGGCAAATGTTAACATGAAGCGTGAGTCTGTGACCAGCAGTTTCATGGGGGAAGCAGGACATCTGGCCACGAGTGCACTGTGTCACCTGTTTGACAGTATCTTTCTTGGCTTTAAGCTATTCTCAAAATAAATTAGTATTGCTACATTGCCTTTCCTGTGGTCTTGGTGGAAAAGATGGGAGGTTCCTTCAATACAAAGTTCTCTTTGGCCTTTGCAACTTGTGTGTCTAGTTGCAGCAGGGTGTGGAGGGTGGAACAGCCCAGAGGTGACACTTCAAGACAAAGGTAAATGCACAGAGCAGCAGGCAACCATAAAGCCACAGCGATGTTGATGTTTGGATTTGCATGTGAATACTCCTGAGAGCTCCCCAGCCCCTGTTCTTCGCATACAAAGTCCTCTATCCAAACACAATCACCTGAGAGGCTTAGGCCTCTGGGCAAGTAATTGCTCAGTGGGCTGATAACCAAGGATTATGTAAGCATGGTAGACAAAGCCTTGTCAGGGCGCCCTTGAAGCTGAGGGCACTCAAGAAATCACTACACTACACCAGTGTTGGAGTTCAGGGGTCTTCCCCACTCACCATGCCTGACAGAAGCCCCTGCATTGACTTCCTGGGACTAGAAACACACTTTTTTTTTCTTCTTTCAGATAATTTAGGAATGCTCTCAAAAACACAGAAATAGTATTGCTGTCATTATGGCACAGCAAAATGTCCCTAACATTTAGATGCCTGTTTGGCATAGCTATTTAGCAGCAGAAGTGAGCTTCATTAATACAAAATTATCCACAGCAAAAGCCCAGAGCTCTCTGTGTGAGAAGTCTGTCCTCTGCACTGTCTGTCCTTCTGAGAAGGAAAGGCCTGGGAAGAGGCCTAACTGCATTCAACTGTGTGTGTGTGTGTGTGTGTGTGTGTGTGTGTGTGTGAGAGAGAGAGAGAGAGAGAGAGAGAGAGTGGAGGGGGGACATTCTCTTCTTCATTTTTGAGCTTCCTTGTCCTGATTTCTAAAACACTTACTATGGGACAAAAGGGAAAAATCGCTGAGTTTGGAAGAAATTGGTTAAGTGACTCTAGCATCATAAAAACGCGCAAGATTGTATAAGTTCTTACTAAAAATGAAGCATCTGACTTCTAAATACTGGAAATGACTCATGCTCAACAGAATTAGCAGAGGAATAAGTGGTAAGATCATATATAAAGGTATAGATTCTGGAAAGAGACTACAAGGTTTAAAATCATGGCCCAGGACTTCCTAAGTGTGAGACCTGGGCAAACGGATTCCTCACCAGGAGAACAGACATCTCAAGCTTGGGGTTGTCAAGAGGACTGAGGGAGAGGGAGTGAGGGAAAGTGCCTGGTTAAGTTATGGGCACACTTTAAGTTGTTAAATCTACTACTTTCCTTTGTTTTAATGAAGACGTTATGCCAATTACATAGAGGGGCTAAATTATAGGCTTCTTAGCTGCCTGACAACTGCTCTTTCCAGAATATACGGATTTCAATTTAAAATTTTAAGCACAATTGTTTGGATGTACAGACTGAAAGAGATTTACCTCTGGGGTAAGTCCCCCTGCAAGCTGTAGTGGCAAAGGCTACCAGCTCTGTACCAGCTCCACAGAGCTCACACTCAGGGCGCTCTGGGTGTGAGCAAGTTACTGACCTGCCTTCTCAGCCTGTCCCTGGAAGTGCAGCCACACTGTGAGAGCCCTGTAGCAGGGCTGTACCTCTGAGCTGGATGTGAGTGTGAAACGGAAGAAGAGTGGCAGGCCTATTACAGCACCTGCATTTTCGTGCCTGAAGGATGCCCAGCAAACTTGAGCGAGGAGGCTGGCTGCTGGAGTCCTCTCTAGATGAAGAAGCAAACTGAACAACTTTTTCAGGCATTCTGACTTAGAAGTTCTGGTCTCACTGTGGCTCCCAGCACACCCCTCACTGGGCAGGGGTGCAGCTGAGATGCCCATGAAGAGCACAGGAATGGGGCTGGAAGGTCTGGGGTTCAAACTCTGATCCGGCCCTGTATTTGCTGGGTTCCTAGACAAGTAATTCCTCTCTATTCATTGGGAGGAAACAGGTTTTACGACCTGATTAGGAGAGGCATACTGGGTAAGGCACGCAAAAGGTCACACGCCAATGGCATAGCCACTCGAAAACTGCATCTGTGTTCCTTTTGTCTCTTTGGCCACAAAAAGGCTCATTTTACTAGCTTTTCCCAATGACACAAATTTTAACATGATTTTACCCTAAGTGCCCAGAAGCATGTAGAAGAGTGACACCTGATCAGGGGGGGTAAAAAAAAAAAGAGAGAGAGAAAAAAAATCTGATATCTGGCAGGTAAGCTGAATATACTTTTCCAGTAGGATATTTAGGAAGAAACTGCTGCCTCAGCAAGAGCTTTTTCTGATTGTTACAACAACTCAGAATTGAACTGAATGGGTAAATAGATCTAACTAGGGAAAAATATCAATTAAGCATTACAATCCTTCTGCCAAACTACCTCACACTTAGAAATGACTGAACTGCAAACCAGGTGCCATCCTGATGGCCAAAAAATAGTTCCAGATGATGCTAACAAACATGCCTCGCTTGGGACCCTACATTTCCTTCTGAAACTGTACTGCATGGACGACAGACAGGGAAGAAGGCTGCAGGATTCGGGCTCCTCTGCTTCCCAGATGAATGCAGCCCAGGGTAACCCTGGGAAGAGTAATGACCTCGGGATGTCCAGAACAGAGGCCAAAACCGAGGTCTTCTACACTAGCTGTGATTTCAGACTTGCTAAGCTGGCCCGAGCATTCTCACTGTAAATTGGGAAGAACAATGCCTAACTGGCACGGCTGCTGCCAGGTACATGGAGGTCGCTTTATGCGGGGCAGAGATGTTTTGTCAAAAAAGAAGTCAACATAGTTTTGTCACTGTGGGAGAGTGCGCTAAGGTCCAGAGATGCAGAGATTAGCAATTTAACAAATGAGCCTGGTGGGACAAAGGTCCACACAACACAGGCTAGGACTGACTCGCCCATCCTGTGTGCAGGTTCTCTGGGATGACTTGACATGCACATCAACAGAATCAATATGAGGAAACAGTGATTTTAAGGCTTTGTCCCCCTCAACAGTTTAAAAGTCTTTTCAAAAGAGAGTGGCAAATGCTAGTGTCCATGACGTTTAAAGCTTATTGTTTTATACACGAAAAAACAATGTTCAGGAGCAAATCTATATTAGCGTAAGTATATACAGAAGATAAGGAAAAGGAGTACTACAAGCAATATCATAAGATTCTACATTACAGAACATTCCAAGGGACTTCAGGTGCCTTAATGATGCTGAAAATGTACACAAAAATCTATGTGTACAAAAAAGCCCAAAATTTTGCAGATGAAAGGAGTTAGTTTATTTAAAAGTATAATCAAACAGAAAAGAAATATCCTCCTCTATCAGTGGGTCTTACCTTGACTGTGTTAAGGTGAATCTTGTCAGGACATGCCTGGGATGTTTAAAGGTCCCTGGAACAGTGGGTTACCTACTGCACACTGGAGTTACCTGGGGGCTTTAACAATGATGCCTGGGACCTAAACCCCAAAGACTCCAATTTAATTGGAAGGGGCTGGGGACAGGGGGCAGTCCAGACAGTGTGTGTGTGTGAGAGTGAGAGTGTACGTGTGTGCGTGTGAGGGGTTTATAAAAGCTTCCCAGGTGATTCCAATATGCAGCCAAGGTTGAGAACCACCAGGCACTCTGGGGGCAGGTATACATAGAAGCGGACAGAATAACTACATCCTGGATAGTACTCCATATTAGAGGCAAGGCTAGGCCACTGCCTTGGTATTCTAATGGAGGACCAGACAGGAGGTCTCAGGTTCTACCCCTGCCTAGCCATATGACATTGGCATGTCATTGATGTTAAGGTGGGCAATGCCAGGATCTACTTTGCAGGTTCTCAGAAACTTGAATGTTCCTGGCAGGGCCTGGCATGGGTAAGAACAATGGGCACAGATCAGATCTTTTGATCCCAACCTACCCTGGGCTACTGTCCTTAAGGAGTGTGACAGAAGATGGGAGAAGAAGATGGATGGTTTCAGTGAGGATCGCTACATCAGGGATCTGAACAGGTGCACTCAGTGGCTGGCTGCTTGTCAATCCTGGAGCACCATCGCTCAAGTCAGGCAGAAGAGACGCCTGCAGAAGCAGGTTCATATGTTACCTGGGTTCTCCTCACAGCAAGCCTTCAAGTACCTGCTTCTTCCAAGAGCAAAGGTCTGCAGAAGGTATGTGGTTTCGCTCAGGTCACAAAGTCAGGTATCAGCTGCTGCCAATGGGTGTCAAATCTAAACTGCTTTCTATCACCCTGCGGCACGAAGCTGTAAACCGAAGTCACAGGCTCTCCTGCCACTTGAGCACTGTTCTTACTTCCTGTCTTGAGCTGCAGACACAAGTCAAAGTGTTGCAAGCCTCATGGGCTCTTCCTTCCCTTTCAGGCCTTCTTCTCTTCCCAAGCACGGAGGGCCACTGGTGTCGAAGCTTCCCGCCCTGGAGTAGGCCTCTATGCTCAGGCTCAGAACCCTGGGCTCCTCAGCAGCCTGCAACAGAAGCCAGACACTTGGATTTAAGTCCTGGCACTGCAAATGATTGGTTTCCTGGGCACACTTCCTAGAAAATAAGAGGAATGAGCCCCAGAAGTGCCTTTCAGACACTGGTGTGTGTGGCAGTCACTCAGGGAGCTCACACAGAGGGGTCCTAAGATTCATGTGACCTAATGAATCAGATGGCTCTTTTCCTGTGGTGGGGCCCAGGTATGTGGTTTAAAATTCTTCCCAGGTTATTCTTAAGCCACCTCACTCCCTTCCCCATGATGGAAGGGTCTGGATTAGGTGATCTCTAGCTGCTTTTACTTCAAGGATAAACTGGAAAATTGCAGTGTGCTGGGTTTGCATATATGAACTAGAAATGCAGTAGATGACAGGCAGTGTAAGAATGACTGCAGACTGGGAAAATCCTCACTGGGGAGGCCCGTTTATCATAACCAACATCAATGGGTTGGCCACAGAAGGCACTCAATACAACAGGATGAAAGAATGAGGGAATGAATGAAGGCAACGTGCCTTCCTAGTGACAATCATAAAACGTTCTTTGTTCTTCCTCTTGCACAAACACTAACCCAGATTCTCTGACTTAAAGGCAAATAGGAGAGGCAGAAGTGTGATTTTATTTCTTTTAATGGTTGTTTCTGGGTTTTTAAAATCTACATTAGTTTAGGATAACATGTCAGGGACGAGTCCCAGTAAAAGAATGCTCTCCTTTGTTCATTTCAAATCATACTTGTAATGAATGTTACAGCGTAACAAAACTGGATACATGCAAAAGTGTTATTTTTCAAGGTTACTATATTAGATCCAAAATAGAAGCTAAGCAAAAAAATTCATCCTTGGCTAAAGATATCACAATTAAAAAATCTGAATGCTCTATTTGTATTCTACTTAAATAAACCATATATCATTGGTTTCTAAACCATATTTTCTGGCTTAATACCCTTGGCCCGTATCTGTCATGGTGTACAATCACCGGCTGGGTTGAACTTTGCACATGTGACTCAGGGACAGGGAGACATATTCCCATGCTCCCTCTCTGCTCCTCTATAGTCAAGTACTGCAGGTTTCTGGAGGCCACGATTTTCTTCAAGGTGATTTCAATTCTAAACTTGCAGGATAAGGTTCTTAAGGACTCCAACACAACATTACAGTTTAGTTGGGTAGGCTTCTATTTTTAAACAGAACAAGGTGCTTGGTATTTCACTTTGTATTTTCTAATGTTACCTCGACCAAGTATCCTAATTTTAAAAATTATCCTAGTTTTAAAAATCAGGGGCACTTTAAGGGGATATTTAAATACCAACATACGTGCAGGGCTTAAATGTCCTCTTCTAAGGCTTCCCTTTCTTGGTTACCAAATGTTCATTCTTTGGTACCCTTCTCCTGGCCCTAGTATCCGCCTCCCAAACTCCAAGGTAACAAGAAAAAAAAAAAAAAGGCGGGCTGGATTGGGGAGGTCCCACAAAGAGTGACACCAGCTTTGGGGTCAATTCAAGCTTCGTCCGGCCTCGGCCTCGTCCCCTCCACTCCGCTCCCCCACCTCTTGCTGGGTCCTGCAGGGTCAAGCCTTCCCCGCAGGACACCCTCTCCGACACTCCAAGGAAAGACAATGCGTCTGGTTCTCAAGTTTATTGTTGGCACGCTCGCACCGACGGCACCCTGATCCGAGGCCAGTCCACGTCGCACGGCGTGGCGCGAGGCAGGGAGGCGCGGGGACAGAGGGCCTCCCTCGTCCTGTACCCGGAGCCGTCCGGGCCCCCTCGAGGGTCGCCGGTGTCTTCCAGCTCCCGAAGACCACAGGCCGTCAACGCCGGCCTCCGAGGCCCGCAGGAGGCTTTAAAAATGGCCTCTCGCACACTTCCTGCTCGCGGCCGGTAGGTCCTCGCAGGCTGCATCATTTAAAACGCTGGGGGCGGGGACCGGCGGCCCGGCGGCCACCCCGCCGCCAGCCCGGCTCCCCGCGCCGGTCCCCACCCGCCAGCCCGCGGGCAGCCGCACAAAGGCGGGCGGAGGGCCAGGGAGGGGGCGCGACCCCCGGCGCGCCAGGACCCAGGTCCCCGCCGCCGTCCCCGCCCCGCCCGCGGCCTGTCACTCGCTGGCGAGAGCCCTGGCGGCGGCCCCTGACCCCGGCCGCCGCGGGGAGCCTGCGGGGCGGGGTGGGCGTGGGGCCGCGATGCAGGCCGGGCTCCCGACTCCCTCACCGGGCGCGGCCTCCGCCCGCAGGCGCCCGCCGGGTGCCCGTCAGGCCCCCGCCCGCGCCGCTCCGAGCCCCAGTCCGCGCCTGCCCGCGTACCTGGCCGGGGCCCTTGCCCTCCCGCTCAGCCACTCACCCGGCGCCAGTCCAGGGTCCCAGTCTTTACCCAGGGGCGTCTACACCGCCGGCGACCGGCGCCGCTGCCGCGCCCGCTGTAGGTTCCTACCCGGGGGGGCGGAGCCGGGGTAGCGCGCGTGCGCAGTGCGGTGGCTGCGGTGGCGAGGCCAGCACCAGAGGTCCCTAAGTCTGCGCCGCCCCCTGGCTCTGAGATGCCCAGGCCCTGAGCTCTCCACCCCGCCTCGGTGGCTCCTGGGCCCTGCGTTGGATTCAACGCTGAACCCGGTGCATTGGCATCCGAAGCGCGCAATGTCTACACTGAGGGCGCACATCAGCAGCCTCCTCTGCGAAAGGGGAACTCGCTTCACATCCTCTGGTAGCCCAGCTGACCGACGTTGGTGAGCGCCGGCGGTCCTGGGTCCCGGGGAGGTGGCGCTGGGCACCTGCCCTCATGGAGCGTTTCGTCCTGCAGCAGGTGAGCAGAGCGAGAGCGCGGGAGCTCAGGCCCTCAGCCCCCAGCTTCTTCCTCCTTGCCGAGCTGCAGCGAAGGGGATGGCCCTGAAGTCCTGGATTCGAATCCCACGCCTGTATATCCTAACTGTTGGACCTTGGACCTGGAGGTCCCATTATCTCGAGTCTCGTGTTTTCCTTTCTGTAGGCTACTGCGAGAGTCAGAATAGACCACGATTGTGGGAGAGACTGCAGGTGGTGTGAGCTCATTCAGTGACATTTTTTTTTTTCTCCTGCCTCCTAGACTCCAGTAGTGTTTTCAGGGAACCAGCTACTCCTCGCATAACGCGTGCACCTAAAGAAAGACGCACCCTTTCTGAGAAAAGAAAGGAACCATACAGACGAGGCAGCCTAATCAGTGACCCTGATGTAGCTCCCCTCAAAATAAAACTGCTCCCAGCAAGGGAATGTTGTGCCAGGGGGGCGTCCTCACTGGGAAGTGCAGGCTCTCCAGGAATAACAGCAAAAGTGTTTCCAAGCCCTGGAAACGGGAAGGGCAAGGCTGGGGTCCAGCTGCTACCTATTGGCTCTGAGGTCAGAGTCCCTGGACCTGGGCAGCATGCTGCACAGAGGGCCTGTGGGGTTGCAGTGATCCCCAGGATTCCCAGCACACTGAAGTGGAGTTCAGGAAGAAAGCCAGCCAGAGGGCAAGGCCTCCTGCCCTGACGCAACAGAAGCCTGGCAGAGAGGAGGTTGATCCCAGAGGTGGTCCTCCCTGCCCTGAGAGGTGACTTCTTGAACTGTTCTGATAAGGAAAGGAGCTGCTAGACTCCTGTGCTGTCTCCTAGACTCAAAGAAGCAAATGGACCTCTTCTTAGACAAATACATGCAGGTGTAGAGTTCAAAGTCTCCCCCAAAAGGGATGGGTTAGGAAGGACATTGAAAATCAGAACTGCCCGTTGCCTAAAGAGCTTTGCTCTCAGAAGGAACCAAATCAGAAAAAGCACTTAGTTCTATGGATTGCAGAGTCAATCAGAAGTCTTAAGATTAGAGAAAAATTTCCTTAATTGTTAGTCCAAATTGTGTCTCTCCTTGTAACTTTCACTCAGTATCACAGTTCTGTCCTCTTTAGTCACATGGAATTGATGAACGGTCACCTGTGGTTTTCTCCAAGTTTCTCTGGAGTCAGAGCTCTTATAAAGTCCAGCTGGAACTGATGGTGCTTGGAAGCTACGCACCTGCTCCCTAACCTGGCTGAACCTCAATTTCTCATGTGAAATTCAGTCAACAGCAGGACCTTCCTTACAGTAGGGTTGAACCCCAGGACCTTCCTCACACCAGGGTTGCCAATGTTTAGCAAGAAAGGAAGCAGGTAAGGGCTCATCACAGTCCCTGGAAGATAGGACGTGACTGGGAACTAACATATTTTCCGAAAGCCCAAATGCAGGGAGATAAAACAGTTTGCAAAGGGTCTGTAAACTGGATGTTCACAGCCTGGAAATGGGCCAAGCAGGGAAAGAAGTCACTCCTGCAAAATCCTTTAAGGGTGAAGTGTGGTGCCCCTAAAGTCTTTTGACAGGACAGTCCATCCAGAAATGTGAACCTCAGCCCACTTCCGCCCTCTGTCTGGCCTTCACGTCTCCCTCCCATTCGCCAGTAGAGTTTGCCCAAGATTTTTAGCATTCTCCTGATCACTTCTGACCTGGATTGAATAATGTTCCCTAGAAAGATATATTAAAGTCCTAGTGCCCGAGAATGTCATCGTTGGGGGGTGGTGAAAAAAAAATTTATTTGCAAATGTAATCAATTTAAGAGGCCAATTGGGTGGGGTCCTAACCCAATATAAGCAGGGTCCTTAGAAGAAGAGAAGAGATAGCAGAGAGAGCCACATGAAGACCGAGATAGGGGAGGAAGGACAGAACTGAAGCCAGAGGTGGACTCTGGAGTTGTACAGCCACAAAGCAGGAAATAAGAGGTGATTAGAAGCTAGGAAAGACCAGGACGGATTCTCCCATGAGTTTTGGAGGGAGTATGACCATGTTGACACCTGGATTTCCAATTTCTAGCCTTGGAAATGTGGGACAATAGATATTTGTTAGTTATGACAGGACTAAGAAACTAAGACAGCCTCCTAGTTACAACTGCTTAAGATGTGAGAGAAGAGAGGGACGATGTGAATGCAGCCAGTCCTGTAGCAGAAGGACAGGGAGCTGCCATTCATTTTCTTGTGCATCTAACACTCAGTGCTTTGGAGCACCTATGCAGCCAGGCACTGGCTGGGGATTAGGAGTAGGCGAGGAACTGGATAATGCCAGTCCTCAGGGAGCATTCATTGTGTTGGGATGCAGATCGCAAACCTGTGAAGGGATATATGATTAATATTCAGGAGTGCTAGATGCCAGGGAGAATATAAACTGTGTAGTGAGATAGGGAAGGGGGAGAAACACGGAGAGTGGAAAGCTCCCTGAAGGGGCTTTGAAGACGAGATCTAGAGCACGCAGATGGAAAGGAGCTTTCTGCAAGGGGCTGGGGCAAGTCCAAAGGCCGTAGACAGGCAGAACTTGGGCATGCTGGCAGAGGAGAAGGAAAGGCAATGTGGATTTAGGCCATCCCAGGCACTTAAGCACTGTGTGATCTTTAGGAGTCCCTTGCTGAATTCTGCTAGAAGAAACTTGTGGTTCAGAGGAAGTTCTCCATGAACCTTCTAAAATCCTCTTATCTTGCTCTGCACCTCCCTCCACACCACACTACCCCGTTTTTTTCCCTAGTGGCCTCAAGCACTGCCCAACGTTAATTATATTACTTGACCAGTACCCCACTGTCTCTTGGAAAAGGGTCAGATCCCTTATACCAGGCCAGGATCTTTGCTCTAGCATTGGGAGGTACAGACTGCAAATCTCAGACGTTTTATTTATGAACAGAAGACCCAAAAAAGTGACACTTTTTTTTCTTTTTAAAAATTTTCAGAAATTTCTAGTAACTTCTTCGAGCCTCAGTTTGCTTATAGATGAAACAAGGATAATGGCCCCATTGCCCAGCGTCCCCAGACTGGTATATGATGACCTGGATACTCAAACTTAACTCTCCTTGAAGTACTAGGGCGCAGGGAGTGAAGGCTGTAGAGTAGGAATCTCCCTCCTCATCTTGCCCAGCTGAGTGACCTTTAGAAAGTTACTGCCTTCTCTGAGATGCTTTTCTCAACTAAGACACGAGTAACCAGAGCAGCCTTTCGGGGAGGTTGCCAGAGCTCAGGTGCATGGACCATTCCCCAAGCCACACGCTCCCCCGCCGCGCTGTCCCTTTGATGGCGAGCCTTTCTGCGGGCGCCCTGCGCCACGCCCCAAGAGGGCTGGGGCTGGTGGGGCTGGTTCCGAGCTGCAAACTGCTCACCGCTCACCGAGCATGCGCGGCTGGTAGATCCTCGAATGGAAGAGCGCTGCGGTGCCGCGGGCTGCCGGTGGCGTCGCTGCGGGCCCGGCCTCTGCGGCGTGTGTAGAGCTCTACCCGCTCCGCCCGCCGGGCGCCTGCTCACGTGGCCGCTGGCACCACCCTCGCCGCCCCGGGCCACCCGCGCCGGCGAGAAGTGGGAATATACTGCTTTGCTTTTGTTTCGCTTACGCGTGGGAAGCGGAGCATCGGGGACTGGACTCCGGGCCCGAAAGATAACCGAGGACTCCGGTGGGCGCTGGGCACCACCTGGGTGAGCGCCCAGTGCGCGCCTGACCTAGTGGCCTGGGACTGAAGGGCTGCCGGCGAGATCACAATCCCCAGGCCCTTCAGTTTCTTAGACACACAAATAAACATGCTTTGTCGCCTCTGGGCTGTAAGCACCACCAAGCCGAGAGGCTGTTTTGTTCATCCTGGAAGCCCAGAGTCTAGCGCAGTGCCCGGTACGGTAAAGGCCCAGCCTCCAGCCACTCTTGGGCCCCCGTCGGCATCCCTGCCTAGACCAGGGCTATGCAAAGTGTGGGAGGGACTGCAGCCATTCCCAGGCTGATTCAGGAGGGGACAGGTGGAGAAAGTGTGAGCATTTAGAAACTCGAAGTGGAGGAATTCAGCTGGAGCAGAGTCAAACTCAGGGGGTGGCAGCTTCTGGTTAGGGTCGCACAGATGCATATTGGTCCAAAAATGAATGGCGTTGGGGGAAGACCTGCTCCTTTCCTGTAGGTAGCTCTAGGATGTCCCGGAGCTTGTGATCTTCCCTCCAGGCTTCTATTCTCCTCTCACCCGTACTACAGCACCCAGGGCAGACACTCCACAGAGCGAATGGGATGTCAATTTCCTGCTTGCCGGTCCTTGTAGGATCCTCCAGTGCTACACCAGGTGGGGGTGGAGGGGCTCCTAAGTCAACTCTTGCCCTCTCCTCTTGTTCCCTACAAGTTCTCTTACCAGGCTGTCTCCCCTCTGCACAGCTGATGAATGTCCCCTCTAGACCCTTGCTAGTATTCCCCTACCTCCCACCTGTCTTTCTAAACTCAGAAGTCGCCTTCTCAGAGGCCTTTCTGACCACTTCATCTCACAGGGCCATGACTTCTCCTCTTCAGTTTATAAAGAACTGAAATGGTTTACCCCGATCTTTTTCATTCTCCACTATGAAATAACCTTCCCTTGTTCATCCTTACATTCCCAGTGCCTAAGACAGAGGGCCCACACTTAATAGCAGCCAAGAGAGTTCAGTTCCCACATATTAATAATAGATAAAAATCTGGTTTGACTCACCAGAGCATGAAAACACTCTTGGAATCCCTGGGTCAGGCGATGAGCACTCACAATTCATCTACCCTTTCATCTCTAGATTTTCTCCTCTCAGAAAACGTGAGCCAATGGTAGCCACCTGCTCCATGGGGTTGCTACAGGATGAGAGGAGCTTGCTGTGGTAGAAGGCTTCTATTTCCATTGCTGAGAGCCTAATGTGATATCAGGATGGGCTGGGTTACCCTGCAGTGGTGATCACCCCCAAGTGTTAGTGGCTTCCAAAGACAAATGTTTATTTTTGCTTACACTATGAGGTCATCACAGGTTGCCTGAGAACTCAGCTTCTTGGTATCTTTAGTCCAGAAACCAGGCTGACCAAGCAGCCACCAGCTAGTATGTCAGCCAAGGCAGAGGGAAGGAGTGCTTGGCTTTTAATCAGATGGCATGGGTAACTTCCGCTCACATTTAATTGGCCAAAGCCAGTCACATGATCATGCCATACTGCGATAGTCAGAGTAGCACCATCTTACTCTTTCCCTGGAGAACTGGAACTATTTCCTAGACTAAAACAGCTATTGTTATTCAGTCTCAGTTTCCCTCTAGTGTATTGTGAGGGTCCTCCTCCCATGAATGACAGAACTCCAGGAAGGTTCCAGGAAGGCTTGTATAAACATTCAGCATGATTTTTATTCTTGCTCCTAGCTATACCCCAACTCTTACTGTATTTCTGAGGGATGCACTGACAACTGTACTCTTGGAGTTGACTTATTTTCTCTTCACAAAATCTAGATGGAATTAGATGTTCTTGAGAACCAAGATTGTGTTTCTCATGCTCACCTTTTGTATTCTGAGCTCCTGGTACAGTGACTGACATAATACTTATTGAGTCATTGATGATCTGGCAAATATATTTTATGGTACTAGTATAGGGACAGTAGCCATTAGAATCTCTTTCTGGTTTATTCAGGAACACTGTAAAGAAATATTTGGAATCCTCTTTCATATACCAAGTAAGTTAAGCAAGATGGCAGCATTATTACTTTAACAATGGTCAGGAAAATTATCCCCTTCCCCCAGAGAAAAGTTGTCATTATTAAGGAAGATAAAATTTCAGACTTTGACTTGGGGACCTCACTTTACATGCCTAAGCAGAGAGCCAACTCCGTGTGCAGAAAAGCTTAGTTCCCAGGAATGTGAAGTTTGGAAAACTTGAGAAAAAAGGTCAGAGAGAGGGGTGGAGCCTCAGGAGTGTACCCTGAGGTGAAAGATGTTCTGGGATCAATTGCCAGGGGTTGGGAGTTGCAAACTTTTCACTCTGAGCTATTCTTGAGGAAAATGTCAAACGGCATGGTGTTTTATGTTGGAAGCCGTGTGATCTTTCCCACTATACTCTCCCCTTCTTCTTTAGTAGAAACCCACCAGGCATTTCAGAAAAGCCTGGTGTATGAGAACCAATTATCAAAGGCAGAAAGTTTCAAGAGAATGAGGAGGCAGGACAGATCCAAAATTGCACAGTGCCATTTATTAGGGACTCACATACAGAGGTGCGTCTTGGGTGGCACAAGACAGAAGGACCTCCATACCCCGAGACAGGAGGAAGGGCTTCTGTGCTGAGCTAGACAAAGAGGCCACTGCCAGCCAGAACCCTGGGCTCTAGGAACATGCTAAGCCAGACTGTCTTAATGACTTTGTTTGTTCTTTGCATTTTGGAATGTGTGCCAGGGTCAAATGGGGGGCAAATTGGCAGTTATGACCAAGCTGGCCATACCACCTCAGGCTGAATCCCTTTCCTCCCCATCTGGATGCTGTGGTGCTTTACAGGCCTCTTTCCTAAGGAATGCTCTAGAACATCAGAGGACAGCCCACTGTGTGAAGGTGAAATCAGTTTGTGGTTTCAGGAGTTGTGGGTCTGCTAGATGTTCCCCCAGATCTGCCCCCCGACCCTTCACTTAGCAGGAACAGCAAAAAATGAGCTAAGATTTTAGGTTTTAGAGTTTTTTCTTTATTTCCTCCTCTCTTTCACATCTCTCTTATTTTTGGAACCAAATATTTTTTATGCATCAGTTGATTGAGGAATGGGGTGTCTGAATGGTATCTTATAGTTTTATTGTATATTCTTATATTTTTACATTTTTAAAGAAATTCACGTATAGTTGTTTTCTCACTTATCTGTCTCCCTGGATTCTCTTTCTCACTTCTTTCATGCTAACAGCCAACTCTTTATGAATTCCTCCTTCCCTCTTACTATAAATTTTTATCTCTATCTTCTCTCCTTGTCTCTCATGAACATCACATCATACACCACTTCTGTTCCCTCTTCATCCCTCATTTGAACATCCCTCATCCCTCATTTAACAAACTTACTGTTTATATTGTAGACAATAATTGAGAACATCATTTCTGTTTATTGTAATAAAACTATAGACACCTTAATAGGAGCTGTTTGGTTTAAGGCTGTATGTTGTTTGCATTGCCGTTAATTTTGGTCTCCCCCTTGAAGGCGAGGCACTGGAAGCCTTCAGAGACACTGTAAGGCTATAGGGTAGAACCTGTCCTGCCTCAGATCCTGCTGGATGGGAAGACCCACAAAAAACATAAGAAAACAAGGGAACAAAGTGCTCAAATAAACCAAGATGTTCCAACAATGGAATCCATAGACAACAGAGTAGAAGAAATGTTGGAGAAGGAATTTAGAAGGTATATAGTTAAAGTGATCTTCAAAATAAAGGATGGTATAAAGAGTGAAATCAGAGAGAAAATACAGGAAATGGGAGATCACTTTAATAAAGAGGCAGAGATTATAAAAAGGGATCAAGCAGAAATCCTCAAAATGAAGGAAACAATAAACCAAATTAAAGATTCAATGGAAAGTATTACCAAAAGACTAGACCACTTAGAATTTTTTTAAGGGAGGCTTTATAGTTGAGTGTATGTTTGGAAAGGGACTCAGGAAGTGTTGATTTTTACACATTTACGGTTATATTTACAGAACTACCCCACCACTGCCACCACCACGATGTCTCTTTTTGATCCTGGGGATTGGACCCAGCATCCCACAGGCTAGGCAAGTGTTCCACCACGGAGCGGGGCCTCCAGCCCAACGATTCGCTGGCAAAAGTCTTTTTCTCACACAGCGCGCGACAGGGCATGTTTTATTTGTATGTGACCTTTTTCCTTTTTATCTATCTCAAAACCATCTCTCCTTTTTCAAACGTGTCCCCATACCACCTCTTACAAATCTTAATAAGCTATTCTATTATTTTTTAAAAATTATGTATATTTGAGGTTTACAACATGATGTTATTGGATACATATAAGTAGCAAAATGGTCACTGTAGTGAGACAGATTAGCATTCATCCTCTCCCATCCTTTTTTGTTACAAGAACAACTAAAATCTGCTTATTTAACAAGATTGCTAATACAATACAATGTATCATAGTGCTTGCACTGTGTATTCAATCTCTAGACTTGTTCCTTTGACCAACCTGCTACTTTGTATCCTTTGACCTCTGCCTTTTATTTCTTCCACCATACTGTCCATTGTACCCACTATTTTGTTTTCTATCCCTTCTGTATATTTGACTTTTAAAAATATTGTACATGTGAGTGAGATCATGCAATATCATAGATCTTTCTTTCTCTCTGTGGCTTATTGTTCTCAGTTTAACGCCCTCCAGCTCACCCATGTGGCAAATGGCAAGTCTCAATAGTATTCTGGTGTGTGTGTGTGTGTGTGTGTGTGTCCATTTGTCCACTGATGAGCATTTGGGGATTTTCATATTCTGGCTATTGTAAGTCATGTTGCAATGAACATTGAAGGCAAATACTTTTGTGAAGTTACCCAGGAGAGGGATTGCTGGGCCACATGGATGTTCTATTTTTTATTTCTTTAGAAAACTCATAGTGCTTTCCATAATGGTGGCACCAGTCTACACTCCCATCAACCACGTACTCGGGTTCCCTTTTCCCCACCCACCAGTCACAGATATTTGCTCTTATATTTTTGATAATATCCATTCTGAGGAGTATGAGGTGGTATCTCAGGAGGTTTGGATTTGCATTTCCCTTATGATGGGCAGTGTTGGTACCTCTGCATGATACCTGTCGGTATTTGGATGTCTCCTTTGAAGAAAAGTGTTGGGTTATTTGTTGTTGTTGTTTGTTTTGTTACTGAATTACAAGAGTTCTCTATACACTTTATCAGATATGTGTTTTTCAAGTATTTTTTTCCCCATCCATAGATTGCCTGTTCATTTTGTTGTTTCCTTTTCTATGTAGAAGCTTGATATAGCCCTGATTACTTATTTTTTCTTTGGTAGTGTGAGCTTTTGATATTATATTTTTAAAAAATCAGACAAGGCCAATGTCACAAGGTTTACCCTGTGTTCTCTTCTAAGAGTTTTGTGACTTCAGTTCTTAAATTTGGTTGTTTTAACCATTTTGAGTTGTTTTTTGTGAATGCAAGTCTAGTATATTCTTATGTAATTCCACTGTAAAAAAAAAAAAAAAAGCCAAACACACATTGTGGAATCCAGCTCTTTTTATAGACAGAATAATTCTACATCCATTTGTCCTACGGTGCTTTTTTCACTAAACATAATAACCCCAATAGGAAAAATCGATGTGGTGTAAATAGTTGCATGATATTCCACAGCAGGGATATACTTCAATTAATTTAACCATCCTTTTATTAATATATATACTTCAGTTAATTTATCTATCCTTTTATTAATACTTTTTTTTAGTTTTTGTTTTTTCACTTGGCAGACAATGCTTCCATAAATATCCTTTAACCTGTATACTTTCTACTTTAGTAAATAAGTCTTAAACTTTATAGGAATTCATTCTATAGGATAAACTTGCGGAGCTAGAAATGAGTAAATGAAATGTGTATGTTAATGTTAACAGAGCTTGCCAGATTAATTTCCAAACTATTGCAGTAATTCCAGTGTCTATTGTTGTGGAAACGTTGTGGGACCTACCGTCCCACCTGCCCCTCACCCTCCTCCTTGGATGGGGGGCAGAGTTCTGAACTTCTGTTGTCTGTTGGGTGGGAAGCATGGCGACTGTTGTTACTTTAGTTGGTGCTTCCCTGGTAGTTGTGAAGTGGAACTTCTTTCATGTTCTATGTGCATCAGGATTTCCTCTTCTATAAAATGACTATTTTTATCCTTTATTTCTCAACTGAGCTCCTTGTTCTTGTTGTACCAGTTTACAGGAATCACTTATGTATCCTATGAAAGAGCTGTTTATCTGACATTCAAATTGCAAATATTTTTCACAGTCCGTTCTTTGACTTCTGACTTTGCTTATTGTATTATATGTTGAAGTTTAAATGTTTACCTAATCCAAGGTTCTTCATTTCCCCTGGTGCTCTGAGCTTCCTGTCTGGCATCAGAAGTCCCCTGCAGCATACCTATCATTGCTGCAAATGCCAGAGGCACAAAACATTTTCCTAGGTTTTATTCTGTATTGCACATGTTATAGTTTATCTTTAAATGTGTAATTTTCATGGAAATTATTTTTAGGGGGGAAAGGAACACTCCCTTCCTTCCCACACTTTTGATACTCAGCTCTCAGTTGTTCAGGAAAGTCTTATGTAAACAAACCACCCTTCTCTCATTAACTTGTATCACTGCCTGTATTCTACCTTCAATTTTCTATTTGTGGATTTTCTAGTATTTTTTAGGTATGATGGCTTTTCTTTTTTCCTCCCTCTTTCTTTCTTTCTTTCTTTCTTTCTTTCTTTCTTTCTTTCTTTCTTTGCCTTTTCCCTCCACACTTTTCTCCTGGTGGGTTATAGTTGTACATTACGGATGGGATTTATTGTTACATATTCTTATGTGTACACAATACACAATGTAACAATTTGGCCAATGTCACTCCCCAGCACTTCCCCTCCCAGCCCTGGGTCCCTCTCCTCTGCTGATCTCCCTTTGTACATTAAGATCTCCCCGAAGTTAATAAAAATGGAGTAAAGTAAGACTGGTTCCCGCCTGGCTCTGGAGAGCTGATTTTCCCCTGTATTTTCTTATTCTCTGACATCTTTGCTCCACCTGAAACATGTTTTCCCCTGACGCAGAGGTAGGGCTGCAGCTGGTCTGATCCGCATCCTCTTCAGAGCAGCAGCCCTGCAAGCTCATGGTGGCCTGGAACTGGGCATTGCTGGGACGCGGCTACCAGGGCACCCCTGAGGGTGGCCAGCTGTGCCGCGCCAGGCCCAGGGGACCGTGGTGGGCTGCCCTTCTCCAAGGCCGCTGCGCCCTGCACTCCTCTCTCCCCACAGCAAACCTCTGCTTAGGCTGGCGGCGGGACTCTCCTCCAGGGTTGGGTCCAGTCCGCCTTTGCGGACTCTCTTCTTCCTAGATCTCCTCACCTTGGAAACAGATGGCCTCTTCCCGCCTTTGCTGCGTCCTGGCCAGAGACCCAGCAGCACCTGTTGGGGTTACTTCAATGGCCTCTGAAAGTGTTTTCCTTTAAAAGTGAACCTTGAAAAAGTGAAAGGCAGGTTGTGTCTGATCTCTCCAGGGGCTGCCAGCCCCACTCAGTCTGCCTCAGAGTCTACACAGTGGTCACGAAGCTCTGCACCACCCAGCTCTGGTCACCTCTCTGACCCAGCTCCTTACTCTCCTGCTCAGCTATTCATTCAACAAACATTTATTGAATGCCTACTGTGTGCCAGACCTGTTGTGAGCACTTGCGACACCTTGGGTAATATGGAGGACCACCTCTGTTCTCCTGACCTTCACGTTCTGGATAGGGAGACAGGGCACATGGTGGGCCTGCTAAGTGGTGCTAGAAGCTGGGTTACCAGTTGTCCCTTTTTGCCAGGATCCAGAGCTTTCTCAGGATATAGAACTTAGAATGCTGGGCACAGGAGTCTTGGGCAAAATGAAAGAGTTGGTGACCCTAGGAGTGGCACAGGTGTTCCTGGGAAAGAAAAAGGAGGGACGTAAAGGGATGTGTGCTGCACTCTGTGGGGTGCACATGCATGTGGTGTGTGAGAGAGACTTTTAACTGCAGTGGACGGCAGAGGCTCCTCTTGCTGTCATGGGTCCCTGGGGAAGTCCACGGCTGCCTCAGGTTTAACAGTGGCTGCTCTCTCTGCTGGGACTACTCTTGCCCCAGAATCCACACCTTAGGCCTTCTGTGTTCCTGTCTCACACTTCCCTTGCTTTTTGTGACTGACAGTTTTGAGGAAGACTGATCAGGCATTTTGGGGAACATCCCACTCTTTGCATCGTCTGATAGCGTTCTCATGACTAGAAGGTGGTTGTGTGTGTTTTGGGGGAAGGCCACAGTGGTATAGTGCCATTCTTACTGCGTTACATCAAGAGCGCATGCCCTGGGAGGGACTTATTGCTGGTGATACAAACTCGATCACCTGGTTCAGGTGGTGTCTTCTGAGTTTCTCAACCACAAAGTTAGCTTCTCCCTTTTACAAGTGCCTTTGGGAAGAAGCAGCTGTGCGTGTCATACCTCCCCAGGGGCAGGGTCCTAACACTCATGCTTTGGGATTCTTTTGTGGGAGAGATTTGTCTCTTATTTCATACTTTTGATTATAATCCTATGTTATTTATCTTCTTGCTCATTTTGTCACGTTGGGCAACCTCCCAGTTGGTTCCTGTGCCTTGATGTCCCCTACACTTGTGCAGGTGGGCGAGCATTTCCTTCTTCTCTGGTAGTACAGGTGCTCCAGGATCCTCGTGCATATTCCCTGCCCTGGCCTCAGAGTCGACCATTTCTCTATGGAGTCCTTGTTCCTTTTATTGGAAAATGGTATTAGAAACCAGGATCTGGATACTGTTTGTACTCACCTGGGTGCTGTTTGGGGAATCATTGCTTCTAGCCTCTCCAAATGCACAGAGCTTTGGAATATGTGCACACTAATGTATTCACATATTGCTGGGGTTTGGATGCTCCTTTTAAAATTCAGGGCTTGCCAATGAGATAGTATTAAGAGGAGGGGTGATTAGGCCACTAGCACTCCTCCCTGGAGAATGGGATTCTAGCTCTTATAAAACAGGGTGCACACATTATTTTGCCACTCTGCCTTCTGCATTCCACCCCTCCAGAGGCCACAGTGTTTAAGGAGACAGAGTCCAGACCCTGACCAGACAATAGAACTGCCAGTGCCTTGATCCTGGACTTCCTAGCCTCCAGAAAGGGAGAAATAAATGGTTGTTTTTATGTTATCATATGTCAGGTATTTCGTTATAGCATAACAAAGCTGAACGAGCATGAATTCTTCCTGATGTTTCCAGCTCTAATGCAGTATCCCATGGATCATTCTGGCCTCATCTCCTTGCTTATCTGTACTCTCCTTTTCCAGTAGCAAAAGCTAGCTCTTGCCACCCATCAGCTATCTACCCATTTGTTCAGCCTGAGTGTACAGGTACCCAGAAGCCCCCATGGAGAGTGGTTTTCACCAACTGGAGTAAAATGCTTGGTTCAGATCTCTTTGTCTTTATACTTAGAGTCTACACTCAATTCCAAATTAGCCAGCATCTTTCCTTCCCACAGATTCACTTATATTTTGTTTAGCATTTTTGTATATTTGTCAGCCATATGAATCTGTAATTTTATTCTTAATTTTTAAATCACATCTATGTATTTATTTATAATTGGTGCTATACCAGTCTTATAAAAAGAATTGGGAAGTGTTCCGTCTTCTCTAGTTTCTGAAAAGTTTTGTAAGTTTTGTATTATTTTTTAAAAAGTTGATAGGATCTGTCTTGGTCTAGAGCTTTCCTTTTGTGGGAAAACTTCCAATTCCTTTTAAAGATGAAGGGCTATCAGATATTCTGTTTCTCCTTATGGCTGTGAAATAATATTTTTGACTCATTGGAATAAAGGTGCTTCTTATATTCTCTCCATAAATCCCCAGTGTCTGGGGGTCTGTCGTGTTACCCTTGTGCTCCATAGTGGCAGTTTCTGTGTTCTTTGTGTTTTGATTACTGTAACCAGTTTATTGATTTTCTTCATCTTTTCTAAGTACTGACTTTGGGTTTCCCTTATTGGTTGTTCTTTATTTCTTTCTGCTCTCAACTTTATTATTTCCTTCATTTTACTTCCTTTTTGCTTAATTCATTCTTTCTTTTTGGCTATAGAAACTAAGATACTTAATTTTAGGCCTTCCTTTCCCAATACCAGCATTTAAGTCTCTCAAACTATAGATGCTTACATGAAGTATTTAAGATTACTGCATTCTTCAAATTTTGGAATGTGGCATTTAATTATTCATTGAGACAGTTTTAAACTTCCCTTTTGTTTTCTTGACTAATTTAGAAATGTGTTGTTTCATTTCCAAATAGTTGAAGATTTTTCTACATATCTTGCTATTTCTGATTTAATTCTCTTTTGTTGTTGTTGTTCAGAGAATGTAATCTAGATTTTTTTCAGTTCTTTAAAATTTACTGAGACTTGTTTTTGGCCTTGGAAGCTGGTGCTTCTTAGTGAATGTACTATGTGGATGAGGAAAAAATATGTATTCTCTATCTGTTTTGAAAACTAGCCTGCAAGTGAATGAGGTCTGGTTGGTTATTCATTTTCTTACCTTATCAGTTTCTGACAGTTGTATGTTAAAACTTCCAACGTTCATATTGGTTTGGTCCATTTTTTCCATTGGTATTCTCATTTTTTGTTTTTGGATATTTATTTAAATAGCATTCTATTCACATTTCATGGATTTGACATCCTGTGTCTGTTGATACTAAGTAGACTTTGTAGTTTTCTTCATCCTATATTTTATCCCTCCCTTTGAGTTTTTTTTCTGATTGTAGTTCTTATTTGATGCTGTTCATATTAGTGGTTTCCTCTAAGGTTTTGACTGTTCCTATTTAAGATTGAGGCACAAAGATGTGGAATGAAACGTGTGGTGGTGGTGGGGGGGGCTCTCTTGTAGCCTGATAGGCGGGCCTGGGGCTTGTGTTGGGCTAGCACAGTGTCAGCATGGACAGCAGAGTTGCTATGTTCTCTTGGTTTATGGTGATCATTCTGCTGCTCTTCCTGGAGGTGTATTCTCTCAATGGCTACCAAAAGTAGTCTGGTTGACTAAACCCCAGTTCCTGGGGGAGGGATGTGTTGATTTGGATTTTTATCATGACTGTGAATAAAACTCCTCTTTTAACTGCAGTTCATTTGCCAGACTTCGAGGGTAAATAGTGATGCTAATTCCCAATCCTTTACAGATTTCTTGTATTGGAATTCAGCTTATTTCTTGTCAGATTTCCTCCTACAAAGCTAACACTGATAACTCCATCTGTTCCTTTTTTATTTTTGTTTTTATTTGTTCTAATTAGTTACACATGACTGCAGAATGCATTTCAATTCATTGCACGTGAATGGAGCACAGCTATTCATTTCTCTGGTTGTACCTGGTGTAGAGTCATACCATTTGTGCAATCATACAAATACCTAAGGTAATGATGTCAAAGCATTCCACCATCTTTCTCACTTCCCTGACCCCTTGCCTACCCCTATTCCCCTCTACCCAATCCAAAGTTCCTCCATTCATCCCACCACCCCCCATTATGGATCAGCATCCACACATCAGAGAAAACACTCAGCCCCTAGGTTTTTGGGTTTGGCCTATTTCGATAGACACACAGATACCAAGCCTGATGTCTTAATTTAAGGAGTTGGGAGTTTTCTGATTCAGTGTGTGACTTACTTGTTAACACCCTTTGCTCATACATATTAGGTTAATTGCTTTTTGACTTGGTCTAACTTGTGTAAACATTTACACTTTTGATATAATTAATCCATCTTTCCCTTTGTGATGTATGTTTCATCTTGTTTAAGAATTCTATCCTTATTCCAAAGTCATAAAATTTATTAGATGAAAATACAAGACTCAATTTAAACTTTGCTTTTGGCTTCTTGATTCATGTAGAGCATGTTTTTGTTCATGATTTGATGTAGAGAGAGAGAGACATAATTGCAGTTTATTCTGGATGGAACCACTTTCCCCAGAACCACTGAATAAATCATCCATCCTGCCTTTGGATGCTATTGCCTGCACTAAGCCCTTCAGCAGGTTGATTCTTCAGGACTCTGAGACAAGAGTACTCAACATTAGACTGACAAGGGACATCCTGAAGTCATGTTCTGGGGCACCCTCCAAGGCCCCTGTGAACATTTCTGGGACCCCTTTCTTGACCCCATCTTCTCCATGACTATGTTCCTGCCCACCAAAGCCCTGGTGTGACAGGAGAGAGAACTGCCAAATCTATTATTTTGAACCAGATGATTTTTATAATACATGTGTCTTTTTTAAAAACCGCTTCATTGATGTATAATTGATGTGGAGAAAACTGGTATCTTTTGTTTTTTGATAATGGACAGCAGGTATTTAAAATGATGCTCAGTGTTACTAATTTCAGGAAATGTAAATTAGTCATAATGAGATATCATCTCACACCTGTTTAGATGGTCATTCCATGTGAAGCTCCTGCCTGGCTCTGACTCTTTCAAAGGAATGTCTCATTTTTTTTTTTTTATTCCCCAAATCAAGCAGAGTGCACATATGTCAATAATTGTTCTAGGTTTTTTTTCTATATCTGGCTTAAATATGATTTCAGAAGGGCTCTGGGGTTAATGGGAAATGAAACAAAGAAATTTAAACTATGCTTTGAATTCCCTTTTTCAATACTCAGTTCCCAAGAATAATAGAATATTTAATTACATATTTGCTTTCATTTAAGTTAGCACAGCTATATATCAGAACAGCTCAAAAGAAGTAAATGTGCTTAGCTAGAACAAAAATCACTAAGGATAAAAAGAAATACAAATATAATGCTAATCATATACAATATAGGCTATCACAAAATATGTGTACTGCATGACACATATATTTATGATCTGGGTTCTTTTTGCCAATGGGTAAATTTGATTATTCTGTAGTAATTATTCCAGATTTAATTCATCACAGCTATGATGCAGTTATTCTCTCTTCCACACCCACACCGAGAGGGGAAGTTTTCTATGAAATAAATTGAGGAAACTTTATGGTTTTCTGGTTCAGGACTTTCCAAAGCCGTTGGGAGATTCATTAAAGTATTGACTGTTGGCCTCACTGCCCGAGCTCTCAGTGGTCAATGTTAAAATGGAAACACACAGAGTCATGGGAAGCCAGCTGAGAGTGACTTATTTATTTGCACACTTGTCTGGAATCACTCACGCGGGACACAAGTAAGGGCCGTGAGAGTACTTCACCAGGATGACAGAGATGTAGGTTCCAAATGGGGATTATTTATTCTGAAAGAAACAGCGACTGCATAGATGCTCCACTCAGACAGGGCAGACTCCTGCTGCTCTACTGAGGCTGAGTATCAAGTGACTGTTAGACTGAGAATGCACAAGGGTGGAAGAGGGATTAAACCCTGGAATGTGGGCACGCCCAGCCCATGTATTGAATTGTCAATAACCAATAAAGCAGACAAACCGAACAGAATCACCTGTGAGATCCTTGGCTCCAGTCACAACTATGTCACTGTAAGATTTTGGCCAATGAAGGACAAGTTCCTCAATTATAAAATGCGTTAGGAACATCTGCCCTGTCTACCTTATAGAACTGTTTGTTCTCAGAATCAAATACAGTTACGATTTGACAGCCTCCCTGGGTAGCACCCTCTGGGTCTGCTATGGGACCTGAAGGCATGTTTTCTTCCAGGGAACTGGGAAAAGGCCATGGAGAGGCACTGAGGCCTGGCCTCTCTGCCCATGGGCAACCTTTGCCATGAGTCTCTCCATGGGCTGGCCAAGACTCCCGAGCGGCCACTCAGACCTACTATGCCTCTCCTACTCTTGCCTCTTTCCCTCACTGCTCCCGCCACAGCTGCCACATGGGTCTCCCTGTCCATCTGTTCTGCTCTTCCCAAAACTTCACAAGGAGCTTCCTCTTCAAATGCTCCTAATCTAACTTGGACACATCAATTCCAGTGCCCTGGTAAGGTTGGCGCCTGAGCTGGTGTTTGGGTGGATGCTGAGCTCTTCCCAGAGAGCTCCTTCTCTGCTGTTTTAGAGAAGAGACTATCCTGGATGTTGCTTTCATTGGATTCTATTGCCTTTTAATTCCATTTGGTTTTACTTCCGCATTAGAGTTCCCATTACATAAATACCCATGGATTTTACATTTACACTTTGAAGTCATGGTGTTCCCTTAATTTCCAAGTACTTTTTAAAAAAACTTACTCCGCTATAAGAATTTCTTTATTTTAAGGTAAGTCTGTATTTAAAATATTCTTTTCCTTTTTATCTAAGCTGGTTTTTACCTCAGTTGGAAAATTCTATAGGGTCAAAAATGTGCCTGGGTAGATGTAGCTACATGAAGCCAGGCGGAATGGATTGCAATCTCTGATCCTTTTTTTTTTTTTTTTTTTGTACCAGGGATTGAACCCAAGGGTGCTTAACCACTGAGCCACATCCCCAGTCTTTTATTTTTAAGACGGGATCTCACTATGTTGCTTCTGGCCTCGCTAAATTGCTGAGGCTGGTTTTTAAACTTGTGACCCACCTGCCTGAGCCTCCAGAGCCACTGGGATTACAGGTGTGCACCACCATGCTCCGCGGGGCTCATTCTTATCTTGAGTAAGATCCATAACTTCTTTGAACCTTCGCTCCCTCATCTGTATTGCAAAACAGGAATAAAATTAAATCCTGTTCATCTTGAGAGGAGACTATGTCTCAACATGCAGTGTCACTGCAAGAATCAGAACCAGTTTGAGGACAGTTCTTCAGTACCTTTGAATGAAAGTCCATTATTGGAATTACTTTTAAAAAGCATTTACTTTCACTCAGATATATGCTTGTCTTAAGGTCGGACTGGGATGTGATCTGAGCTCCTTACTATGAATTTGCTAATTCTTCTTGTCTCAAAGTCACGGTAAACAGAGTCTGCTGGAGACTGGCCCTGTGGACGTTGCACACCATAGTCAAAGTGTTTGCAGTTTCTGTCATTCAGTTGATAATCACAAGTGCTCTTGTTTCTCATATCACATTTCATCCTTATTATAGAATTTCCCGGATTATAAATAAAGTAGAACTAGCATTCCCTGACATTTTTAGCCTAAGGAATCATCGAGCATTGTAAATGTGCAAACCCCAAGCAATGCTGAGACAAAAGCCAGCTCAGCGCCCTGTGGAGGGGCACATTTGGGAACGTCGTTTAGTCTTGTCAGGTGCCAGCCAGCTGCAAATCTTTGAGCAATACCTTTTTGCAACCTTTGCTGCACCATGAGCATAATGGCCCTGTTGATAGTTTTGTTGTTGTTGTTGTTTAGAAAATGCTTTTAAAAGCCTGGTTTTTATCCTTGCATGTTATATGTATTTCTGTTTAAACTTTCAAAATCATGTTTGATTTTTCCAATTTCCATTACAGAATGTTTACCTTTTACAAAGTCAAACAGTCATCTCTTGAAGACACAGAAAATAGTCTTTTGAAATAAGGCACATTGACTTCACTGAACAAGGAGGAAGCCAGGACCAGGCTACCTGGGCGGGTAGAGTCCCGGGAGGGGAAGTGGCTGGGTTAGGTAGCACTGCTCCCTGCGGACCCCGGTTTTATCTTTGCCGTCGATGAGGGTAATAGGAAAACACTTGTAGTATTCGATGATGTCTTCCACGGAATCGAACTTCTGCAACACACAAGGGAGAGGCAACAGTTGTGACATTTTTGTGTCTCTAGATTACAATGCAGATTGCAATGTGCCCTCTTCTACTCAGGGACAAGGGGACCTCATTGCACTATTTTCATATTATAAAGATATGTCAGAGAGTGACTTTAAGTATTTGGCAAAGATGGTCTTGAAGGATGAGTGAAAAGAATGAGAAAGTGAGGCGGAATAAAGGTGTTTGCAGGGACCCCGGTGAAACCGGAGCAGCTCTTCAAGTTTCCTCCCCCCAGAGCCTTTCCCAGTGTCAGACCCTCTGGCCAACAACCCTCTCATGTCCCAGCCTTCCCAGGCCCGAGGACAGGTGGGCGGATTTCACAGCAAGCTCTGTGGAACCTCTACTGCCACCTACCCCGCCCTACCTGTGATCTACCCGCAGGGAGGAGCTGGGCTGGGGCCCAGAAGTTGTGGGAGTGCCTGTGGGGCTTCCCTCCCAGCCAGCCCTGGTCCTCAGACTCCGCAGGAGTCTGGTTAGCACAGAGGAGGTGGTGGGAACACAGAGGCAGAGACCAGGAAGATGGGGTCACAAGCCATGGACGCTAACCTTGGCGCAGCCACCAGCAATTGCAGGATTGAGGAAGGACCTTACCCGGGAGTCTCTGGATGGATCATCTTCTGTTGGTGCCTTGATTTTCTTCTCGTCTCCAGAATGGAAAGAGATTTCTCTTGTTTCAAGTCACCCAGTTTGTGGCAATTTACAATAGTACCCTCAGAATACTAATGCCACAAATAATCCCTAAATCTGAAGTGGGGAATGAATTTCTAGCCATCTGGCTAATTGCATGACCCATGTGCCTTAATATACAGCAAAATGGAGCTGCCCAAGTGTTTGATTTGAGGATCTCTGGGGTTCTGTGAGGGATGTGGACATACAGAACTTTCCTGGGGCCTGACCCAGACTCCTCCTGCAGCCCTCATGGTCCTCGCCTGTGCCCGGGACACATAGCCCTAGGGTAGGTACTTTCAGGGATCACACAAGGTGGACTGGATGGACTCTTATTATGCACCAGCCCCTATGCACCTGCGGGCATTAGGTGCTGCTGCGGGCTCTGTGGAGTTACATTCTGGAGTTTGGAGAGAGCTACAAAGCATGTGAACTAATAACTGTCCTTGAATACCCTCTTCTCATTATGCATTTCCTGCAGAGGTGGTGACAGTGCCATGTGGGCACAGATGCAGAAGCCAGCAGATGTCTTGCACTGAGCAGAGCCTTGCTGTGTCACCTTGCAAGGTGAAGGCTCAGACTGAAAGGGTGAAGGGACCGCTCCTCTTGAGGAGAGGCAGGAAGAACCCCCTCCGCCCCTCCCCCCATGATTGCAGCTTCTCACCCAGTGCCCAGCAGACAGTGAGCACCATGTCAGTGTTAACTGTTCTTCAACTTGTGTGCTCTGGACTCTTTTCAAATGGGAAGGGGATTGTTTGCATTTGGTCCTGATAGTGTCCACGACCTATGAGGAAGCCATTTTTTTCAAGCTATATTGACTCCCGGTGTTACTGTTTATTAGCAATGACCTTGAACCAGTTACTTAACATTTCTGTGTTTCAGTTTCACCATCTGTGAAATGGAGGGGTCAGCTGCACCTGGCTCACAGGGTGGCTCTGGGGACTCTGTGGGTCTGTTTAGATGATGGTTATAACTGCACAGAGAGGTGCCTTTGCAGAGTAAATGCTTGGAAGAGTTCAACAAGCACAAGAAAAGGAAACCCAGGTTTGGGGGACTTGAAGGAGAGGAAATTATGGATTAATGCCAAAAGAGGTTTCTTAAAATAGGCACTGGGTTTCTAAGGGTCCTTGGTAACAATAATTGGGGCAGCTCCTCCGGAAGCCAAGGGTTGGGTCTATGGGCTGCCTTCGTTGACAGCTCCTCATTGCAAAGGGCGTTGGTGACCAGCTGACAGCCTGCTTAAACTCCACGGGGATTTAACTGCAGAGTCGCCTCACCTCATTCATCTCTCCTATTAGCAGACCAAAGATGACCTGCTGGCAAAACCGCTGGAGCTTTGTTACACACACAGTTTCCTCACCAGTGAAAGGGACTGACCAATGTGCCCTTCCCACAGCTTTCCAAGGACCAAGTTAAAGATCCAGTTAAATGGCCCCGGCACCTGCTAAGGCACAGACGTCCGCACCCTGTACTCGCTGAGGAAAAGGAGCCTTTTAGCCCAAGCATTTGAAAATCACATGAAGCTTTTCTTAAAAATGAGAAATTTGGGCTGGGGTTGTGGCTCAGTGGTAGAGTGCTTGCCTAGCATGTGCGAGGCACTGGGTTTGATTCTCAGCACCACATACAAATAAGTAAATTTAAAAATCCATCAACAACTAAAAAATATTTTAAAAACGAGAAATTCTATGAGCTGGCAGAAGATGTAGAAGGATAAAGGGAACCGGAGATGGTAAGTCCATTGACCATCAGTATTCATTAGAGTAGGGTGACATTCTACTTATTAAAAGGACTCATTAAGAATAATGAAAATACAGTAACTAACGCTTGTCGTAAGATTCCTGTGTGCTGGCACTGCTGGGGTGCTTGACATTCGTCCCCACGGTGAGGAACCTGCTGCTCATCTCTTAGTGCTGAAGTAGGCCTCCTGGGTGTGGCTGTGTGTGGCAGGTGTGTGCCCCGTCTGCTCCTTCACTCCTACACTCTCTCATGGAGACCTGCCGGCGGTGTCCCCTGACTCTACCTGTATCTGTTGCTTGTAGCCTGGGGAAGGGGAGCAGGTGGGTTGTACGTACCTCATCTCCTCTGAGTCCCGTCCCCAGTGCAAACTGCTGGCTCCTCTCCAGGAAGCGGATTTTCACATTGTAGACTTTGTTCCCATAAAACACCACCAGAACGTAGGGTTCTGCCTTGGATTTTGTAGAACAATCTCGGACCAAGAAAGTACCATTCTGAAGCAAAAGGAGTAATGGTCATCTCAAGTGATGTTCCTGTGGGTTAGGTTCCCCGATAGGTTTAGTTTTTGGCAAAACAGTTGTTTCCTCAATTAATGCAGTATGTTTTATTGAGCATTTATATGAATGAGGGTTTACTTTCTGAGAAGGGCACTGGGTGGATCCTGGCACTGCCTTCTTTCAAATCTTCCATCAGCCTCTCTGGACCTCGGCCTGATGCCTGCCACCTCAGCATGACATTCACGACTGACATGCCCACTTGTCTTGGGGTTTGACTTCCCTCCTTCCTGTCCTGTGTTTGCTCTCCTGCCCTGTTCCCCCTACAGCCAAGCCACCATTCCTGAGGACACCTCTGCCCTGGGGCTCTCAGCCTTTGAGCAGATAGCCCTCCGGCCCTCCATGGTGTGGTCCTCCACCTCTGTCATGGTCCTCCTGTCTCCTGTTTGGCTGCTGCTCAGGGCTTCTAGAGAGAGTGGGAGCCAATGTCAGCTGAGAGAGGAAGATCTATCCCCAGCAATTGGGCCTCTGGGGAGATGTCCATGCAGGACCAGGGTTCCCTGCAGAGCTGAATGCCACAATGATGGAGAGACCCTGTGAGAGGGTGGAATACACCCAATGAGGTGAAGGCAAGGGCAGGGCATGGAGGAGACAGAAGGGAGTCTGCCAAGAGGAGGAGGAAAACCAGGAGCATTGGTGTTGCCCAGCGTGGTGGAGAGAGGGTCTCCAAAAGGAGAACAGGATCAAGGGGCCCAAGGACAGAGAGCAGGCTATGGGTCAGAGGTGACAGGCACACTCCAGGGAAAAGCTCGGGAGGAAGGCCTGGTGAAGGGCTGAGAAACGGATCAGGCCTCCTGAACCCAGGCCACGCGGCTTGGCTTTGTGGTTACCCTGTGTCATTTACATGATGAGAAAGCTGACACTTCTGTAACTAATTGTAGGGATTACCATATAGAGGGTTGTAAGGGATCAATAAAAAGAGATACTTTAGATGTAGGTTTTTATTTAAAATAATGATGTCTCTCTCTACAAGGTATATAGATGTGGGTTATATATAGTATTGTGTCTTTAGGTTATATGTAATACCTCTATAGGCATGGATTGTATATAATATTATTTCTCTAAATAGTCTACAAATAATACCTGTAATAGCTATACAATCCCTGCTTATAGGTATGTTTTGTATATAGTATTTATATACAATTAGCTGCAATTGATAGTCATGAATGTTAATATATGTAATAATGGGAATGGTACTATACAATGCCACACAATGCTGCCAATACACTACAGTTGTAGAGTCCCTACACTGCATGGAAGGCAGCTAAGGTTTATGAGTTGCCCTCGAGGTGACAAAGCACATCACACACATTTCTTCATCTTTACATTCACTTTGAGGGACAGGTATTTTAATGTCACTTTAAAGGTATTGGGAATTGGGGCCTGAGCTCTTAAGTGAGCCTCCTAAAGCATCAGTCATTAAATAGAAAAACTGAAAGTCAAACCCAGAGTCTAGCTCTTCAAATATTCCAGCCTCCGAGCATATACAGTGTGATTGAGGAATTTTTCTGGAACTTGTTCTGCCTGAACACTCATCCATAATTGAAGCCTTAATACTCCAGCACAGAACATTGCCAAAGATCAGACAGGGAGATGGGGGCCAGGCGCCAGGCCAAGTTATGGGTTTATCATCTTAAACTCTGCAATGAATTTGTCAAAAGAAATCTGGGCAATCCCACAGTTCAAATGAAATTATCTTTCATAAATGGGAAACACATTTTGACACAACTGAAACAAACAGAAAAGGAAACCAGGCAAAGGAAATCGTGAAGTCATCCAACTTAGATTGTTTTTCCTCCACACTTCTTGGAAGAGGCAGAGTCAGGCACAAACCGGAGGTATGGGCCGTTTACTGAGTGCGCGGATGAAATGTTGTCAGAGGGGCATCTGCGACATGCATGTTGCTTTCGCAGCGGGGTCCACCCCGGGCTCCAACAGGCAGGCCCTCCCAGAGCCGTTTTCCTTGTGGGAAACAGACTCTGAGGGTGCAGTGTGCATTTGGCACTGACCAGCTGGGGTCTCCCTCCACTGGGCCTGCCATTCTACCCAGCAGAGGCCAGCACAGCCTTTTACTGGAATGGGAGGTCCCAGAGGTGGGCATCACCTGCTACTGTGACTCCCCCTCTGGCTGTGAAGACTGCAGTGCCTACCAGAGGCAGCTGGGGTTTAGTGAAAAGGGCACTGATCTGGAATTCAGGTTCTGCCACTTTCTCCTCTTTGTGACACAGACCTTGGCTTAACCTCAGTCTCCTCATCCAAGAAATGGGATACTCACTTCCATTTATTCCTGATAAACAGGATACTTTGCTGGCACCTGTGATAAAACACAAACGTATTCTCTAACAGCTCTGGAAGTCTGGAGTCTAACATGGATCTCGTTGGCTTGAACCACTAGGGGAAAATCTGTTTCCATGACCTTTTCAGTTCCTAAAGACAGCTGGAATTCCTGGGTAATGTCTCCCCATCTGTCTGACCTCTACTTTCATCATCAGATCTCCTCTCTGACTCTGATATCCCTCTTGTGATGATGCTGGACCCAGTTAGGTAGCCAGGGTGATCTTCCCACATCAAGACCCTCAACTTAATCTCATCTGCAAAGTCCTGTTTTCCATATAAAGTGACTTATTCACAGGTCCTAGGGATTAGGATGAGGACATCTTGGGGTGGGCCATGATTCTGTTTAACGGCAACATATATCTAATTGGATTTATTTATCAATTTATCAATTCTGAGAACTATGTTTTATTAAAATTTTTTAGAGACCCATCATTTATTCATTGATTAACTGACTCATTTTTGTGTTTCCTCACTCAATAATCACCACTGTACTGGTTAGTTAAGGATAGTTATTTATTTATTTTTTTGTGGTGCTGGGGATCGAACCCAAGGCCCTGTGCATGCAAGGCAAGCACTCTACCAACTGAGCTATATAGGTTTTGATGTTGAATTGGTCTTGAGAAACTTCATATTACTTCTAAGCTGCCTATTTCTCTGCACATAGTAGTTGTGTGATAATTATTTGCTTTGTGATGATAGTCATGGTAGTCATTTGATCTGATTGCAGATACTCTAGTTCTTTTCTTTTTGGCTACATGGTCGGCTGTACATCCCCATCCTCTTTGAGGTTAGGTTTGGTCATGTGAATTTGGTCAATGCTCTGTGAACAGAGGTGAAGTATATTACTTCTGAGAGGAAGTGCAAAGATCCAGAGTGTAAAGGTGGAAGTGCACCACGGAGACAGTGCTGCCTGCAGCCTGGATTTACCTAAACAGACCTGTCTTAACCATGGAGTGCAGGTGAGAAATAATATGTCGTTCTGCTAAATGACTGAGATCTGGGGTAGTGTGTTACTGCAGCATACCCTGCCACATCCTGACTATGCAGCATTCGTGGTCCCTGTTTCTTTTCTGAAGAAGTGAAACATGAACACCTGATGTGTCTTAGGCAGAACTTTAGTGAGGAGATGGGACTTGAAGAAATCAGGAAGAAACTTCCAGTGTTTCCACATTTTTGATCTCCAAACTACTTCCTTGGTATTGATTGTACTATTTTTCAATTTATTAATTTAAAAAAATCAACAGGTAAGGTTATTTAGGAACTTGAGAAAAGCGCATAGGTGGTAAGTGGCAGAACCAAGTTATAGATCTGACACTGTCCACTTTTAACTCCCCTTTTCAGTGACACCCTCCCAACAGTGAGATGTGCAGGGTGATGTAGGAACCACCACGTTGGAGCATGCTCCCTGTCACAGCCTGTGACCTGCAGCAGAAAAGCGTAAGTGACTGTGTCACCCTCGAGGGCCCCTGCAGAAGGCATTACCTTGTTCTCCTTCATTAACGCCTCTTCCACTGCCTGGCGACCATACTGTCCAACGTACCACTGGCTGTGCCCGACATCCTGCGGAGCAGGTTCAATGAAGAACATATTAGGACCAAAGAGAGGTTCTAACTACGGATTAGCTCACTCTCATGTCGGTTTTGTCCCACCAGTTGCCCAATTACAGATGACTTTGCAGGAGAAATTCACACAAAATCCTGCCCTCGAACCTGGAGGTGCCCACAGATGCTTGGAGAAGGACACAGGAAAAATAACCAGGTGGGGACTCTGAGGTGGACAGGAGGGAGAGCATGTTTGTCTTGGGGAGTGAGTGAGAGTCATGTTCCATCAATTAAGAAAGAGCCTTGGCACCATGCTCAGGGTGGATAATAGGCCCTCCAGCTCTCAGGCTTCGTGACTCTGCTGCAGCTGATTGAGGTGGGATGATCCTCGCTGTGGAGCCTGCTCCCCTGAAGTCCTATGGCAGCAAGGAGGGAGAGGTGCAGGTGGAGCGTCTGGATCCACTGCCTGCAGCCCTGTGGTGGGACTGAGACTTGAACCTCCACTGGCTGGTTTCTTCCTTCTGCCACACTGCCTTATTGATATTGCTGATAAATGGTTTTAGATGATTTTGATTATAAAATCCCCCACGGCAGGGAGAAGGAAGGCCAATTGGAAACACATACCATGGACCTGTAACTCCTTCAGAGGAGGCCAAGGATCACAGTATTGAGTGACCCCTCGACAGGGCCTCTTTTATTCAGTGTCCTGGGCCATCCCCATACCATTTCTGTGAAACAGGCATGGCAGGTCGTGTTGACTTTATTGGAGGGACAGTAGAGGTTCAGGAAGTCAAAACCTGCCACATGGTTGGCAAGAATGAAGGACAGGACACTGGGTCTTTAGTGCCTCAGTTGGAGTCTGGCCCTCCCAGCAATCCCAGTCCATCTGACGGCGGGCACACATGACAGCATCAGCAGGCACGTGCTAGCTAGCGCCCACCTGCCACTTCCTTCCTTGTCCCCATCTCAGGACGTGTGTCTGGCAGCTAGACATGCTTGCTGTTCCTCGCAATGCAGCTTCAGAGCAAGAGCAAGCCCTGGGCCAGAGCCCCTCCATTCTTGCCCTCTCTTACCCAGCTGGTCTATTCTCTTCCATGGAGATGGGACCCATGGTCATCTCTTCTTTGAGGTCTCCTTTGTATTAAATGAATTCACCTCACTCACAGCCCCAGGGAGAGGCGGTGCTGGGAGGGTCCAGAAGGGAATCCAATATGCTGCTCCCACAAAACCATCTGATAGGATCCCAGGACGGGGGGCCTGGGACCCCACCTGCTGCTGCAGCGTGAGCTGTCTGAAGTCTCAGCTGCGCTTGGCCAGCCTGGGGGCTTGGCGGACCCTTCATGGTGCACTTCATCTGCACTGATTTACTTGCTCAAGTTGGAAGGTGTGTAGGATTTTCTAGGCCCGTGTGTCTCCAGGTGTGATCATGAGGCTGGCCGAGGTGTAGCTGAGCCACATGGGGGCAGAAGCAGTGTTCCCTTTTCAGTTCTCGCTCTAGACCTCAGAGTACTTCAAGAGGAACATTTCATTCCTATGCATTTTCTTAATATCTGTGACACTGTTAATCTCTCCTTTAACAGAAGAGAAACTCTAAGTTGAGAGCTGCTGGCAGGTTACGAGATCCTGCTATGATCCCATTGTCTGCTTTTGTTTCTGTTGCAGTGACTTTTAAAATAAATTGTGGTAAAATCATGTAAAAATTCACCATTTAAGTGTCTAATTCAGTGGCATTAGCTACATTTACTTTCAAACCATTGTCACATTATCCATCACCAAGACTCTTCCATTCTCTGCAAGAAAAACTCTGCACCCATTAAACAATAACTAGGACCTTCACCCCTCTCCAGCCCCTTTGCCTCTATGAATTTGACTTCTCCAGGTCCCCCATGCTAGAGGAAGCAGACATTTGTCCTTCTGCTTCTGTTGTATTTCACTTAGCACACTGTTTTCAAGGTCGATTCATGTTGTAGCAAGTGTTAGAACCTCATTCCTTATGGGAGTTGAATAATTTGTGTGTACGTATGTGTGTGCGCAACATTCTACACATCCATTCATCTTTTGGACATGTAGGTTCTTGACATCTTTTGGCTATTAGAAAGAATCTCATTATGAACACATATCTACATGATTCCACTTTGAATTCTATGGGGGGAAATCCTAGGGAGTGGAATTGGTTTAAGATTGCTTTCTATCCATAGCATGGAATACTGTTTTTTTAAAAAATTATTATTTAGAGCAGTGATTAAAAGAGAAAACAGTCAACTTAAAGTTCATTAAGTAAACACCATTGTTGGTAGTAAATAATTGAATTCAGGGACATCCTGTTCTAGTCTGAGCCTCTCTCCTGCCCATGAGGAATCCCAGGCTCTAACAGGGTCCTAACCTTGGTAATGTCCAGTTAGAACCCAGGATGCCAGATAGCAGAGGGAAAGGAATCCAGGTATAGGAAAAGGGGCAATAGAAGTGTGGACAGTGGTTTCCCAGAGTCTAAAGTAAGAGGACAAGACAACTTCTAGAATTAGGTTGGAATTAATGTGAGTATAAAGACAACAAAGGCCTTTGAGACAGCACAAGAATTATGAGGAATTGACCCGAGATGCCCTGTGTGCTCTGCGTCTGCCTGCCAACCTTGGCAAGCTCTGGAGTGGAACACTGAATGATGCAGGGTCTGGGAGCAGACCAGGAGAAGTGCATCTGTCCACGCTTCACGGTGGACTCCTGTAATGAGGGATGTCACAGGTGAGGGAGAGAAGAACCCCCCAGTGGCAGAGCGAGCTCTTTCCCCACACAGGTGAGTGCAGAGTGGTCCTAGAGGAGTAGATCCTATAAGTGGAGCTGGTTTTAGAGCCAAAACAGGAAGGAGATGAAAGAAAAGAACACTGCTCTCTCTTCCCTGGTATGTCTCCTCTGCGACAGGGGCCAGACCTTCAGCACATTGCCTGGCACATACTAAGTGCTCAGGAAATATTCATTGGATGGTTCAACGAAGTGAGTAAGGGATACTGAGTATTTCACTGGAGAAAGAATTACCATATGTAAATCCTGGTTAATCTCCTACAAGATTTTTCAAACTCTGTGAGTCCAAACATCTCTATTTTATGGATTAATAAATAACAAAAACAAAAAGATTGTTGAGAATCTGGAAACATAAGAGTCGAAGAGACTGATGTAAGAATAATACAAAATACTTTTAGAAATATTGATACCCAATAATGTGTAGCCCTAAGGGAAACAAATCAATGCTAAACCCAATCATCTCCTCTGGGGCGACGCGACGCCCACTACCGCTCTTCAGATGCAGCTTACACCTGCGGAGACTCGGTGAAGACGGGCCTCTCACCTTTTCATCAGATCTCGCAGGGAAAGGTTTTCTCCAGCTTGTGTCTCTCCGGGGCGGCCTGTGTCCAGGAGGGCTGTGGCTGGCAGGAGACTGGCACCTCTGAGCAGGGCTGGCCTGCATACTGCCCTCGCCATCTGGGAAGAGGGAAGTCACCCTTGAGTGGATGGCCTTACTGACTCGGCCTGACTCCCCTATAGGAGGAAGGACCCTCCCTCTGCCTGTCTGTGGCCACCGTCCTGGGCGCACCCACCACCTCCCTCCCCTCGAGGGCTCCCCCCCTGCACTGTTCCCTTGCTTTGACTTGCACCTCTTCCCCTCTCTCCATAGGGCCCCAGAGTGATCTTTCAAAAATGTTATTCGGACTTTGCCACTTCCTGTTTCAAAATCCTCCATGCTTCCCTTCCTCCCTGGAAGAAAATTGAAACCTCTTCCTTCTGTTTCTAAGGCTCCCAATGGCCCGTCTCTCCTGATGGCTCTGTCCTCACCCCCTCCCTCCTGGGGGTCTGCTCTGTCCTGGCCAAAATGAAACTCTGTTCAATTTCTCAAGCATGCCAAGCTCATTCACAGCTCGGGAGACACTTTTTTTTAAAAAAAGCTTAGAAGAATAACTTTTCAAATAAATCAAACATCACTTTTAAACTTGAAGGAATGACAGGCGCACTGTGGTTATTCACACTTAGGTAGTTGGCAAGTATTTTTTCTTTTTTTAATGAGGAAAGCGAGCTTATCACTTAATGGGGGAAAAGGGCAGTACTGGTTGCTAATCATGAATTTGGACTTTGCAAGTGCAGATTGGAACTGAGAAAAGCTTGCTTCTGCCTTCCTGACATGAGAGCATCCCAACAGCCTTTTCTGATGAGATTGGTGGTGTCGCTTGCAGTTGTAATTTTAAAAGTATGATCACATATTATGGTTGGGGTCTTAAGTGTCCCCTCAAAGCCCATGTGTTGAAGGCCTGGTCCCTAGGGGATGGGGCTACGGGGAGGTAGTGGACACTGGAGGAGCTGGGGCCTACCTGGAGGAAGTTGGGCCATTAGGGGGGTGCCTTGAAGGGAATGTTGGGACCCAGGCCCTTCCTCTCTCTCTGCTTCCTGGCCACCAAGAGTCGAGACACCTGCTCTCCCACACACGCTCCCCCATGATGTTCTGCCTCATCATGGGCCCAAAGTGAGGGGGCCAAGTGACTGTGGATTGAAACCTCTGAAACCATAAGCCAAAATAAACCTTTTCCTTGTATGCAGTGGTTTATCTTGGGTGTTTGTCACAGTCACAGAAATCAAACACACAGGCCGCTAACACTGGCAGACGGGACGATATCCAAGTACCAACGCATGGGTGCCTCAACATCACGCCGGGGAGAGAGGTGGGTTCAGATGTTTTAGCAGACAAGTGCATCTTAGAGTAGCAGACTGCAGAAAGATCACACCGATGGGGAAGGAACCCCTTGGAACTTAGACTTTAAGATACTACCACACTTGCCAAGTTTTCATACGGCATTTTCTCAATATGCTTCAGCCAAAAATAATATATTTCCATTACATGTCCTTCCAGTAAACACAAATAAAAGATGAAATTCCTTGAACTGAGATCACAAGGATAGAGTAAAGTACAAGGAGGAATAACCAGACATTTGTAAATGTTAGTAATTTTAAGGGAGGTATAATAAAAATCATAATACTTTGAAAATATTAAAATATGTGAATACAATATGTATGTAAAATACGGGATAAAAGTAACATACAATGAAAGAGGGGTGATCAATGCGAGGACAATTACAAGCATTACAGTCTTAATACAGTCTAAAAATAGAACCCAAATTACAGTCTGGTTAATAGATTAACAAGAACTTTGAAAGAATGGGCTACTTTCAACCCAATGAAGTTTTTAAATGAAATACTAAATAAAACATCAGCAAATATTTACTGATTAACAGACGGTTACCATAACATTTAGATGTATCTATATTAATTCTGCATCTTGGCATCAAAAGCCAACTTTCTCTCCAAGATGTCTGAGAAGAGCAAATAGTATTCCCCACACTTGGAAAGCTCCATCTTAGTGGTACCATTGACTGTACCTTTAATGTGTTTGTTTTATGGATTTATGTCACTAAATATTTGTAACAGACAACTAATCACTTAAAGGTTAAACTTATAGTAAATTAATTTCACCTACCAATTTATGACCTTTAAATATGAATATAACATGAACATAACTAAAGAAACCCCCTCCTTCTAAACTTTTATAAATAATAAAGCTTAACTTTCAAATGATGCAGAATCCACATTCTTAAAAGCTTTAAATTATTTGTATTGTTTGGGAAGAGAATACCAGCTTCCGATTTTTAAAACTCAAACATACTTTAATTTAAAATGTTTAGGTAACCAATGGAAGAATAATTTTGGACTTGCAAATAATTTATGCAACTTGCAAAAGTGAGAAAAAATGGGGAATAAAGAAGAGATGAATGCAATATATCACAGAAAAAAAACTAACAACAACAAAAAAGTTAGGTAAATATGCACAAAGTGCTATAAAATAGATCCAGAATGTTCATAGTCACAATGACTATCAGAGATGCAAACTTAGCATTTAAAAGTCAGAATCGAGTTGGTTTAACACTTCCGGTGGTGTGCTAACTGCACATGGAGCGTAATGAAACAGAGGAATCTTAAGTAAAATCATTTGCCTTGTCACCAGGCAAATCCTGACAGAGAGAACGCTAACGGTCATGCTGGCATAGAATAAGTTGACTTTGAAACTTCATTTTGGGTTACAGTGCGGCAGGATGCAGAGCCTCACTGTTTAAATGAGCACGGCTACCCTTTCAGCACGGGTTGAGGCGGTAAGAGCATTCTTGAGAGTAAAACAGCCATTATCACCATTGCCTGCCATGCAGTTTGTGTTTCATTCCTCACAGCATTCAGTGATCTTGAATTTTTCATGATATTGTGGCAACTGATTTATTATTTTTCAACCCTGCAAGCCTTGCTTGAATATTTAAAGAGTCCTGCCTAACAAAGAGTGGTTGGAAATAGTTATGCACTTGCAGTTTGTTCAGAGAATGAGTTCAACAACTTTGCTGCGGAATCTTCTCCGGAAGTCCTGTTTGGATCTTTGTTGAATGAATGCTGCTCTGAGCATGTATTCCACCACAAGTAATGACTCAATTTTGTTATAAAATCAGGGAAGCAGTTAAGCTTGGGAAAGTTCTTCATTCAGAGAACACTGCATTTGCATTTTATAACCCTATGACATAGGACTCTCTTTAGAAAAGGGAGGATCACAGCAATGAAGAGATCATACAAAGTAAATGCAAGAATAACAGAGCAGGTGGTCAATAACAGGTGAGGCAGTGTAGTTGAAGAAAAAAGGTTGTAAAACCATATTGATATCAGTAATCACTCATACTTTAGTTTTTTTTTTTTTTTTTTTTGGTACCAGAGATGGAACCCAGTAGCATTTAACCACAGAGCCACATCCCCAGCCCTATTTGATATCTTATTTAGAGCAGGGTCTTGCTGAGTTGCTGGAGGCTGGCTTTGAACTCAAGATCCCCAGGGTCTTGGGGCCTTGCTAAGTTGCTAGAGGCTGGCTTTGAACTCATGATCCTTCTGCCTCAGCCTCCCCAGCTGCTGGGATTACAGATGTGTGCCACTGTGCCCAGCTTATTTTAAAATTCTTATGCCACTTTGTTGTAACTTATAAAACACATTAATCAGGTATTTCACTACCATTTAGTGGAAGACTTTTTAATTTAATGTTATACTTTAAAATTATTTTATAGGAAAAAAACCCTATATTTTCAAAGAAAAAATTAGGAAACAAAAATGATAAAACAAATCTTCCATAATTCCAATATCAGAGAATCATACTGATACTGTTTGGGGGCATAAACAGGCTTTCCAAGACCCTCATTCAAGTCAAATCATGCTTTTATTTTGCACCCTGATGGATTGTGGGTGGATCATTCTCTCCCTGAAGTCTGGCTTGAACCCACTAATTAGAACAAGCGTGTTTACCTATGACTGAACTAAACTTTCCTAAACTTCTTGTCCGACAAGACAAGGACAGCACCATCCCTTCCACAGAGATGTAGCTTTGGCTGGTCTCTGTGAACATCCACCCCTTGAGATGTGCAAGCTGAAGCCATGCTAGGTTGAGGACTCTGAGTGCGGGTGAGCGTGTTTTCTGCATATCTCACTTTGCAGAGGACTGGTGACCCAGAATGGGATTTTTCCTTGGCAGAATGAACATGCAGCAAGTCAGTGGAGGGAGGGCCAGGCTGTCTTTGTTCTGCATCCTTAGGACCCACCCCAATTTTGGATACGATCAGGAGCCTGGTCCATGTCTGTTGACTGAAAGAGGAAACAGTGGAGGCCAAAGCGTTTCCCTTGCTCACACCAGACCTCTTTGAGGAACCTTGCTTCCTCTGAGATAAGTTGAGAACTACCTGCAAGATCCCAGGATGAATGGTCCACCCACAGCCCTCGGGTGTTTGCCTGGGTCGCTGCTGGAGAAGGCCACTCCCTTCTCTAACATTTCCGTTTCGTTCTTCTATTGATCTTTACTTTATATTATGCATAATTTTGTTTTTTTTTTATTTATTATTTTGGTGCTGGGGGTGGAACCCAGGGGTACTCTACCACTGAGCCACATCCTCAGCCCTTTCTGTTTTTTGTTTATTTTTTGTTTCTTTGAGACAGCTAAGTTGCTGAGGCTGGCTTTGAACTTGGGATCCTCCTGCCTCAGCCTCCCAAGTTGTTGGTATTATAGGTTTGCCCCACGCCTGGCATGGTTTTATTTTTCAAGCTAAGACTCTGGATTCCCCTCGAAGTGACAATTCTGCTTCTCTATCATTGCAACCCCCATAGTCGATGTCCGTTCTGGGCCCGCTCAGCCCCTGGATTTTCCACCCAGATGTGCCAATCTGTTCATTTTATACTCGGGATCTGACCTTTAGCACTACTGTTCCTGACACTGGATCCCTGGGATTCCTAGGGATGAATCCATTGTGTTAACCACGGCTTTCTGCACATTAGGGGAAATGAGTTCATCTAGGTCTTAGATTGGAAAAACAGAATGCTCGGAAGTCGTGAAGCAGAAGTGAAAGGAGGAGACCAGAGAGGAAGTGGGAAGTCCACTGAAGTCAGCTGGGTAGAGAGAAAGAACAGAACGCAGAAAAGAGGCCGGATCCGCCCATCCACTGCCCACTGCATCAAACAGAGGGCCCTGTGTGTGTGTGTGTGTGTGTGTGTGTGTGTGTGTGTGTCACATCCATGTGAGTATGAGCTGTTTGAATTTGTGGATGGGGAGGGTGAAGCTCAAAGAATGAACTTGCTCCAAGGTGACCCCATGATAGGCAGAGAGGCAGGAAAGGACCAGGATCAGCAACGCCCCCCGGCTCTCCACTGTACCCCTGGGGTCTGCTTCCTTCAACGTAACCCTCTTTTGGAAGTGAAGAGAGAAAGGCAGGGGCACATGGCAGATCTAGCTTGGGAAAAATAATTGCTCATAATACCACAGCCCGCTCTGAAGTCCCGGCCACTGTGTGCCCTGCTGCCCTGAACTTGTGCATGGGCCCTCAGGATTTTCATCCTTCCCATCAATCTGTAAGAGGGGTTGGTTGCATTTCTTTGCATTTTCCAGATTGTTTTTAGGTAATGAATATCACACCAAAGGACTGGAAAAATGATTCATCAGAAACAACTGCTTGAGAGGATGGGGAACTATTGGTTTGATCCATCTACCTTGGAAAATGCATTTGAGGCTATTAATGAGACATATTTTAAGATCCAGCAATTTCTCTTTAAAAAGAGAAACGATTCTCTGATAAAGACATCTGTAATAACATTCCGAACATAATGTTCACAAAAGGAAAACACCGGAAACCCCCTCAGTGATTACACTTAATCATGAATTAAAATTGTCATATTAACCCAATGGAATATTGCTGATTCCTGAAAAGGAGCTAATCACGTCTGTACATTTCAGCTCAGTGACTGTGAGGTTCACAAAAGCTAATTCACGTGCAGGATCTCACCGTGTGATGACTTCCCTGCTTGTCTCACGATCTTAAAGTGCCCTTACCTCTGTCTTGCAGACTCTGGTGACTGCGCATGAATGAAGAGCTGGAGGAAACGATAGAATGTTAGACTTTCCTGGGTGTTCACAATCCACCCAGGGGCAAGGTCAATGGTAATGGCCAAAATTGCATTCATAAAGCACTTCATATTTTACTGAGCATGCTGGAAGATTTGATGGTTTTCTAAGGCAACCAGAGGCTGGCTCTTCCCCTCCTGCCCCAAGACTAGCAAATATTAGGTATGAAATATAACAACTGATCTGCAGAAGTTCTTCCCAGGTCATTGCGGTGAGCACACATCAGAATTTTTTACTTTTCAAAGTCACGACTTTGACTTGCCTTGTCATCAGTCATAGAAATTAATATTTGGCTGGTTGGGGCTCCTATTCTATAGAAACCGCTCACTGACCGAGATTCAGCTCTAGCTGGGAAGAAGAGTACAGAAATTTCATTCTGCCTTGAAATGTGAACTGGGTGAGAAAAGGATATGGACTACTTATTACAAGGAGTTCCGTAAAGAAAAAGGGATTCGAAGGCTGTGAGACGTTCAGATTGCATAGGCATTTCTAAACACAAAACAGATGCTGGAGGCTGCCGGCAGCGGTGTCGCTTAGCACCTTGCTCTCATTTTCTGGTTCACTTTGTCTCGCGGTCAGCACTGTGGCCGTGAGCTCCAGGTGCTATGACGGTTAAACCTAATTACACGGTGCGCGCTCTGTTCCAAGGATTGTGCTATTGACTCGAAGAGCCTCTGGGTTAATTATCTGGAACTTGACCCTTTCCTAACACCAATGGAATCATCTGGGGATGGATCTGGTTTTTGTTACCCCAGGGCAGCCCGTGGGGCCTACCCGCTTGCTTTGTAGGTGAACATGCCAACAGGCCCTTAGGCCACCATTGTCCCCAGAGGTCAGACTCGGCCACCCACGCCCCCCACTGTTGAAACCAGGATCCCTTTACTGGCAGTCAGTGTCCACTTCTGTTAAATGTCTGGAGAAAATAACCAGCTTCCAAACGGCTCTAATTTTCCAGGATTTTTAGGAAACATTGAAAAGGAGGAATACCCTCAGAGGACAGTCTAGGTCTTAAGTACAGACTTTACAAGGACAGAAGAAGAAAACCCAAAACAACACAACATAAACTAAGATAAAAATCTTGATTCTTTCATTTAACAAACACATGTGGAGCGTTTTCCAGATGCGTGATACGTTTGGGGACAATAAGGGGAATGAACATGCTCCCTGCTCTGGAGGAGCCTGCCTCGTGCAGGGGAGACACACTTGAGCCATGATCATGGCACACCTGGGCAATGCCGCAGCGAGGAGGCAGTGAAAGGTCACTAACAGAAAACATTTCCCTGGTTCTCAGGAGCAGCTTTGGGTGAGATGCTGACCCTGAAGACTGGAAGGGAGGAGGGAGAGGGCGCTCTGGGCAGACAGGCAGTGTGCACAAAGGCTCAGAGGCCAAGGTCCAGTATCGAGCCTGCAGAAGTCCAAGAGGTAGCTCTGCAGGGATGGAAGAGGGCATGGCACTCTCAGTGTCATCAGAAGGCTATCACAACAATACAGACGAGAGCTGATGGCGCTGGTCTGCCTCTCAGAGCTGGAGAAATAGGGGGAAATAGGGAGACTTAAGACACGTTTTGGAGTAGGATTTTGGGAGTTGGAAATGGATTGGATGGGAGGAGTGACAATGGGAGGAAAGCTCACCAGGACCAGGGTGAGAAAGTTGGCAGGAGGGCTTGCTGGTTTGTGACTGAGAGTAGAAATGAAGAGTTTAATTTCCAACATTACCAGTTGTGATGCTTGTGAACTGTCTAAGGAAAACTGAACATGTAGGTCTGGAGCCAGGAAAGGGGGTCTGGGCAGACACTGGAAATATGGGAATAATCAGGATGGAGTTGGCATTGGACACTGAGATGTCTGGATTGCACAGGCTCCAGGGACAGATACAAGAACCTCGAAGAAACGGAGTAATTCCAACATTTAGAGTCAGTTTGGGAAATAATTCTAAGAAAGGCAATTATGCTAAAATCGGGAGACCTGGTGCAGTAAATGAAATAAGCAAATAAAATAAACCAACACCTATCAAACAACTAAGGCAGGTGTAAGTCTGACTGAAAGGCTCATTATCTTTTCACCATAATGTGATATATTTTTCTCTTAGAAGATCATGTTAAGGAAGGGCGCTCTATTTGGTGTCGTCACACTGGGGGTTAAATAGCAAATGGCCTGCTAAGGGGAATGAGGCAGCAGTCCCAATACCCACGGGCTGCAGTGTGAGAACAACGTTGCTAAAGTCTCAAAGTCGGACAAAGCGAGGAAGCAAGGGGGAGAAGGGAAGAGGTGTCATGGCGCTATGGTCATGGTGGCACGTGCTGGCCTGCTGACGGAACTGAGAGCTGGTGTTTACCAGACTCCTGCTTCATTCCTGGCTCTCCTCTGAGCTTCCCAAGTGAGGCTGTGATGCTGCCCCAGCCACACTGCTCACTGGTCTGACAGCAGGTGGTCTCACTCCACTAGGTCCTGCTGAACCTCTGTCCTATTCCGCCCCACTGAGTAAAATAAAAGGCTGGCATCAGTGAGCCCCTGGATGCAGTCTGGTTCTGAGCTGCGGTGTGATGGTGAAAGGGAGCAGTGTGGACTGAGGTGTCCCAGGCAGAGGAACAGAATGTGCACAGCTCCCCCAGTGAGGACCGCGTGGTGGCTGGAAGGCATCTCCTAAGCTGTGAGCAGAGTGTGGAGGGAGAATGGCAGGAACTGATGTCAGAGTCATTGACCAGGGTGGCATCGGGAAGCCGGGTTTGTAGCACCAACACTGTGGAGATCCTGGTTCTTGAACAAGTCACTGTTAAGTTAAAGTGACCTTGCTAATGAGTCATCAGCCAGAGGCTCTGTGTCTTCAAATCTTCAGTGGGATTGACAGTTGTCACAATAACCTGATCAGGCAATTCAACTGGAGAATGGCATTTTCAACTCTATAAATACTGCTCCCAGGTGACTATTACTAGCTCTGATGTGGGCACCACCTGAGAATAACTAGAAATGACCAACTTTTCCTCCAAGATTGGTTAGCACCCATTCCAGTTAATCTGATCTAGTAAATACTCAATTCTTGATCCCCCATACTTCACTAACACACGGTCAGTCGTAGCAACATTGTTAGATTAATGATAGTTGGAGTTTATAGGTTCCCCTCACGCCTCAACATCGACCGTGAAAATCAAGGCCAGGGATTTTCTCAGTGTTAAGAAGACTTGGCAGTCATCATTCCAGAGAGTGCCTGGCCTGCCCCCAAGCAGCCACCTGAGGTGGACTTCGTGGCTCCTCACCTGGTCGGGGCAAGTGGAACCATCCGAGTGTTTCGGCTTTGCGATGGGTGGCAGGATGCTGGCTTCATCTGGCCATGAGGAACTGTAAAGGTGTGAAATACTCTGGTCAGATTGCATGTTGAGAGTGATGGAGGACCATTAAAGCCAACTGGAACCACCATAATTTCATCCAGATAATCCCTGATTATTATTAATGTAGGTGTCATTGGAAACTCTGCAACCCTCCTGGATCTGGGGGTGTCTTTTCTCTGAGACTATAAAAATTACATTGAGCATTTATAGTCTGGAGCACACATCAGCTAATTTCCCAGAAATACAGAGTATTGCCTTAGAAGATATCATGGGGATTATTCTAGACCAGTTAGTTTAGAATACTTCTAGCTTGATTCTCATTCCCTCACATCACTCTGCAAATATTTCCTGAACAGCTTCTATGAAATAGGTTTTCTTCCAGAATCTGGGGTCACAGTGGGAAGGCAGAGGTGGTTCTTACATTCCAAGGAGAGCCGACAGGAATAGGCATGCAAACAGATCAGTGCTTGCATGTCTTACAGTGTGAGTGATAGAAAGTAAATTAAGTACCACTTTGGAATCCAGAGTGACTGTGGGGCTAAAGCAGATTTTTTGAAAGATGAGTTCTGAGCTGAGCTCTTGGTGAGAAGAAAGTTAAACCAAAGGACTGCTCTGGGTGATGCAGGGGACAGGCACGCCCAATGCCAGCACAAGACCCCTGTGTTCTCAGATCCTTCCTACCATAGGCAAGGGAGCTTCCAGGACTCTGGTGTAGACTGACAGTTCCCAGCTGGTTACCACCAGGGCTATATTTTCTCAATGTTTTCCCCTTGATCGCGAAGTTTTGAAAAGTTCTGCCAAACATACCCACTGGAGTTATTTAGTAATTACATATGCCATTGGTGTTGCTGCTTTTTATTTCCTTTTTATCATGAATCGAGTTTAACTAGCCATCCAGAATTACCAAGGGCACAGACTACTACTGAATATGAAATCCTGTCAAACCCTCTCCCAGCTGTGATGTAGGAACTGAAGCCAAGGAAGCATGCAGACTCTGATGACACTGTCTTCAGATGTCACTCTGTGCTGTGTCCAAGGTTGGTCACAAACTAACCATATTTGATCGAATGACTGTGGTTACTTGGAATGTGATTGGAGCCACTGACTGGCCCATTAAAAACACAGCCCCTAAAGTCTTTCTGTGTCATCAACAGCCACCAGAGCATCTGGCCCTCTTGAGCTGAATACTGCCACATTTTGTGTTGATGTCCCCTGGAGCCTGGTGCATCACACCTGAGTTTGTAGGTTGACCTTTATTGTGGGGAAGGACACATTCAGTTTTCAAATTATTTAAAATTGTCCTCAAACCCCCACTGTTCCATCAGGGACCCTTGGGACTTCACAAACTCGGGTAGGCCCCTCTTTGAGTTTAACTTCCTCGATACATAGAGAAGAGCAGACTGAGACCCACTGAGGACGTGCACCTTGACCCAGATCACACGGTGAGTTGGCAGCAGGTCTGTGGAGCCTGTCCCGTTGCTCCATGGAACTATGCTGCCTCTGGTTCCCTCTTTGGGCCATGAACAGGTCCTTTTCCTCTGAATGCATTTTATCATTCAAAACAGATGGCATTTCAAACAAAGGAAGGCTCAGGCACTGCCCGCTCCGCATCCTGCCCCTTAGTAGTGTCAGAGTGCATGTTTCTCCAATAATGGCACCAACGGTGCATGTGTGTGTGTGTGTGTGTGTGTGTGTGTGTGTGTGTAAATTAAGGTACAGGTGCAAGGTGATATTAGCCGCAGAGACACCAAGATCTTTGGAGCAGGTGGACAGCAAAGTCTTTGGCAAGTGACAGGGGTGACGGCGTAACTCTTTTGGTGAGTACCTGTGGCTGAAGGAAGACCACTGACAACCCAGATTTAAATTTCCATGTTTAGAGCAGGGGCTTTTGAGTGGACTCTGAGGTCCTGGAACCCTCTGGATCCCTCTACCATGCACACACACATGCATCCTTACATTGGGACTTCAGAGCACTGCTTCTAAATCATGACTAGCCCAAGAGATCCAGAAACAGAGCACAATCTAAGGGCATTAGGGCAAGAAAATTAAGGTAAAGAATTTACCTTTTTCTGCTTCAAGGACCTGTATTAAATAAAATAAAATGTTCAGTGACTTTTAGTGTTACAGAATTTAATATTATATGTACTTTTAAAACATCTGGTTAGTAGACTTTGGGAAAGAATTTTGTTATCATAGATTTTAAAAATAAAGAATTTTGAAAAAATTTCATTAGTATAGAGTTAAAAAAAATCTATGATTCTCCAAAAGGCTGAGTGAAACCCAAATTTTATACATTTTATGTGCTAAAACAGACAAGCATACCATCTGCTAATGGCACTATAAATTGCTTTGACTCTATTGGAAAGCAATTTAACCATAGTTATCAAGGGTCTTAGAAATATTTTATTCCTATTGCAACAATTGCCTCGATGAGACTATTTCCAAGAAACAAGCTGAACTCTGGACCAAGCTCCAGGTAAAAGGTGTTCAGCATCATGAATTGTAGTTTCATAGAACTGGGCAGCATCTCAAGTTCAGATAAATAAGATTGTTAATTTTGCTGTGATACCTGCTTACTGAAATATGATGAAGGCATTAGAGATGCAGAGAACAGACTGAGATGGCACTGTGAGCATGCCTCAGTGGCACAGTGATGGTCAGGACAAACACTGGGCCCACGATACACTGACATGCTAGTATGTTTTCAGTGTATGAGTGTGTATGCACACAACGGGTTTGGAGAGATACAAAATACCAATAGAGATTGTGTTTAAGTGATAAGGCTATGAGTAATCTTATCTTTATACTTATTCTGAAATGTTTATTTTTTAAAAATGGGCAGAAAATACTTGCATTTTTCTTTTTAAATACAGCCATTTATCTTCCCAAACATTTTCTTTCTTTTTCTTTCCTTAAAAGTGGTAGAATTCCTCACTGTCCTTTGTTATGAAAATGTCCACATTTCTTGGACCCTAGTCCCTCACCACCCTGAGCTCTTGAAGAAGCAAGGATCTTAACAGTAGACATGACATTTTCTGAAGGGGATGTTTGATGATGAATAATTATGTGAAGTCTATTCCATGCATTGAGTCAGCTGATGATGACCTCAGATGGCAGTTTCATAGAGACTTGCTTAACCTATGGAATGGGAAGGCCATTGGCGCTCTATCAAGGTCTATGAACCTTTTTAAATGAAAATGTTTTTCCCTATAAATATGTGCATACTTTTCTTGGTGGGATGAGGAAATTAAATTAACTCAGCATCAAATTATTAAAGGGGTCTAAAGTCCAAAAAAAATGTGAAATGTCCTTGGCTTACAGATGAGATCCAAAGACTGGGCGCCATCTGCCCAGGTTCCCACAGCCACCCAGCAGCTAAGCTGGCCTGAGCCCAGTGCTGCCAACTCACATTTGCTCCATAGATGAGAAACCTGTGGCAGTAGTTTGCTCACAAAGCATCCCATGTCTTGTCTGAAGCCCGCGAGCGAATGGACCTTTTTGTTTTAAAGACCGTGGTACCCTTAGGGTTCTGGAAGGAGGACATGCTGTCCATTAGGAGAGAAAATCAAAGCAGATCTGTGGCCAAGTAAAAAGAGTCACGAGTCCATTCTAACCAGTGGTCTGGAAGTCTCCCCACAGAGGCCTCCCAGGACTTTGAACCTGGCAGTTCACAGTGCTCACCCAGAGGCCAGGAGAGCTCAGGCTGTCAAAGGAGAGGGAAGCAGAAGGCAAGGGCAGCGGAGAAGCCTGCCTCTGGGGGAGCAGGCGTTTTATCTCATTGAGATCCAGCCAATTTTTTGCTTGAGGGCTCTGAATTTAAAATCAATACAGTTAGAAAAGTGCACTATCTCTTGTTTTTCTACTTTAACTTTGTTGTTAGAAAAGAGGCATATTCATGTGAGATAGAAATATAACCCCTGCTGTCCATCCTTCTTCCCTCTTGCCCCTCTTTTCCTGCCCCTCCTTCCCTTCCCTTTCCTTCCTTCCTTCCTTCCTTCCTTCCTTCCTTCCTTCCTTCCTTCCTTCCTTCCTTCCTTCTTTCCCTCCTTCTCACCTTTCTTCTTCCTTCCCTTCCTCCTTCCTTCCTTCCTCCCTTCTTCTGTCCCTTTCTCCCTTCATTCTTCCCTCCCTTCCTTCCTCCTTTCTTCCCTCCCTTCCTCCCTCCCTTCTTCCCTTCCTTCCTTCCTCCGTTTCTCCTTCCTTCCTTCCTTCCTTCCTTTTTCCTTTTTTTATTTTAGCTCAGGTTCCCCCCTGTAATTATCAAGGCAGAGAATCAGGACTTTGGGGAGCAGACCTGGACTTGGAGATCTCAGGGACTGGCTTATCTTCTGCCAGCTGGGGAAACTGGCAGTTTGCCACCCCTCTGTCTTCATTTTTTTTCTCTCAGGGCTTTGTAAGGATGAAATGAGACTATGAGTCTCTACTCACTTTGAAAACTACAGAGTGCCGCGTGAATTTGAGTCAGCACATCGTTTCTGCGGAAATGTATTTTACTTTACAAGACATAATTAAGCAATCACTCAATGTGCACACAAGCATGGCATTTACCTTCTGGACAGCTTTTGCAATGGAGAAATGACCTTGAATCTCAGCCTGGACAAACAGTGCCGAAGCATGTTGGCAAAACTTAAGCAAGAATGAGTATTTCTATTAGACCAGAGGACACCAGCTTTCAGAAGCCAGCCAGAGCTGCAAAGAAAATCAGAGCCCTGCGTGCCCTCTGCTGCCTCCCCATTTCCTTCTTGCTTGCTCAAGGCTGGGGGTCGCTTGTCCTCTCAGAATGACCTTTGTGTTACAGACTTGAAGTCATCTTGAGTGGCAGCCAGCCTCTACTTGAGGCACAGAAACCCTAACTCAAGGGAGAGTCCTGGGTTCAGGCACCTTAGACGTGTAGGGTCCCCAGCAAGAGCACCGTCACCTGCTCGCTCCTTCTAGGGGTGCTCGGAGCTCCCGTGACTCCCAGAGGAGCAGGAGGGCGGAGCATCCTCTATGGTACCAAGGCACTCATCTCATCCAGCACCGATGCATGAGATCCTTCTGGACATGGTAGGTTAGTTTTTGGATTTCAGGGATTAAAGGTACAAAATGTCTTGTTTGAGTGACAAACTAGACATGTGACTTCTGATGCTAGCAGTCTCATAAAGCCAACAAATACGAAGAAAAGAAGAAAGGAAATGGACCTCTGTGGTCTAGATGGTTTAGATGGAGGTGCAGGGCGGATACCAGACGAGAACTGAGCCCTTAAGAGTCAGCACAAGCCAGGCGAGGCCATTCCTGCTGGTGGACGGAAGCCTTTCATGAGTCCCAGACCCATCGCCTTCTTAAGGAACGTCCACTCTGGGAACGTAAAGACATGGCAGCCTTGGAGGACTCTGCGATAGTGCCATCCTGCCTGGCATCCTTGCTGCTTGTTGAGCCTCTGACAGTCACTTGGCCATTTGTGTATTTACGTCGACTTTATCACAACTTGCAAAGAAACGTGCCCCTCTCTATTTTATGACCCTGGTGCGTGGGCTCTTGCCCAAGTTCACAAACACTACTAGGGGCAGGACAGGGTTCCAACCCGATCTGTGTGGCTCTGAATCTTATCTTTCCTGCTACTTTGCGGTCCTGTTTTCCTGTGATAAATGAACAGCATAGAGCAACGCGGCTGCCCATGTTTCATGTCTATAATGGTGGAGGTTGGAAGCCAGGGTGGAGGCTTGACGATCCCCAGTGGGAAGTGGGCACGCTCCTCTCTGTATCCATCAATGCTGAATGACCGTGGGGCAAAGAGGGTCTTGGTCTACCCTCTGGATCATAACCTGCTTAATTTTAGGTTTCTCATCTTTATAACAAGGAGGATCATTCATTCTGAGCATGACTACAGCAAAAACAAAGTGTGATAAAGCACCCGAAGCAGAGAGAGTCTTGCTCATGGTGGACAACTAATGCACACAAATTCCCTCTTCGTTTCCCAAGACAAAATTGCTACTTACCCCACTTAGTTCCTGCAAGCTTATGTGTCTGTATGAAAAAGAAACATGGTGTTATTAAAATCCAATTCATAATCACCCAGATAAAGTCATCCTGAGCCCGTATAAAACTTTGATTACATCTTCATTGCCAAATTAATGGCCCATAGTCCAGTGTGATATTTATCACTCTTCTATAAACCTAAAGCAGGTTATTTTTTCTCACAATTTTCTAAGGAAAAAAAAAAGCCAATATAAAAGGTGGTGACTGCAAGGACAGGAATACACTTGCTTCTCATTTTAGGAGAATTTAAATGGCATCGTCATTTCTCCTGACATTTGATTACCATGTCAGATTTCATCAGCACAGTCAGGCCTATTATTAAGTAGATTTTAAAGCTCTCAGTTTTTTTCCTCTGAGAAAATGTAAAGGGTTTAAATAGGAAGCTGTCAGGTACAGCGGCAGCCCAGGAAGGCACGTGTAAAAGAAAGATTCCTGACAATGAAAAGGGGGCCTGAGACAGGAAAAGAGTCCAACGTGGAATTCCACACTGGGGACACTGCCTGACTCAGCATCCTCTCCCAGATGGTCATTATATCAACAAGTCAACTTCTCCAAACCTCGAAATGCCAAAAAGTGTCTTCACCTTGGAGCGTTACTGGGAGATCTGCTGGAGAGAATAAGGAGAACGGGGCATTCAGTGGGCAAGGTGTTAGAACGGGGTCAAACCCCCACACAGAAACCAAGGATGTGGGAGGGTGGGTGTCTATCCCAGCTACCCGGTCCCTCAGTGAAAGGAAAGGAACTGAAGGATCCTGGGAGTTGAGACCACCATGCCAACCTCATCAGAGCTGTGGATCCAGAGCTTCTGAATCTCTCAGGTGGCCCCAGAGCACACGACACCCAGATACCTTCCTGGTCTCAAATCTCTAAGGTGGGGCAACTGCCCTTGGTTTCCACAGCTTGTAACATCCCATCTCAGCCTCCCTGAGACAGATTGCACCTCTGCGCCCTCACCCCCGGCCTTTTAATCGGGAGGTAAGAAGATAGAGATATGGTCAGAGGCAATCAAGTAGGACAAATACCCATACTATTAATTACTTTGCAGTTAAATTGAGACTACTCTCAGTGTTTTTAATGTCTAAGAGACTCTGGCACAGTAGGGATGCTGATGCATTGACTGTGTGGCTTCAATTTAAAATGTATCATTGATTTTAGACTTGCAATTCTAAGTTACAATAGTCAAGACACATTTGACTCCATTTGAAAAGCATTTAAATCAACTCCATTTATAAAGCATTTAAACTGTGGGAGAGAAATTTGATTTTTCTACATTTATCTATGTACATTTACTTTATTAGATTTACAGAAATTGTTAAAGTTTTGGTTGCTAGAATTTAAAACCACCTTGTCAGCATTGGAAATCCTTAAAAATCAGGTACGCTCCATTTATAAAGACATTTCAGATATTTAAGTAGACTTAACTGAGTTTGTAAGTACTTCTCACGGTCTAAGATGCCTTAACCTATCTTGCTTGTGTTAGTTCACATGTGCACAACAAGCTGAGTGATTGTGTTTCTCTTCAGATAAAATGACTCAATTTATAAATAGAGCAATAAATTTTATAAATTGAAATTTGAGGCTTCAGGAAAGGTAGGATTTGGAATGTGTCACTTCAACAAATAGAATTTTGAGACAATGTGGGGGCTGTAGGATGGCCCTTCTTTGCATAGCAGGGTGAGTCCCTCTGGCCTCTGCCCATTTGATCCTCCTCAGGCCCACTTGGCCTCAGAGGGAACATCTCTGACCTCCTCTGTCTGTCCATGGAGATGGCCAAGGACACATGACCATTAACTGCATGGAAAAAGAGTTCTCACGTTATTTCCTGTGCATAACGTGAGCTTAGTATAAGTTAAAGAATGTTACTGTTTACTACCAGGGTGGAACTTCTTGAACATATTTTAGTTTAAAATGAATGGGATTTGAATCCTTTCTTTGCCATTTGTGAGCTCTGTCACCCCTTACATGATCAGTTCCCTCTCTGAAGCTTAGTCTTCCCATCTATAAAATGGACAAATCCAGACAGCCATGGAATAGTGGGGCTAATGCAGACAAAAGACCCCATGCTGGGCCTGGTGAGCAGGTGGAATGCAGAAATGCTGTGGATTGCTCTCATTAGTACTCAGTGGTCTTATTTGGGGCGTGGGCCTTGGGGTTAAAATCGCAGAGGAGTCTTAGTTGTAAAGGGCCTCTCTTTTTAGTTCCCGTTCAGGGTACTTCCAGGAGAGAGCCTCAACTCGGTGGTAAGCATTTCCTAAGCACCAATCTAGCATTTTTGTCTCATCTCTTTTAATAGAAATTTCCCCAGGGTCAAAGTTTGGGTCTGGAACTTCCTGTGCTGCCATTATTTACGGCCAAAAGTCTTGGTTTTAATTAAACGTACTTAAGTGAAGAAAAAATGAACTGGACAAGGAAATATCAAATATATAGATATTGTAACAATATCTAAAATATATATTTATATATTTATAATATAATAAATATATTAAATATATCAAAATATTAATATATATAATTAATATAATAAATATATAATTCTAATAATCATATTATATAATTATAATATTATATAATAATTATATTATATAATATAATAGGTATATAATTAATATATATTAATATGATATATTAAATATGTATTTATAGATATTGTTACAGATATAGAGATCTATATATACAAATATATAGATATCTATATATTTATAACAATTGCAGCAATGGTTGAGAACATCCCCCCACATTCTCCAAACTTCAAAGACCTCAAGTTAGTTGCCAATGAATGATCTAAATGACGTTTCCCTGAACTGAAGTGCTTCCATTCAGCAATTGTTCTGTGAAGCCAAGACTTAGCTACAAAAAAGAGAATGGCAGAGCAGGTGGAGACAAACGGGGGCTGAAAGATAATAGCTGGAACCACAGCCACCATTCAGGCCAGCGTGGCAATCATGGGCTGCAGCTGCCACAGCCCGGGCTGCCTGCAATCCATGCAGCTGATGACCAGCTGCACATCACGGTTCCTGCCTGGGGGCCACACATCCCCAGTGCCTTACAGAGCAGCTGCTGGGAAGGGGAGGGGCGCATTTTCCCAGCCTCACATAGTTGTTTACATGTGACCTGGGTCACCACTAAAGCTGTCTGACCACCCATGTGGACCCTGCTGAAGTGCAATGGAAAGCACAGCTCTCCTCCTAACGCAAACGCTCCCCTGCCTGGTGGCATTCCCAGTGCTCTGCAGGCTCTGCATGCCTCTGCTCCCTCAGGAGCCACTTGCCACCCTGTGGCTTTGACTGAGTCATCTCATCTCCCTGATGCTTGTTGACATGATGGGCCCAGGGAAGTAAGATTTACTGAGCACCTCCGTACCACCCACTGCCCTTCCAAGTCCTGGGATGCTGTACTTTACAGGGCTGCTGGAAGAGGGGACAAGGCAAATGCCATTCCTCCTTGGAGGTGTTTGTAGCAAAGAGGTCCATCCCAGGATGATCGAATGTGAACTGCAACAACAGGACCCAGAGACACAAAGCACCAACTCCCCAAGAGACCAGCACCACTGCAATGGCAGCATCGTGGACTGGTGTGACTGTAGGGGGACACATCAGTGATGGAGGAGCCTGATGCCAGGCATTGGAAACTTGGGCATAGAAAAGACTCGAGGATCTCAAGGGTCTTGTGGGGGTATATTCCTAGCACCTAGCTCCCTCTGGTTCTTAGCCCTGTCTGCACATGGGGTTCACTTGGGGAACATGGAAAATGCTCAGAACCTACCAGACAGCAACTTAGACAGTGTGGTAGTACCTTATTTAAATTTTCTTCTTATTATGTTGCAGTGCTGGGGATTGAACCTGGGGCCTCACACATGGGAGGGAAGTGCTGTTCCACTGAGCTATGGCCCCAGCTCTGAGCAGAGTTTTCTAAAAAGCTTTCTCATTATTTTAGCGTAAAGCCAGTGAAATCCTGCACTAGAACATCCAGCCTCTGTTTGTGGGAGCAAAGGGTCCCTGGCTCCTACACCTGCTGCATACAGATGGGGGTGCCAGGTCACTCTTTTTCTTTCCTGCTTTCCTACGCTGTGACAGGTATCATCCTAGGCACTTAGGGAAACCCACCCCTCCTCCTCACAACCCCACTGCACTGGATGATCATTTTCTTTCTCCATGTAAGGACAGCAGGACTCTGAGGTCTTAAAGAGCTTTCTGGAATTACCCAGTCAGAAGTGACTCAGATGAAATCCAAACCCAGTTCTTCTGGGGCCCAAGATCTTGTTCTTTCCAGCGCAAAGAAGCAGAGAAGAGATCAAAGCCTCTTCTCCACATCCATTGCCTCGTCACCTGTGGTATTTATCAGCCCATTGCCTGTCTCCTTATTTCTCTGTGGTCTGATCAGTTCTTAACATTTTGACCAAGAGTTTCTGGATGGTGCATTTTACATTTCCAAGTCTGCTGACACCATGCATAGGTCTGAGGGTCTGCTATTACCGCTGCCTCTGTCTTTCACTCTGAAAGTGAAAATCCAAATGCAGCAACTTTGCTGACTCCTGCTCTGGTCAGATGCCTTGGGAAGCTGCAGCAGATGTGTGTCTGTCAAACATCCACGATGGCGTGTCAGTTACCACCAGGAAGCGTGGATATCCAGATGAGCTAGTCTTTCCCTTTGGAGTGGAGTGCTAGGTTAGAATCTCAGGGCATTTCAGGGGTGAGAAGGGCATGCACAGAAAGGGGCTCAAGGTCATAAGCATGCAGTAAACATCACAGATATGTGCTGTTTTGGGGATCATCCCACTGAATTCTCCATATGAGCCCATAAGGCAGGTAGTGGATATTGATACCTTTCTTCCTTCACCGCTGAGAAAAACCTTGACCTCAAAAACGTCTGTACTTTCTTTTTCAGGTTTTCGGGGTGTCCTGAGGCAGGGTCTATTCAACCATGCATAAGAACCTCCCAGGACCCTGTCCCTGTGCGGGGCTCCCTGGCACACTGTGGGGTGCTCAGCAGCAGCCCTGCTCCTCTCGCTGCCTGCCAGCACAATCCCTCCAACAATGGAGTCATCACAACCCCAACCTCTCCAGACTGTCCCCTGGGGGAGAAGGGCAAAGCCGTCCCCAGCTGAGCACTGCCGCCCCCAGGAGCCAGTTCATAAGCAGCAGAACCTAAATACCCCATGCCATTTCCCACAGACCTGAAGGCCATGCCCTGGGACAGAGGACTTGGAAGAGGACTGTTAAGATGAGACCTTCACAACATGGATGGGGTGCAGTGGCGTTGGCCATTTGTGTCCCCAAAAGAACCCCCACGGCATGGGATCCCTAGAAGCTCAGAATGGTCCTGATGTCCTCAATTCCTGGCTCCTGAGAAAGGCGTCCTTGAGAAGTCATCGAGAGAGGTCATGCCCTGGGTCTCACCCTGCCACTGCCAGCCCACAGTCACAAAGCAGAAGAAGAAGGAAGGAAGTGCCAGCCTCGGCTCCCACTTCCAAAAGAAGGCAATTCTGGAAATTTAAACTCTGGTGGGAGAAAATGTTGGTTGTGTTGAGTCACATTGTATGATTAGCATCAGCTGCCAAGTGCCCGCATGTTTGGGACCGTGGATCATCATTAGCCCTTAATTCCAGAGGTTTTGTTTTTAAATATTTGTCAAAAATAGCAAAAGTGTTTTGACAGGAGGGGTTTAAAGCATGGAGCTATTTCCCCAGCCTGAGCGATAGCAAGCGGGAGGCTCAGATTGGTCTGGGGATAGTTTGAACCCTCTTTTGATTTTTGTATAGTGTCCTGATTTCTTCCTGGCATTTTACATTGTCCTTAACAACAAATTCAGGCCTTGAGGGAGCAAGTCTTCCAATAACTCATGGGATTACGGAGAAGCTGGATTTTCTGTGAAGAGTCAAACCCCAGGTGTCACTGGCCCCTGTCCCTGGGGGAGTGCCTTTAGAGCGTGACCCATTTGGCTTCCCGTGCCTCCCTCTGCCCGCCACTTTTCCTGGGCATTCCATCTGCAGCCCCACAAGGCTCTCACCTGGGCCTTCCTTGGGCTCCTGGAGAGCTGTGTCTCTGAGGGACAGGTTCCTTGCTCTCTGGTGCTGGTTCCGGGGGCAGGGGCTGGTGCTGCTTCGGGAGAGTGGTGGGAGGCCTGGGTGGAGATCAGGGGGAGGCGGGGTGCTGAGCCTATCTGCAGCACAGGAGGCTCCTCACCCACCCTCTGCATCCCCAGCTCTACGGAGCAGCCCAGCCCATTCCAGGCAGCTCCAACTGTCAGCGCGATCATTCTTCTAAAGAGTCTGCCTCCAGTGACTGCCCTTCGCTCTGTTGCTGTTTCCCACAGCATGGGATGTGATCTTCTCCAGGGCATCATGCGCTTTTCAAAATGCTGCCTGTTTAGTTTTAGGAGTCCTGGGGAAAGCAGAATAAAGGCCTCCCTCCCTCCCAGACGGGCAGAGTTAATAGGAAAGTGTTTTAAGGTCAATGCAGGCCCCTCTCATGCATCTTATATGCTCATGATTCTTTCGTTCGTAAGTGTCTTCCAGCACTTTGGTAGATGCTGGAGATGCAGAGAGAAGACAACAGAGTTCACTGCAAGATGGCTCCCTCCGGGAGGGAAGAGAAGGAGGTGGAGCAATGATTGCCAGAGACTGCAGCCAATGTGCCTGACAGAGCCACTTGGGCCCCAGGAGAGCAATGGGAGCGGCTGATCCCCTGGAGCCTCAGCAGCCAGGGCTCCAGCTGTTGCCTCTACATACATGGAGAAATATAATAATGTCTGTATGGATACATAGTATGCACTTCTATAAACATGCCTTTCCTCATTGTAAACCCTTCACCTACATTATGAACCAATTTATGTATCGACTCATGACTGAGGTACAGGTAGTGGGCATAGCCCATCCCCTGTGCATCTGGGCATAGAGGTACATGCCCTGCATTTGGTCTGATGATTTCTGTACTGAAAGAAGGGAGAGGAAGAGGAAGGAATAGGAAAAAAATATACTCATTAAGAAACACGCCACACCTTTGGAAGGGACCAAAGGAAGGGACCCTGGGTAGGTAACTGTGAATGAAGGAAGGACTCAATGGATGACTGAAGATGGTTTAGATGGTCCAACTTGCATCAGTTTTCCAGTGTCAAATGTTTCTCCCTCAAGTGCCGGCACAGATCATTCAAGTATAAAGTGAAACGAAACATGATTTTAAATGTCTTACCGAGGAGGTGGTGCAGGAGTCTGCAAAACGAAGGAGAATTGGAGGTTACATTTGTTGTTCTTTGCGAAGCTCCAAAGGGTAACAATTTTTTGTTTATGAATAGAAATTATAAATTATGAGCAAACTCCTAAAACTTATTTTTCAGGTAATATCTAAATTTCTACCCGGTCCACATTTCTATGCTGAAAAAACAAAGAATGACAAACAGGCTTCACTTACCTTGCTGCCCTTTGTGGATTTGTTGTCTAGAACACAAGAGGAAAAACCAGTGAATTTACTGAAAACATTGTCAAGTGCTACTCTTACACACACTTAGATGGAAATCATCCCAATTTTAAATACTACTGATGATAATGTTGATTAATATTCGCTGAGCTCTAGGTGCGTGGCATGATGCTAAGTGCAATAGTGCTATGGTCCTAACTCCCTCATCCATAGTCACCCAGCTACTAGATGGCAGAATACTGGCATGACTCCTAGGCACCCTCAGACGCTCTTGTTCCTGGTTAGAATTAGCATTCATTTACATAATGAATTAGCATGCATTACATTTACACTCATGCAAGACATATTTTATATATATAATTTGAGTTCCTTTCTCATACCTTCATGGATCTATTTCCAAGCAGAGGAAAAACAGGGGTTTTGAAGATCCCATCATCCCACTCCCTTATTCAATGAGTGACAGCAATAGAACCAATCAGGCAGGACAATTTCTCAAGGTTGACTAACTCCAGGAACAGCTGGAGTGGGGCCTGGAACAGACTTTTCTGACTTCTCTGCAGTCTTATTTCTATGATTTAAATTAATTCAAAGGTCATTATTGAGCTGCTGCTCCAAGCTTAGCTGAGTTCCCAGTGCAGAGGAAAAGGCAGAAGGCATCCTGGGAGGCCTCCAGGGGCTGGGCTCTGGGGATGGCTTTCCTCTGCACTCGACGTCACTGGGGGCTTTACCTCGCTTTGCTGCCTATCGACATTCTCTTCAAGTTGGTTCTTTTTCTTTTTTTGGTACAAGATCCAGCTGGCCCCCAACAACACAATACATACAGATCCGGAAGACTTGAACACCTCCTCCAGGTCAAAAGCAATCACTTCAGTGGAATAGAGTTGCCCTTCTCCCTGTTTTGTTTCCATTTTTGGACAACCCTTTCAAAAAATGAGTGGGACTGACCTCCTCATCCAAGTTCCAGACACTCACTGAGTGCAAGCAAGAGGTTCTGGGCATCGTCAAAACACAAACCCTGACCCAAGATGCACTCCAGCTGCAGCAACGGACCAGTTAGCGCCACACCTTTGACTGCTTCCATGGTACTACAGAAAGATCAGGCCACACCATGATTGTTCCAGGACCCAAATGATCAAACCCCAGCTTAATTTCCTCTCATTCTATTTCTTATTGGTGTCCCTCAGGAGCTTCGGGTTGGCCACCGTGGTGCCTGTGCTAACTCTCCTTGCGGAGGCAGGTGTTGCTCCAACAAGCCTCATTCCAGGGCCACCACTGCTTCTATAGGGAACCAATTCAATTCACTGGAAATGAAATTCATTAAGGAGAGTCAGGGCCTCTAACTCAGTAGGGAGAGTTAGAAAACAACCCATTCGTTGTTTTAGAGATACTTCTTCATTTTGCTTCAGTGGATGAGAGTTCAGAATAGGACTGAAGTGTTTCTTTTATTCATCTTCTTATTGATCACATTGTGTCAGGTGTGGATTCCTTTCTAATGGATTTATTGACATGGGCGTTAGGGAATATAATTCCCCCAAATAGAGTTGCCATTCCCTTGCTACTTACATTCCGGTGGCAGGGCTGGAAACTCATAAGCAAAAGTATGACAGGCAAAGACAAAGAAGCAGGTTGAGGGGACAGCAGGGACATGGAGAGAAGAAGAGGGCCTGGGGCTGTTTTTTCAGACAGTCCGAGGAGGCGCTTCTGCTTAGGAGAGGAATCTGAGGCCTGAGAAGTGCATCCTGTAGGTGTCTGGGGAAGAAGATTCCAGACAGAGGGACAGTGAATACAAAGGTCCCAGGTGGGAACAAGCCGGTGGGAGGCCAGAGAGGTGATGGTGGAGCTGGAGGAGCACTGGGATCGCATGGGGTCTTGCACGCTCTGGTAAGAACATGGCCCGAACCACAGTCAGTCTTTTCACCCCTTTGCTGAGGTCTGAGGACATCTCAGTGAGTTTGGGGGTAAATATATACTTGTGAGCTCACTACCACCATCAGCCTCATAGAAACACACGTCTATCACTTCCCTAAGATTCCTCTTGCTCCATTTATTGTTGTTTTTTGGAATTGGCATTTTTAGTTGATAACATTTAATAAAAGATTTACTCTTTCAGCAATTTAAAGTAGTTTCATTAGTAGTAGGCATTAGACTGTATAGGTCTGCAGGACGTCTTTTTTTTTTTTTTTGCATCAATCAAACTTGGTACCCTTTAAGCTCCACCTTCTCATCACCCCCTCCTCGTTCCTGGTGACCACCATTCTGCTTATTGTTTCTACAAGTCTGACTATTTAGATTCCACAGAAGTGAGATCAGACAATATTTCATCAATGTGTGGCTTGTTTCTCCCAACACACACTGCCCTGCAGGTCGGTCCACTCTGTCATAAATAGATTGACAGGATCACCTTCCTTTTAAGGTAGAAAAAATACTCCATCCTTTATCCATTCATCTGTCTACAGACACTCAGGTTGCTTCCGTATCTTGGCTGCTATGAATTATGCTGCAACCAACTTGGGAGTACTTACCTTCAAAACCCAATTTCAGTTCTTCTGATGCACTCAGAAGTCAGATTGCTGAATTGTATGCTGGTTCTATTTTTAATTGTTACAGGGACCTCCCTACTGATTTCCATGATGACTGAACCCATTCACATCCTCACCAACAGTGTGCAAGGGCTCCCCTTTCTCCACATCATTGCCAACACTTTCCATCTTGTTTTTTAAGAATAGTGATCCTAACAGATGTGAGGTGGCATTGCACTGTGGCTCTGGTTTGCATTTCTCCAATGCCCAGAGATTCTGAGCATTGGTGTATTTACCTATTGTCTAACCATTTGTCTCCCTGAGAGAAGAAAACCCTTGCCCAACTTCCAGTCAGGTCACTCTTTTTTTTTTTTTTTCCCCTGCTCTTGTGTGAGTTCTTGTGTATTTTGGATGTTGACCCCTTACCTGATACATGGTTTGAGAATATTTGCTCCTGTTACACAGTTTGCTTTTTCACTCACCGATTGCTTGCAGTACAGAAGCACTTTCACTGGATTGTAGTCTTGCTTATTCTTGCTTTTGTTGCCTGTGCTTTTGGTGTCATATCCAAAAGTTATTGCCATGGCCAATGTCAAGAGCCATTTTCCTGCGTTTTCTTCTAGGAGTTCTATGGTTTGGGGTCCTGCATTTTAATCGTTGGTCCACCCCAAGTTGGTTACCTTGCATGGTGTGAGACAAAGTTCCAGCTCCTTGTTCTTGGGCATGTGGATATCAGTCCTTCCAACAGCTTTCATGGAAGAGGCCAAGTCCCCCCACCGACTATTGTGTATTCCTACAGAAAATCAGGACTGTGTGTCTGTAGGTTTATTTCTGCTCCATTGGTCCAAGTGTGTGTTTTATACCACGCTGCCCTGACACTCCATGCAGTAAGATAACTGGAAGTCAGGAAGTGGAATGCCTCTAGCCTTGTTCCTCTTACCCAAGGTTGCCACTCAGAGTCTTTCCTGGAGAACATGGCGAATCTTTTTGGTGCCCTGTCGGTGTGTCCTCTGTGTTCATTATGATGTAAGGGTTTCTCTAGGCAGCTGGTATTTTTCTCTCACTTTTGAAATTTCATGTATAATACTATCAACAGTAGCAGCAAAGCCTCCTGAGGGTTTGAGCCACATCAGATACGCCCACTGCCGATCCCTGATGCCAGGAGCTTCGCTTACTCCTTGCTTAGATTATCCACATTCTACAAAGTGGGAGGGCCCTGTGACCTTGAGGGACTTCACAGGTGAGAGAACTGGATCAGACATGAGAGTAGCTTGCAAATAGCTATCACACAGCTTTGATGGTAATTCAGATGAATTTGACAAGTTCTTTTTTTTTAATTTGGAGGCCTTTTGAAATACATTAATAGCAAGTTAGGTATTTTCAATAATCAAAAGGTAAGATTTGGAGTTGGAATTTCTTGAGATCAAATCTTGCTTCTGCTACTACTCTGGGCAGGATGGTGGCAAGAACTTGGTCAATGCTTACAAAACAAACTCATCAAGGAATTAATGAGCATCCTCATCCGAAAAAGTGGAGGATGACTACTTGTACTTCATGGGAATTTGTATGTGAAATAAATGAGTTAATGTTCTTCAAACCATTGTTCTTATTGTGTACGTGTGTTACTGTTATAATTATATAATGGAAATTAGAGTGGAAATGGAAATCTGCCTCTCTGATAAATACACAGTTATTCTCAAATCCTATGACAAGTTTCCTGTCAAACAAAAGGAGCCAACTGGTTTTTCTTCAAGGTCTTTCCTGTCTTAAAATGTGAGTTTTCACTTGGAGCAGGCTGTCCAAGGGGCGCTGCGCTATCTGGTGGCCAGAGGTGTTATTAGCACCGTCTAGCTTAAAAGAGGTATGAAGTCAGCGGCCAGTTCCTCTGGGCGGGCAATGCGGTGAGGTGGCCGGGCGTGGCTGTAGAAGCTGGCAGACGTTGGCCTATTTCTTCTGCAACCCACTAGGGAGAAACCATGAAGAAGTGAATGCACGGTGTCACAGGAGGTGAAAGCCAGGCTTCCTGGAGAGGGAGAAGGTCCTGAGAGACCTGTTTGCTGGGTGTTGGAGAGGCTTGCACACACTGCAGAGGCTGGTGTTAAAGTCTCAAGAATTTTGTAACCTGGTTGCTAAATACGGCCATTATTAAAGACAAGTTATATGAACATACACCCAGGATTGATCAAAACAAAGGTGACCAGTCGGGCAGGGCGGACCGTGTTCTGTGCTGTCGGGGTCACTGACCACCCTCGCAGCTCTGCTGGGAGGTGGAATGGCATCTCTTCCTGCCCCATGTTCTGTCACCGCCACAACCTGAAACCTGGCCTGCGGGAGAATTTAGGCCACAATTGTGGAGCGCTAGAGATCAGGGCCTGACTTCCTGTTTTGTTGCTTGTCAAGACTTAGGACAGAGATAGAGAAGATGTTGATAAGGCAGATTCATGTCAAAAGCGTTGTGTCTGCAGCTGTGACTTCTCAAAAAAAGGAAAATTGAGAAAATGTGACTTGACCCTTTCACCAGGAGACTCAGGTTGGAGTGTCCAAGTCGTTATATTAACTAGGCTGCCGTGTCTGGCTGCAGTTGCAAGAGTTTGGAAGATCAGTGCTCTGTAAGGACCGACTGACTCTATGGAATTATGACGAAAGTAGTGTGTCCTTTATTGTTATTTCGAAATTGTGTGGTACACATCCTTTTATCAGTAAAATGTAAAGTAACCTCAAATGCATATGCACTTTATTCTTCCCTCTAGAGATCTAGTTTTGGTGAGTGACTTAATGCAAATTTCTTGGCCTTTGCATTTCGTGTCCTTATTTGTGATTTTAAAGGGTTAGCAAAGAGGATGTGGAGGAGCCGAGAAGTTGTCTTTTGGTGCAGGAGACAGTGTCGCTATGGCACCTGTGAAGTCATCCAGGCTGGGTTCAAACCCACGTCTGTCACTTACTAACCTTGGGCAAGTTATTTCAATATTCTGAGTTTCAGTGCCCATGTTTTTACTGTAGAATGCACATAATGACATCTAGTTCCTTAGATTGTGAGGATTAAATATAATAATGTTTGGTTTTCACTGAGCTTTTTATCCAATTTATGCTGAATATATATAGCTTCCTTTATCTACAGAGTACAGTTGTGCAAACCAACACTTTCAGAAACAGACCCTCAGTGTGAGGCTCTGTAACTAGAGAGATGGACTTGGGACAAAACTGCGTAACACTTGGCCTCACTCAGAACATTTAATACGTCTAAAAGTCTTATGAGAAAATGGACCCTCAGGACACATGTCCTGGGGGTTAACTACATAGGAGTCCCAAGAAGCAGCTTTTGAGCCAAGAGGCTAATAATGTGTATTTGGCAAGGCCTGGTTGAGAAGTGCCTCCAAGGCTATCCACACTTTCTGAAGTTAAGTGCAGCAATAAATGACTGAACCCCGTCTTTGGGCTGCAGTGGGGAGGGGTCAAGTTAGGCAAAGTTGGGGTGTGGGGGGACCTCCCTGCTCTCACAGCTCTTCACACAAGGTCAGCAGGTGCCAGTTTTAGGCATGGGCCTTGGACGGTCTTCAAGCTGGACTTGGTGAGGGTGATTTGCCTCCACTGTATCTGTGACAGCACTCTGAGAGACCCCTGGGACAGGCCTGGGGAGGTGTCCCTTCTGCTGACCCAGGAGGTCGTGGAGGGGGAAGGGCGCAGGCTGGTGAAGTGATGGACTGAGGCTGGAGGAGCCAGGACCAGGGCTGTGTGGAGGGGGCATATGTACAAATGCACCCTGGGCGTGGAGTCACAAACCGCTGGTGAGCACGGAGCTCTGCTGTGTGTTGGGCTATTAAGGCCCAGTGAAGGCAAGTGTCTACACTTAGAAGGTAGAAATGCAGATGGGGCCAGAGCAACCCAGGCCTCTTGGCTTGCCCCTCCATAGGCCCCACCTAGAGGGAATGTGGGACTGAGGCCCAGGGGCATTCCTAGGGGGTCCTGTGACCTGGGGCAGAGACGCAGTGCTCACCTGCACACCATTAAAATGGGCTAAATCGTGGAAGTATGTAACAACCATTTCCCAGTTGAGTCTACTGCGGGGAAATGAAGGTTCCTAAGCCATGGCCTCTGAGATTGAGCAACCAGCTTATTTCTTTGACAAGCTCATCTGTAATGTATTTATTTTCTCGGCTAAACTGCAAGCTAGGGAGAGCGTGAGAGGGCCTCAGCCTGCAGAAGGAGTGAGGGGGACATCATGGTACCGGAGAAGGGCAGGAGGTGAACCAGGAGGAAAGAAATCTGGGGCCTTTAGCTCAGCGCCACATGCCTGGGTTGAGGCTCCATTGTGTCAGGAGCTGTATGGTGGGTTTTGCACTTTTAAAGCAGAGAAACGCCCCATGAGGTGCTGCCCTCTCCTCCAGCGTACAGAGGTGAATCTCAGCTGAGAAGTTCGCCCAGTGGAAGGTCATACTAGAGGTGAAGCTGGCACTCAGGAAACCGCATTTTAACTACTTCTGGTGAGCAAAACTGCAGTTGTACTTCCCCCGAGGTCGTTGTCTTGCTCCTCTGTTCAGTGTCCCTGGCTCGGCGAGGCCCTCTGGGGAGACACAGGTCTCCCTGGGTGTCATTCTGCATGCACTTGATGGAGTCCCCCTGCACTGAGTAGAGAACTCCACACATTGAGCTCCTGCTGGCCAGAGGTCTCCCGTGACCCTGAGTGGCTCAGACCCTGGGGCAAAGCAATTGCAGACCAAGGGAACTGCAGGGAGGTGTCGCCCCCTGCCTTCCAGGAGCCCACTGTCTGGTACGGAAATAGACACACGGCAGTGCCCCTAGGGACCTGGTGCTTCTGGAACAGGCAAGGAGCTGGCTGCTGTGGAGCCAAAGATGGGGCCCAGCACTGCTGTCAGGATCATGACGGAGTCAGACGTACTTCACCTCTTGAGCTTCCTGTGTTTCCTCTGGCTTTAAAATCCTCTTCCCCACCATTCCTTAGAATCCTTGGGGGATTCAACTGCGATGCCCATGGATCCCACATCTGAAGGTGCTCAAGTACCTTAGGCTAAATGGCACAAGAGTTTCAGGTAACTGCTGCCAACCGCCTGAGACTGTCAGTCATCTGAGATCCCTCATGTTGCCCAAACCAACGTAAGTGCTCTGTGAACATGGTTGCACTGTATTGTTTAGGTAATAATGACAATGGAAAATATTTTGTACACGTTCAGTACAGACACAATTTTTTGGAATATTTTCAGTCGATGGTTGTTTGGCTCCTAGTTGGGAACCTACAGATATGGGGGCTGACAGTACCAGGGACTTTTAGTGTGCCAATTTAATGGTCATTTTTCATGGTCTTTTCTTCAAACTGTGATGTAGGATACGAAATTAGGATATAATAGTAGGGAGAAGAGAGGCTGAGCTTGTCATTCTCCACCATTCCCTGGGGACAGTGGGGGAGAGCAGGAGGGATGGACAGGGTTTGTGTCTACAAGGCTTTTGTGCATGTGGCTTTCATGGTGTGGCGCCACACCATTCCCAGAGCCAAGGGGCCCATCTGTGGAGGAACTGATAAAAAAAAATATGGTAGAAATGAATAGTGGAATATTATTTAGCCATAAGGAAGAATGGAATCCCATGGTATGCAGCAAAATGGATGGAGCTGGGGGACACTACGTTAACTGCAATAAGCCAGACCCAGAGAGACAGGTACTGCACATTCTCTGTCATGTGTGGAAACTAAAAAAAGAAAAAGGAAAAAAGCTAACCTAAAGTTGAATACTGATAAGAGTTTGGGAAGGAGGTGGGGAGTGTGGATAAAGGGAGATTGATTTGATCAGTGCACACCGTATACATGTAGCATAAATCACACTGAGCCCCATTAATATGTATAATTAACACATTAATCAAGAATATATGTAACCCCAAGGAATTATTCTGAATGGTGAACATAAATGAACCTCAGCAGAAAAGAATGTCTCAGTCAGTGTCAGCTACTTTGAAGTGCATTCTAAGGATCCTGTGCTCAGAAATATGACCCAGGAAATAGTTCTATGGATGCTGAAGTTGCCAGTTCTCCATGCTGAATCCCCCTGGTGGAGATCCATGGTGCTCTGGAGAGCTGGGCAGGAAAGAGATCTGCTGAGTTCTGCTTCTTCCTGTGTTTCCCAGGTCAATGCATGCAGAGTCCCCTTTTATTTAGTATGACTCAACCTCTCACTACTCTAGCTATGTGGCACAAGATCCAGTGGGAGGAGGCTGTAGGAAGACAGAGCTGTTCCTCATGCTGAGCTCAAAGTGAACTGTTGGTGCTGTTAAAGGAGGGGTTGCCTGGGAAGGCTGGCAAGGCCCTCATTTGTGTTCAGGGGTCTATGAGGGATGCTGTGCTCGGTGACGGAGATCCATCTATTATAAACTCAGTGGCCCTTCCTTCTGCTGTCAGACATGCAGACTTAGAGGTCATATTTAGCAGGACTGCCTTGACCCAGGAGGCCTGGAACTCCTCTGGTTTAGTCCTGAAGTCCTACTTATCGGGATCCCCTGAGCCCAGAGCAAATAGGGAGGGGGTTTCTCCTAGGTCATGTCCCAAATTTACCAAGACAAAGAGAGTGTTTTTCGTCCTGCATAAATATTAAGTGATATTGAAACGGCTTTGAGGGGAGGAGCATATTTTGTCTTTGTAAAGACAGTTACTGTACCTTGGAATTCTACTAGGAAATCGAGTCTTCATGGGGAATTGCTACTGGGAGATACAGATTTTCTTGAGCTTCTTTTATTGAGAACCTCGTTTTTCAGCTCTATTCGTGACGACTTGTCTGTTGGGAAATGTATCTGCTGCATCAGGCAGTTATTGGATGCCTTTCCTTTTCTCTGAGCCTCATTATTTTCGCTGTGCACTGATGAGACAAGATACTGCTCTGTATTCCCATTAATGAGTGATCTCACAAAGTTTGTTAACATTAACTTTGATCCAAGTATTTGTATCAGTGCCTGCGTTGCTTTTGCGCTGTGTCTTGTGACTGAAATAAACTTAAACATAAAATGATAGGGAAATAATCTTAAATCTATTTCTGATCAACTCTGCAACTTAAGCCTTGTTATTTCCGGTAAGGTTGAAGCTTAGAGGATACTAAACTCTGCTCTTACGGTGTGTCACCACGTCCTGCCACCAGGGGGCAGTATCCCCGACCAATTCACAACTGCGCAGCTGCACGGTTAGGATGAGTGCACCTGGAGATGGAGGAGTGTGCAGAGTATTATGTCCTGAAGGCCTGGAAACGGATCCCTTGCTAAGCCTCCTGAAGCCAGGGAGTTGAATAAGACTAACTCTAGGGCTGGGGATATAGCTCAGTTGGTAGAGTGTCTGCCTAGCAAGCACAAGGCCCTGGGTTCAATCCCCAGCACTTCAAAAAAAGAAAAAAAAAAAAAAAAAAAGACTAACTCTAAACTCATGGTTCTTGTTTCTGCAGAACCCAACCTTGTCTAAAGGCACCCTGGGATAAGGGTCCTTCGAGGGCTTGGTGTGGAATCCTGTGTGCTCCTTTCCACCCAAGCTCATGCTTCTGTATCTACGGATTCAGTGGCCTCCTCCCAAAGAAAGAGCATTTTCTTTCTTTGCTTGGGTGGTTTATTGTGTTTCCTGCAAATTCGTTCCTGAGTTAGCATGCTTGTCACTTCAAAGGAAATGGTTTAGAGTTCGCGCTTGGTTCACACCTGGGGCCCAGGGGATGCATGTCAGCTGCTTTGATTCTCTGCATTGGTTTTTCTAGGAAGCTAAGCCATGTCATATTTGAAAATCACGGCTGTCCACCTCAGGAAATGAAGGGATCTCCTCTGGGTGCTAGCGGTTCATCACAAACAACTCACACTGTTAAGTACTTTGTCTCCAAATAAACTTCTACCGGTTTTTAGGAATGAAGGAAAAAAAAGTGTCAAGCGTCAGGGAAGATAAGTTCTTGGAATCTGATGGCTTCCAGATAATGTCAGAATGTGATTGCAAGAAAAATGGTATAAAATGTACATTAACATAAATCTATAACTGCTCAGCTTGATGAAAAATATCATCATAAGATCCTTCCATCGCTGAACCAAATGATGTGGCTTTTTTTCTGTGACATTTTGTGAGAATGAATAAATTATCTGAGAATGTGTTTGCATCAGAAATATAGAATTTTTTAAATAAACACATAAATCATTCAAGCATTTGCCAGCAAGACGCTGGATCCTAAACATGGGAGTGTCCGTGCTAATTTCCCCCTTCTGCTTCCTTCTTGCACAGTAGCTGAGAGCTCCAGGCAGTAATGGAGACCCATCCATTATGGAGGTGCAGGAAAGGAGCATGTAACGACGGCAGCTCCCACTGAGGGAGTCCACGCATGGCCTCCTCTCAGGCCCAGCACGCCGTGACTGCTGTGAGCCTTGTTTCTGCTGAGGTCCTCTCTGAACTTATGGCCTCATTTTACACAGGGGTTTGTTTTAATAAACAATTTTATTTTGTAGCCTGGGCTATACCAACATGCTGTATACAATAAGCAGCATTAATGTCATCCTGAGAGTTATGTCCCTGTTGCTTTCCCTGAGGATTTGGTTGACTTTGTTTTGGGAAATTAATAACACATAAAGGAGCTTGATTCCCTTTTTGCTTATGCTACCAGGAAGCTCAGAAGCAAGCTAGCAATTTGATTTTAATGGAATTTAGCAGTATGTGCCTGAGGATCCTACATTTTATGTGAATCAGATCATCTGTCTAGATTTTCCTGAGGATTTTAATTTTTCTCTCTTACTGTTCAAAATTTTATTAAATACTCTGATACGTTAGTGTAGATAAATACACAAATGGGGAGATAAATAGACATGTGGATACCTGAATAATGGCTGAATAAACTTTTGAGCCAAAGAAGCAAGGGCATCGTCCACAGAGAACTATAAGAAAACAGAACAACCCTGCAGTTCTTTCTCATTGTTTCTCCCAGGGCCCTTTCCTCAGTGAAAGCCTGCAAGCACAGTATTGTGACCCAGGACATTACATATCAAATGATCATCTCCGATCTGTGACCCTCCGGGGCTCTTGGTCTCTGACAAGAGGAGCCAAAATAACTTTGCTAAGAACGAAAATGCATCTCAGTTAATGGAGCCCAGTCCTAAATCAGGTGCTGTGTGCATGAAGGTCTTGCCATTTTTAAGGACTAAAGAAGTCTGGGGATGGACCCCTGCGTGTGCTGGGGGTGCAGGAGTGGACGGAGGGGAGGCAGGCAGGCCGCAGAGCGGTGGACTGGAGCAGGAGGACGGTTCCCACCCCCGCAGGATCTGCCTGCCTCCAGGGAGGCACCGGAAGTGAGCTGCCAGCAAGCCCCGCCCACTCCGCAGGATGAAGGAGAGGACAGCGCTGCTCAGAAAGGTCAGGGGCCTGACTCGAGGACGGGCAGAGCCTGGGGGTCTCCGTGCTTGTGCTCCCTGCTCCGCCGGGAGTGTCTCCCTCTGCCCCCGCAGGATCGCTCCGCCATCACCCTGCTCTGCCTGGACACTGACCATCAGGGACACCGCAGGCTGTGTCACACTGTCATTTCTGGTTGAGTTCAGCCACCGGGAGGCTCCCACAGAGCTGTCCCCTCAATCCTTTGGGCCTGGGGTGGTGGCAGCCCCACAGCTGTCCCTCTGTCCTTCCCCCCAGCCGGACACCTCGGGAAGTAGCTCCTCTGTAGGTGAACTTCCTGGAGTGCTCTGACCTGAGCCGCTGTCTCTGCGGGGACCCTGACTGTGACCCTGTCTCATTAAGGAAAAGGTGGCACCAGCCGGACACCGCAGAAACAGGGTCAGACACAAGAGGCGGGTTCGGTAGGTTCCGGTCATTGGGAAGTGTGGATATAAGATTGTTGTCTTTTCTCATCGGACGGTCAGCGTGGGGACCAGGGAGGGCGGGAGAGGGAGGCTCTGTGATGGTCGCCGTCCTGTGAAACCCTCCCCAGGTGACGTCATTTGTGCTTCCCGCACAGGTGGGATTGATCATCTCCTCTCAGGCCCCTACCTGCATTTTCAACTTCAAACTGAGTTGTTTGGCCCGAAGTTTTAAAATCTGCTTTCATATTAATTGATCAACTTTTCACATAAGATCTCTATCCTGTGGCTTTCCTGGGGGCATGGTCACCGACCCACATACAAAATGTGAATTTTCACCGTGGATTTCTCTGTCCACAGGTGACACATTTAAAAGGCACATGCACACCTGACTAAAGGAGTAATTTCCTGAAGGGTAGTTCAGCAGATCACCTTGTGGAAGGTCCCCATTGTCACCAACAAAAACACAAGACGTTAGAAATAAAGTAGATACTCTCACACTTGGAACTTCTGTGACATGACTTTACCTTTGGCAGGGTGGCTTCTCATGTCCTTGGAAACAGTTTTGTCTACCTGTAGAAGAGAATATGGCATTATTACCTCTCCGATGTCACCTTGCATCCCCTGCTCTGTGTGGGTGCATTCCCAGGGACCAATGTGCAAGTCCCAGCTGCACGGTGGCAGTTGGGGACCTGGGTAATTGTGTCTGCCACAGGGAAGGGCAGTGGCCTGGGTGGTATTTGTCATTAACTGTCTTGGGTTTGGAACGCACGTCGTGCCTCTTGCTGCCGGGAGACCCTGGGAAGGGGACTTTAGAAAAAAGACTCAGTGGCCGACTGGCACCATCTGTAATTATGAAGAGCAGGACACGTGATCTGGCACAGGGAAGCCATCAGCAGGCGAACCAAAGCGTGGCCCCGTAAGCTGTGAACCACATGCTGCCTCCACCATGTGCTGGCTGTGACAATGCAGGTCACTCACCCTGCGGAGCCTCAGTTTCCTCATCTGTGAAATGGGGGTGACAAGAGGACAGCTTCCTTGTGGGACTGGGGTGGGAGGGGACATGACACAGAGTCCGTGCCTGGAAGGTGAGGTATCCAAGTCACACTGAACTCTACCCGCATCCTTTCGGACACTGCCACAGTCCTCAGTGCGCTGCTGACAGCCACACAGGAATCCCTGGTCACAGGAAGGGCAGGGAGGATGCTCTCCTTCGGAGCCCGCTCTGACTGCCTGAGGCCCAGACCAGCACCAGGCCTGGTGCTTTTCTTGGTGCTTCTCTTTGGGGACCAAGTTGAGGTGGTCAGGGTGGATGCCGTGCCACTGGTCAGTCTGTCCCAGCTGAGCGCTGGCTGGAAATTCTTGCAACGTGGCTCCTCTGGAGTCACCTGTGCGCACCGGGCGCTGGAAGGTTGGCAGTGTCCTTGGTGCACCTCACCCCTGCGCGCCTGCCCATAGACAGGGTCTGTCCCGGTGTCCTCAGCCCACCCTTCCTAGCCTGGCTGTGGGCGCAGGGCAGTTTCTCTGACCGGGTTCAGAAAGCCAGGGGCTTGGGATGGGTTTCCTTGGGGCTTCCTTGCTCTTTGGCCTCCGCAACCAGATTCTGTTGTGTCTTGGCAGATCTTTTGCAGGAGTTTCTGGTGTCTCCCCCAGGACAGGTGCCTCTGGTGGAATAGGCGCAGGATCCTAGGCCCAGGAGTACTTCCTGTTCAGCTTCTGCCATTTTCTGCGGGCTCTGCATTTCTCAGTGCCCGCTGTGGACCACAACAGTGCTGGGTCTTGAGGGAGCCACGCCCGGGGAGAGCTTGGATTCTAAAGCTGTGCCTGCCGTGAGGCCCAGCAGCTTCTGTTGAGATTTGGGGCTGGGTAGCTCTTTGCTCTGTGTGTGTGTGTGTGTGTGTGTGTGTGTGTGGTGGGGGGCTGTCCTGTGCCCTGGACAAGGCTTGCTAGATGTCAGCACAACTCCCCAGGAACCACCCAGAAGTCTCCATTCCTTGCCAAAGATCCTGGGAAGCAGGGTCTCCAGTGAGAGGCACTGATTACGTTGCCTCAGAGGTGTGTGGGACTGTCCTGTCCCCGTCCTCCAGAAGGCTCCTCAGGCCACTGGCCAGCAGTTCAGCCAGGCAACTGGGTGCTCTCTGCCTCTGGGCTGGCCTCCATCCTAGCCCTTCCCACGACATCCAGACTGCCCGCTAGGCTGACTGCCTCCTCTGCTCACCGAGAGCACTGGCTCATCTTCATCTTCCCACCACTAAGCATAGTGCTCGGCACACAGTAAACACCCAAACCATAGCAGCAGTTGGGGCAGGACTGTTGCCCCGACCCCTGGAGTCCAGAGGGGAACTGGCCCCTGCCAGGGTTGCTGATGATCCATTTCACAGTTTAGTCTCAACATAAAAGTACAGAATGAGACTCAGCCCCTGGAAAAGAGGTGGTAATGAAAAAGGTAAGCTGCTTGTCATAAACTCTGTGATGAGTCAAGCATTAACTATAAAACTAAAACTCTCTCTTTATCTGAATTGAGGCCAAGACCTTGTTGAACTTAGAAGACCACTTCCCTCCTGGCCAAATGTCTGCTCCTTCCTCTCCAGCCCTTTACCTTCTTTTCGATGATCCCGGCTGACTTCATGGAGTGAGACTGTGGTTCCCTTGCAAAGTGACTTAGCTAAAGGAGGAAGCCTGTCGGATTGGAAGCTACGAAGACGATAGGAGGGAATGTAAAGTATTAAGAAGGAGGCTTACATTCTGACAGGGAGTCCTTCTAGAAAACTCAGATGAGGAGCATTTCTCCTAAGCCACAACAAAGATGCCACCCACGGAGGCTGCCCTCCGTGTCCACAGGGTCATCAGTGACTTAGGTAAGGAGGCCGAGCCTGGCCACTTCTGCACAACTGGGCCAGGACTGCCAGCCTCTGCTCCCCCCAGTCTGGGGGTCTTTTTCCCCAGACATGGGCTGTGCTTTAGGAGGGTGTCTTGACACCCCCGCTGGCCCTGCCCCAGCTGCAGACCTGGCTGCTGGGTGAAGAGAGTGGTAGAAACTGGGAGAACTTTGAAGGTCAGACTGAGAAATCCTTCTTGTGAACAGCCAACCAGCTGGGCCAAGGCTGGACCCTTCTTCCTGTGGAACAGCTCTCCATTCTCCAAGACTCAGATCAAACCATGGCTGCTCATTTTCATCCGTTTAGCCAACATCTACTGAGAACCACTCAGGTAATGGCAACCTGCCAGGTGCTACAGTCAAAAGAGGCCCTGACAGTGAAAGCTCAGAGAAGGTGAGTCACTGACCTGAAGGCACACAGCTTGTAGAATTGCCACTGTTCAAATGGGGATGATAATGTTCATCTTGCAAGCTTATTTTAAGGATTACATGTCATTCATTCATTCAGTCTGCTCTCTCTTGAGGAAGGCTTTCCTTGACCTCCTTTATCCTGCCTCAATTATTTTTTTAAAGCACGTGGCCCTTGTCACATAGCCTATCTGTCGTTTTCTTATTTCTTCTGGTCCCTCCTCTCACTGGCATGTCAGCTACGTGAGCGCAGGGAGGCCGGGTTCACTGATCAGCCCCTGCTCTGGGATCCCATGCACCCTGGCAGGCTGAAGGCGCTCCGGAGTGGGCGAGTCGGTCCAGCGTGTCTCCACGGGCGCTGTGCGGAGCCGGTGGAGGGGGCAGGCCCCCACGTCACTTGCTCTCTCAGTGGGTAGGTTCTGTGGAAGTGGCATTATTGGCACGGTGTGTACCTTCCTTTTCTCATCTGCCGTGATTTGAATGTTTGTCCCCTGAAGCTCGTGGTGGAGCTGAATTGCCGAGGGAGGTATCAGTGTTAAGGGGCAGAGCGTTGGGAGGCGATTGAGCCCTGGCTCCCCCTCCTGGGTGCATTCAGGCCCTGTCTTGGGATTGGTTTTGTCATCAAGGAGTGGGGTAGTTACAGACCCGCTCCCCTCTCTCCACCCTAACCCTCCCGTCTCTTTGCACTTCTGCCTTGGCCCTTGCCAGGTGCTGGCACCCTGATCTCAACTTCCCAGCTCCGCAGACTGAGGAACACGTTCCTTTCATCATCAATATCCAGTCCCGGGTATTCAGCTACAGGTGCAAACAGACGGAGACATCGCCCCTATTAACAGACGTCCCCCAGTTATAAACAAAGCGAACATTTGATGCACAACTAAGAAAAAGGAAACACTGAGATCCTTCCTTTTATAAAAAAAAAAAGTGATGACTAAAAAGTAATATCCCATTTTGCGGTGTGATCTAGAAATGGACATTCCTGTCCAGGGCTTCTGGGGAGGCAAATTGAAACAATTTTTCAGGAAGGGAATTTAAAAATAGGTAACAGAAACTATTAAAATGTTTTCACTCAATAGTTAAGGAAAATAATTAAAATTGTATGATGGGTATGATAGATCTATAGAAATTCTACTGCTGGGTTCTTGTTTATCAAGTGGAAAATTATTTTATAACCAGAACTTAATGTGAAAAGAAGAGAAAACCAGGCCTGTATCATATACAACAAGCACTTTTGCATGAACTATATCTGCATAGAAAATACTGACATGAAATGCATAAAAATGTTATGGTCAATAACTGCAGCCCCAGGGATGATTAATCCATTTTATAAATTTCTTCATTAAGAAAATAAAATGTTATCAAGCATTTTATTAAAAATAAAAATCCACATATATTTAGAACATTTTCATTTACAAAATATTTTCGTAAAGTTATCTGTTGTAGCTTTCCAAATAGCCCTTTGAAGCAAGCTTGGCAGGGGTTTTCATTCCTGTTTTGCAGATGAGGTCAGAGAGGCTGGGAGAGGTGGTGGGTCTCACTCATTATCACTCAGTTAGCAGCTCAGAATACTGGGTGGGGACTCTGGGCGAAATGACGTTATGATTGGAAAGATCTGATGGTAAGTCCTGGCTCCAAAGAAAGCAGTGAGGATCAGATGAGATGCACGTGAGTGTCGTGGCTTGATGCCTGGCTCACGGTAAACCTTCAACAAATTCTAGTTCTCCTTCCTTCCAGACTATTCCATAGGAACAGGACCCTACCAGTCATGAGTCAGCCCCGAGTCCCCCTGAGCCTGTCCTGCTCCTTCCCTGGGGAGATGCCTTGGAGACCTGACCGGGGCCCCCCAACCCCAGAGCTCCCCACCAGTCAGGAAGTGCCTTGCTCAGGTTGGGTTCCCAGGGTCCAGCTTTTACTCACTTCTTCCAGCCTGGTCCACATGTTCCAGGATTGCCCCTGGGAGGGCAGAGAGGACTGGGCGTGTCGCAGAGTGTGGGTATCCATTACATGCTTGAAGCACCGTGTGTCTGTGCAAAGAGAAAAACCGCAAAGTCAGGCCGTCCAACTTACAGAACCTTCACACTCCTACAAACTCAGAATCGTCACAACATAGGCATGAAGCCAACTGTCCCCTTCACGCATCCCCTGAGGAGGAAGGTGCCAGGGGAGAGGTTGCTCCTCAGGGTTCTCACAAATGCACCCTGAAGCTGGGCTGGGCTGTCCTTCCTTTTCTCACCCACTGAGACATGCTGCTGATCCTTCAAGATCTGCGCTCTGCCGCCCTTTATAAAGCTCCCCAGGTCCTACCCACCCTCCCCAGCCCTGACCCTCATTTGACAGGGTGTCTCATTTCTCTGTTGATTGTTTGTTTCTGCCACTAGATGGAGACCTTCCAGAGGGGATGGGCCCCATTTCTTTGCCCCTGTGTCCTGGATCCTCTCTAAAATGGTAAGTGGAACAATGCACAGAAAATGCTTTTCGAGTAAATGAACAAAAGGTCATCATCGTCATTATTTGCAAGATGATTCTTTCCTAAAATGCGTCCATGGATTCATTTCAGTGGGCCAGGCCCTTGGGAACTCCGCAGGCTCCCTCTTTCCTTTCCCACGGTGTGTGTTGGCTGAGGTTTGGGGAACCTGTGGACACGGCCCTGAGTGCCCCAGGTAGAAAGGCCAGGCCAGGCGAAGCCAGTCTTCCTCCCAGCAGGTGTGAATGACTGCCATGCCCTGGAAGTACTCGGAGGCGGGCCACCCCAGGAACTGCTGAACCCAGCTCACATCCAAGCTTTCCCTCTCCTTCGCCCTGCAGACTCCATCTTGACCTTTTCCACTTGGCCATGGCCCTGCCTGCCTACCCCCTGCCACGCTTCTGGACCTTAGGAAGGTCAGGGTTAGGAGAATGACAGCTAACAGGTGCTTCCTCCGCCGCCGAGCCAGGTCCTCTAGTGAAGGCTCAGTGTGGCCTTTGTCCCTCTTCTAAAAACCCTGGGGCAAGTTCTGCTATTACAAAACCCATTTTTGCTAGAGAAAGTGAGTTCCAGAAATGTGCTCCAGGTCACACAGCCAGAAAGCAGGCTGACAGGATCTTACCCAAGCGTTGTGACCCTTGATCACTGTGACACAGCAGCGCAGATGGGCCCATTCGGACCCCAGGCAGCCGCCCTCTTACCTGCATACTCAGACTCCTTGATCGGCCTGGCTGGCAGAATTTTCATCGATGGCCACACGTCCACTATCTGAAGCTCAGGGTCTTCATACTCATCCTCGCTGTGGTATTCTGTGACCTCTGGGGCTGCAGTGAAGCTCCTTTCCTAAGGAAGGCAGCAACATTCCAGGGAGTCAAGGGAAGGGGCAATGCTGGCAGAGATCAGAGGCTGGGCAGGGACAGGGTTCCTCAGCTGCAGTGTCAGTGATTTAAGGGCCTGGGGTCTTAAGTGGAAATTTAACTCTTGTGATAGGCAGAATTCTTAAGATGCCCCTCAAATATTCTTATCTCTGACATTGAAAAACCTACCTAGGCACTGTAGTGAAGGGACAGTGCAGATGTAATTAAGATCGTTAGTGAGCTGAGTTTAAAACGGGGAGATGATCCTGGGTTACCTGGGTGAGCCTCGCATCATTACATGAGCAGAAAACCAGAGAGGGCTCCTATTCCCTGATGTGATGATCTTCTATACATTAAAAAAATCCTGAGGAATTCACTATAAATGGGCAATTCTTTCAAAATAAAAATCAATAAAATGACATTAGCAGTACCATCAAAAGAATAAAATGCTTAAAAATAAATTTAGCAAAAGAAGTACAAAACTTGCACACTAAAATTTGCAAACACGTTGTTGGAAGTAATGTTACAAAGCTTTGTAAGTAGAAGACACACTCTTGCTACGATGGGAAGCTGTCACCGACCTACAGACCCAGCACAGTCCTCACAAACCCTCCGTGGCTTTCTCATGCACCAAGGAAAGGGCATGGAGCCCACAGCAAGAGGGCAGCCATCTAGCCCAAAGGGAGAGCCCACCAGCCCCTTCACACTTTGATTTTGGACTTCTGATTTCCAGGACTGTGTGACAATCATTTGTTCAAGTCACAGGTCTATGGGATTTTGTTATGGCGGTTCAAGCAGACTTACATAGGTGCTTATCAAGGGCTCTGGGGCTGACCCCTGGGATTGGCAGGAATGGACACCAGTCCACAGTAGACGTCCTCAGGTGTAACTGTCATCAGAGCATCTATGCACTGGGATCTGGAGCCAGCATGGTGTGGGCAGGGACGTGACTAAATTCTCTATTTCCTTCTCCACTAAAAGTGACTCAGTTATCATTCTTCCTCCCTGGATCTCAGAATGATCAACTTTTCCCTAAAACTGATTTTAGTCTTCATTTGTGCCTGAGAGAAATTCAAATGCCAAAGATGGGCTAGAGCCCATCAATGCTGACAGTTTGAAAGATCTAAACGGTGTCACATGATGCCCAAAGGGAAGACAGAAACACCTATTTTCATGCACAGCTCCCAATTTGGGCCTCAAAATAAAGAAACTTCATCCTTCTTTTAAAAGTATGGTGAAGAGGCAACGCAGTCCTTAGCAAGAGGAGTGAGGCAGGGGCTTCACAGTCCCACACTGTACTGCAGAGCCAGGGCCACAAAGATGGCATGGGACTGGCACCAGACAGGCAGGCAGACCAATGGTACAGCACAGAAGACCCAGAGACAGACCCACATAAGTACAGTTATCTCATACTAGACAAAGGCACCACAAACATCTCATTGGAGAAAAGACAGCCTCTTCAACAAATGGTCCTGGGAAACTGGAAATCTATATGTAGCAAAGTGAAATTAAGCCTCTATCTCTCACCCTGAATGAAAATCAACTCAAAGTGGATCAAAGACTTAGGTATTGGAACAGAGACCCTGTGCCTAATAGAAGAAAAAGCGGGCCCAAATATCCACCATGTCAGCTTTGGACCTGACTTCCTTAACAAGACTCCTAAGGTGCAAAATGTGAAATCAAGAATCAATAAATGGGATGGATTCAAACTAAAAAACTTCTCAGCAAAGGAAACAAATCAAGAGCATGAAGACAGAGCCTACAGAGTGGGAGAAAATCATTACCACAAGCACCTCAAATAGAGCATTGATACCCAGGATATACAAAGAGCTCAAAATATTATTAACACCAATAAACCCAGATAACCCAATCAATAATGGGCTAAGGAACTGAACAGACACTTCACAGAAGAAATACAATCGATCAGCAAATGTATGGAAAATGTTCAACATCTCTAGCAATTAGAGAGATGCAAATCAAAACTAAGATTCCATCTTACTCCAGTCAGAATGGCAATTATCAAGAATACAAGTAATAATAAGTGTTGGTGAGGATGTGGGGGAGAAAGGTTCACTCATACATTGCTGGTGGGATTGCAAATCGGGGCAACCACTATGAAAAGCAGTATGGAGATTCCTCAGAAAGCTTGAAATGGAACCACCATTTGACCCAGTTATCCCACTCCTCAGTTTATACCCAAAGGACTTAAAATCAGCATCTACAGTGACACAGCCACATCAATGTTTATAGTAGCTCAAGTCACAATAGCTGAACTATGGAACTGACCTAAGTACTCTTCAAGAGATGAATGGATAAAGAAAATATGGTATATATACATGATGGAATATTACTCAGCCTTAAAGAAGAATAAGATTGAGGCATTTTCAGTTAAATGAATAAAACTAGAGAATATCATGCTAACTGAAATATGCCAAACCCAAAAAACCAAAGACCGAATGTTTTCTCTGATATGTGGATGATAATTCACAATAAGGGGGGGCGGTGAGGGAAGAATAGAGGTACTTTGGATTAGGCAGAGGGGAGTGAAGGGTGGAGAGTGGGTGTGGGAGTAGGAAGAACAGTGGAATGAATTGAACTTTTATACCCCATGTAGATATGTGACTACATGATTGGTGGGATCTTGCATCATGTATAACCAGAAAACTGAGAAGTCATACTCCATGTAGGCATGATGTGTCAAAATGCATTCTACTGTCATGTATAACTAATTAGAACAACAACAAAAATATGGAGCCTGGCATTAGTGACTTGCTAAGGCCGCACAGGTCACAGGTGCTATGGGTGGGCAGAAACAGACGTTTTCCACCATATCCACTTTGGAACCCAGCACCAGAAATTTAAAATTGTTCTCCACCCCAGAAATGAAGGTGGCGAATCCAGGATGCTCCTCGGGTGGGCTGCTACCCTGTTAGTGCAAAGGGGACAGCGAACACCTGGGCGGAGACCTGTGGTCTGCCAGAGGTCATTTCTTCTCAGTCTCAGCCTCGCACCTGCATGTGGGAGCTGATCTCTCTGGACACGCAGTGTTTTTACTCTCAAGGGCTGAAAATGTAAGGTCAAAGTTGTTGCTTTATAACCTTAACCGTGTTTGGGTTTTTCCTTTTTTTGCTCACAGTGGATTCTTAACATAAGCTTGTTAAGTAAGTGCATAAAGTAATAGATTTTAACAAGGCTTAGGGCATCATTGTTCTTATGTGTGTGATTTCAAAATTTTATTTGTACCATAATTTGTTTAGTTATAAAGGTATTTTTACTGGGATCCACTTCAAACCTATTTTTGAATCAGAAGACAACACACACACACACACACACGCACACACATACACAGCACACCACACATGCAGAATCCAGTCGCACGTTATTGTAGAGGAACTTGGACAATCAGAAGGGTCTTAAACTAGACAAGGCAAATTGTGAGCAGAAAGGCTGATGGGGACCTGGGGACCGCCCAGGGCATCCCAGGCCTCTGTGTCATGACTGGGGAGGGGCAAGCCTGCCTCTGATCCCTCCCTGTCTCCTCTTGGAGCCTCTCACCTTGCTAAGTACCCGTGTGTGCTTAGTGTTTCTCGTGCCTTCTTTCAGGGTGTGAGCAGGTGAATCTGAGAGGTGAGTTTAGGATTAGACAAACTCAAGTTGAAGTTTCAGCTCTGCCTCATTCCAGTGAGTTCTCTGAGCTCCTCAGGTAGGTTGCTGAAGAGCCTCAACCTCCAAGCCCGCTTTTCCTGTCATCCCCGTCACAGAAGTTTGGTAAGGATGAATTACCGACGAGTCTGACCTCCAGGTGAGCCCTGCGGCAGGAGGGCTCCCCAGCCCCCATGTGGGGGGGCCCGCTGGACTCCCTGGGCTCAGAGCATCGCTGTTCTTTAGATGTAAGGATGGCCAAGGAGCTGGAGCATGTCTTCTCCACAGGACACCATAAGAAGTGGGGTGAGGCGTCTGCAGACAACTGTTCTGACTTCCAGTTGCCCTTGACTCCCACCTGATGCTCCTGGTGGAAGCCAGTCTCAGAGCCTTCCCTGAAGTGAGGACTTGGTCAAGTCAAGTTTAAAGAGCCAAGTTCCCAGCTGCAAGGAGCCATGCAGTGACCCACACCCACGGTAGAAGGGAAGAGTGTGGTCACCTGAAGGGGAGAAGGGCAAGTCACCAGACACAAAGATGGATGGAGTGGGACCATTTTCATGGCAGTGTTGGGGCTGTGCCCTCGGAGACTGGGCATTGCCACTCTGAAGTCTGCCTCCTTGCCTGGTCATAGGAGGTATGGAGGCCTAGGACCGGGAGGTTCCTGGATGTGGAAACAGGTAAGAACGCTTGGTGACAGCATGGCTTTGTGGTCACTCTGTCCTGGAGCTAAACTGTGAGTTTGCTTTCTGACTATGGAGGCTACTTGACCTCCTTCACTCAGATGCCCAGGGGGTAAATTGGAGATGACTAAGCCTCTTGTATTTGGTCCTTGGTAGTCGAAGGTTAATTGAGAAGATACTTATAAAGGTTCCACTTGGCATCTGCCCTGGAACAGGAGCTTGGTGCCTGTTAGGCTGCTTCCTGCTCACTGATGTCTGGACTTGGCAGAGCCCAGGGCCCAGGGCCAAGCGAAGCTGCTGGAAAGTGAAGTCCCACAGACATGGCAGAGGGGCAGGGAGTTGGGTTCTGGAACTGCACACGGTTCTGTGCTGGAGCACCGCAGGGGACCCGCTTGGGAGCTGACAGATGGACGTTTACTGGAAGGATACCAGGTGCACTGTTAGGGTGGTGGGTGTGGACTCTTGGGGAGGTCTGGGACCTGTTAGAAGAACCTACTTGTCCTCAACCCTTTGGCTAAACTTCACGGGGGCAGGAAGCCAGAAAGAACTACAACTAAGAGAGTCTGCACCAGACTCCCCAGACTTTCTTCCCTGGTAGTGGATATAAATATTTTGGTCTGTTTTTTTGTAGAGAGAGACAGATGGTGGCGGGAGACAGATTTGCTTGGAATGAGTCATATCTATCAAATTTTAGCTATTATCTGTCAGCCTCAAGGGTTCTTAATTGCAGGTCCAATATTCACTGCTCACAAGCCTCCTTACTTAAAAGAATAGTGTGTGTGTGTGTGTGTGTGTGTGTGTGTGTGTGTGTCCTGGGCGGGAGTCCATAGCCTGAATAAAAATTTTAAAGAGGCATTTTGAAGAAACAAGTCAATGATTTTATATGTCAATTTCATCTATATCTTCTGTCTATGGATATATGTTATTTAAATTAAATGCATATATAATTTAACAATACAATTACTTGTAATAGTAGGTATTTGAGTTAGTGTTCTAAGTTTTAATCTTTTTTTGGTTGTTAAAATTATTTGTAAATATTTCAAATGGTTTCATAAGATGGATATAACACATTCAATTATTTCCGTATTACTGAATTTTAGCTTGGTTCCAATGTGCTACCATTTAAAATGTATTATTACAAAATATCAGAGAATGTGCTTAAATATTAATCTGAAATTTAGGGTAGTTCCTTAGTTTAAATTCTTAACCATGGAATTATTAGGTTAATTGTGTATTTTATATCATTTAGTTAATATTGTGAAATTGCTTCTAGAAAGTCTGTTTCATTTAACACTTGATAATGAACAAAATGCCTTTTTCATAACACATTTGCCAGTACTGTGTATTTTTTTTTTTACCTTTTCCAACCTTCGCAATGATGTGAATTAATTTTTAATCTTTATTTTATAACTGGGGAATTAGAACATAGATTTATACCCAAGGATTGAAATGCAGGGAAGTATGCCAATTAGAAAAGTCTTCTTCCTCTTGTTTAAAAAATTCATCAGATGACCTGAAAAACAACCCCTGACCTTGTAAGTGTCAAAGACTGACCAGTAGTTTCGCAGGCTGCGGACTCACCCGGCGGGGAAGAGACGCGTGGATGCTCTGGTCCTGGGCTGCCAACAAAGCAGAGCAGATGTTCTGTTACTGCGATCCTCTGTCAGCTCAGAGCACGGGCAAGACGGGGCCCTTGCTCCCCCAGAAATCTCCTGTTCATTGCGATTAACCTTGCTCTACTGACCTGCTCATGCCCATGTTTCCCATGCTTGTGGTCACTCTTGGAGTAGGGGAAATGGAAAGGAGAGAAGAAAGACTCACGCTCAGAGGTGACCATGTGGAAATTCTCGTGGAAAGAGAGGCAGGATGCCAGAAGAACCCCAACCCACTGCCCCCAAGCTGTGAATAAGCAGATAAGGCTGAGGTCAGCTCTCTGCCCTCTCCTCGGTGGTGTAGCAAATTGAACTTACAAAAATCTGCCCTGCTCCTGTCTCCCCCAGGGACTGAGATTCTCTCCAGGGTAGGGCTCCTATTTATCCTTTCATCTAACCCCAGCTCCAGGGACGAGTCCCAGGAGAAGCCTTGTGTTTTTGACAGGTGTTTATTGAATAAATATTGTTCAGTTGAGGTTTCTGGAAGTCTCAATACCCTAATTTGGGCTCCTTTTAGGAAAGATTGCCTGAGGTCCTGCAGCGCACTCAATGTTCTGTTTTCAATTTGACCTTCAGATCATGGGAACCACCAAGGAACTGCTCATGTGAAGGCAGAGACTTTTGGCTCCTCGTAGGCCTCATTTTCCTCAATTGCCTTGTAGCTTCATCCTTTATTAGTCTGTGATGAGCATAAAAGCAAGAGATGTTCTGAACCCATTCTCTTCATTAGCACACACACGAGGTGCTTCTTGCAGGCCTCAGGACCAGAAACTGTGAGCTTTTTAGCAACTGGCTTGCTTTGACTTAATGGAAAACATTATTTATGTGAGAAGTGACTTTTCCCTCCTTCCTTTGGCTGCTAAGATCTTCAGGGCGAGCTTCTGGACTTCATCAGGTATGACAAGGACCGTGGTATGGCCCCTTCTACATCATGATTTTCTTAAACTCTTGTCCTTTCACCCTGAATGCCCTTAACGTACCAAAGTGTGAAATGCACAGCCGTGAGTTGTGCCAGTATGACCACATCTTTTGTAGGGTCACTAATGAGAGTGTGGCTCAGTGGAAGCTCTGTTCCTTGTTGTCTGCCCAGGACTCACGCAGAGGGGAGGTGCTAACCAGCCCAAGCCTGTCTACTTGGGATAAAGAGCCAGGAGGGGCAGGACCCTGTCTGCACCTGACCCCTGTCCTAGCCTGTGGGACTGGTAAGAAGAGCAGCTCAGACTGCCCTGGGCCATGAGTGACAACTTCCTGACCCAGCACAATTACGTCCCCACTGAGATTCCTGACAGAGAAATCACAAGTTTCCCAGCTTTTCAGAGTAGCAATTTGTACTTTTTCATGAATTGAATTAAATTAATCAGGACAGCCATTAAGGGCCAGCTGGCCCGGAAGGAGCAAATGAGCAGAGAATTACTGGGGATCTGCTCTGGCCCTCTTCATCCAGGAAAGCAGCTCCTCTGTCTAAATCAGGGTTCAGCCTCATTTCCTGTTAGGATTTTGGCCTTGTCAAGTGTGGTCATTTGTTGAATCCCCAGGGGGTTCTGTGGGGTCTCTTCTGTCACCCAAGGCCAGTGTTCCAGTCTGAGACTCTCCTGGATTCCGCAGATATGCTTTGTACCACTCTGTGTCAATTGTGTGCCCACCCAACTGGTGTCCTTAACCCTCCAGCCTCCCCTTTGCTTCCCAGGTGCTGTGTCCTTTGAGATGTGCTGTCTCTGCCTCCAGGGTTTCCCTCTTAGACTCGTCCTTTAATCTCACTGAATTGCTAAAGCACTTATTTTCTGTCTCACTCGCCAGGACACTTAAATAAAAATAGGCAGCCTTTGAGGACTTCTTTGGTGCATGTATGTACTGTCTTTCTTTAGGGAAGGACTTATCTTTATCTCTTCCTTTCCCAGAATGCCTATCCATGTTCCCCACCAGTGCAGTTTTGATATATGATTTTTAGCAGAGTTCCAAAACTTTGCATTCATTCATGTCACCCATCACCACAGCATACAGTCCAGATCCCCACATGTCCAAGAGCCTTGGTCTCCCCCTGACACCTGTCAGGCTCTTTGACAAAGCTTCTCTGTTGAACCCAGCTCCAGCCAGCTCCTCTAGACTCAGCCAGGCCTTGGCTCCTGGGCTTCTGTGTTTGTCTCAGCATTGTCCATTTCAGCAAAATCTTCCTAAGTCAGTGTAGCCAGACTCCACCACCCTTCACATCTGTTCACCTTCCGTATCTGACTGGGTTCCCCATCCCCCACCACTCCCCTCTGGTGACATCTGCTCCCCATGGCCTGCCTTCAGCATGCATTCTGTTGAGTCAGGTTAGCCAGAATTCTCTTCATCCCTGATGTTTCCTCTTAGTAATTTTCCATCCTCTGATCCCACCCTTCTCCTTGGCTATAAATGCCCACTTTTCCTTGTATTTGGAGTTGAGCCATCTTTCTCCTGGGCTACACACCCCCTGGCCATGGACTATGTGCCTTTCCCTGCTATCTTGAACAAGTCTTGTTCTTCTTTATGGACATTGTGAAGTTGTTTCTTCAACATTTTCTCCCCTTTGAACTCTAGTGCACGCACCAGTGTGCTCACCAGAACCAATTCCTTCTCCTGTGGGCACCAGGCTCCTGCATACTTCCCAGTGCCCTCTGCACTGGGTGGGCATGGCAATTCTATGGCTGCCAGGATGTGCGGGGTGTGATTGGCTCCATCCAGGCTGGCCCTCTGGACCCTGCAAGCTTTTGTTTTGCCTTAGCCAGTGGCTACCCATGGTCCTGGGAGATAATGGAAGCCATTGGGTAAAAGTGAGTGAATGTTTGGAAAAAGACCTCCTTCAGTCCATCCTTACTGGATTGTGCTGTTAGCAAGAAGTACACTTCTTTATTTCACCACTAAAAATTTTTGGTTTATTCATTATAGATATTTAATCTATTTAAAACCTCCTTTTTAAATTCTCTATAGCATCTAGGAACAAAGTCAATAAACAAATCATATAGTTTGACTGTGGTTCCTATTTCCTCCAAGGCTATGTAAAGATTTTAGACTCTTAATTACTCTTGTCACCCAGCATATTGCAGAGGCCAGCATGTAGTATTTGTGCAATGGGAGAACAGTTGTATCAGATCCAGCACAGGTATAAGGGAAGTCCCAGAACAAGAACCTATGGTAGACACTGGTATTAAGTAGACACTGGTATTAGTTAGCTTTTTGTTGCTGTGACAAAATATCAGAGGAAAACAAAGGAGTTAGGATGTATTTTGGCTCACATTTTCAGAGTTTTCTGTTCATGGTTGGTTAGCTTCATTGTTTCTGGGCCTGGGGTGAGGTGGAACATCATGGCGGAAGGGTGTGAGGAACAAATCTGCCTCATAGCAGCTGAGAACCAGAGAGAGAGAGAGAGAGAGAGAGAGAGAGAGAGAGAGAGAGAGAGATTGATTGAGAGAAGACAGAAGGAAAGAGAGAGAAAGGGGCCAGGGAGAAGATACACCCTTCCAGGGCACACACCCAGTAACCTACTTCCTCCAACTGGTCCAACATCTTATAGTTTCCACTGCCTCCCAATAATCCCATCAAATTATAAATCTATCGGTAGATTAATTCATCCATGAGATCAGAGCCCTCATGATTGAATCACTTTTCAAGGGTCCCACCTCTGAATACTGTTGCATTAGGGACCAAGCTTTTAATATGGGGGATAGTCCATGATCCAAGCTATATAACCTTGGTCTCCTTCCATGTGAAGTGAACTTGAGCTTGACCCTTCCTCTTGCTGGACCTCAGATTCACACCAAAGTGGCCTGTTCCAAACTCATTCAGGTCTTTGAATCTTCCTGGAACTGAAGGATAAGTTGGTGCTGTAGTTTGGCTGTTGACTGTCCCTCAAAGGCCCATCTACTAAAGACTTGGTCCCAAAGTATGGAGGTGGTGGAATCTTAAGAGGTGGGGCCTAGTGGGAGGAAGTTATGTCATTTGGGCTGTGCCCTTGAAGGGGATGTCGGGATCCTGGGCCCTTCCTGTCCATCATGAGTGGAGCAGTTTTACTCTACCATGGGGTTCCTGCCATGATGTGCTGCCTCATCATGGGCTGGGAAGCGAGGAGCCAACGGACTATGGACTGAGACCTCTGAAACAGTGAGCCCAGATAAACCTTTCCTCCCTTTAAGTTGATTATCTTGGGTATTTTGTCACAGTGATGGAAGGCTCACTAATGCAGTTGGCTTCTTAATGAGAGCCACTTTCTAAAAGGCAAAAGGAAACCGGTCGGTAGCTTTTTATATCACCCTTGGAAGAGTTATGGTTCTGTCGTGTGGGTCTGTGGAGAGCCATTCATCACCCACAGGCACCAAACCGCTCTGTAGAACAACTGACTGCCGTGCGCCCTCAAGGAAACATCCTTTTACAAATAACAACATTCCTTTGGAAGCTATTTTTCAGAGTGAAGTGAAGATGAATATGTGTGGTATAAGGCCCAGGGTGTGCTAGCAGGCAGAAGGCGATTACCCTAGCCCTGCAGCCATCAGCCTAGACACCTGTTCCCATGCCTACAGAGCAGAGCCTGGATGCCAAAGGCACCTGGCCAATGCCCACTGAGCTGCAGTTCCCCATCATGGGCCCCAGACTCTCCTCAGTAAAGAAGAAAGGAAAGCAGAGCCAGTTTCACACAGGCTCCCACGATGCCATTCGTCCACCCTGAAGTCTGAGAGCCAGTGATCTCAGAGTTGTCACCCTCTTTCAATGGCACTTTGGCCACCTAAGTTAGAGAAAGAGCTTCTCAGATCAATTTCACTCGTGGACATTTCCATGAGCTCAAGACTGGAGCTGCAAGGCTGGTGCTGTGGTCCACACCTTCACTTGGCGGCTTCGTTGGGACGCCTGTCCAGTTGAGCCCCAGGTGCAGAGCCTGTGGGTCATTCCCATTTCAAGGACACTACAGGCTGAGAATTCCCAACAGGCCCCAGGATGAGAACAGGCTAAGCTGTGTGAGAAGAGAAGTCAAAGCAGGAAGCCTACAGAGTTCCGACTCTGTTTGTTTGTTCTGACTGTGCCCTATTTCTTTAGGAAATGAACTCGGCAGATTTCTCAGGTTTCCTAAGGAAAACCAGCTTCCATTTTCATTTTGATTATGAGAGAGAGCACAGGGGAGTGGAGAGGAGGGACAGGATGGGGTACTTAGAGCTGGCTTCAGCTCCCCTAGAACCCAGAGGATCGACTCCCAAATGTGTGTGAAGATCAAGGGGTTAGTAGACCTCATCCACCCATCTCTAAGGAGTCCATGCAGGACATCTGTGTCTCCCTGTGTCCAAGTTCCTTGTCTTCTCAGGTGCTGGGCACCTGGCTACCTCAAGTCTGTGTGGCGTGTCTGCCTTATAGCTACATGTGACCCTGAGTCCACACTTTGGTCAATGGAATCTACAGAATCAACTCACAATTTCCAAGAAATTTCTTAAGTTGCTATACATGTTCTGTTTCTTCCTTCTCTTTTCTTCCTCCAATCTACTCCGTGGAGCATAGAGCTTACTATTTTGGTCTGCAGAATTGAGGCCAATACAGGGAGGGAGAAGGAGGACAGGAGGAGCCAAGCCTGTGAAGACATCCAAGAGCAGAGGTGTCCACCAGCCTTGGACTGCTAACTTCTAGACTGACCTTACAAAAGGAATACAATAAACATCCACTGAGGTTAAGCCCCAAGGGCGTTTCTTATGTGTCTCTTAGTCTTCAATGTTTTATCTTCTCATGGGGCTGACTTTGGAGTTCACCAGCAGTGTAGCCAACCCTCTGCTCCAAGGCAAGAGAAAGGCAAGGCGTATTTCATGGCAGCTGAATGAGAAGTTCTGGCTATGAACCCTGGCCTGTCCCCTTCTGACCATGTGGCCCCAGGCCAACTCCACCCCTGATAAACCTTGGAATGGATATGACAGTGTCTACTCCAAAGAGCTGCTGGAAAGTTTCGGCCAATGGCTCATGGGTGGAAAATGGGCTCACAATTTCTGGAGGGCATCTCCCTGACTCAGTGCCCACAAACAAGATGCTGTGTTCTGTGTTTCTTTTTAAGTTCAATTTCATGACCAAATTTTTCTCACTCTGTGCAAGTTGTTAGCACTGGTTTCAGCTCTGTTATAGGAGCTTGTTCACTACTTTGTGCTCATTTTAGGTAAAACGTGGCTTTTTCAGCATTGGATTCTGCTGACATCCACCTGGTTCTCCTTCACAAGGAGAAGCATCCCTTCTTGACTGTGGTGTTCAGGTTACTAGGTGTTGACCCCTCAATGAGAGGAGAAAGACTGAGTTCTCTAACAACACCCCAAGGTGCATCCTGATGGATCTGAGTTCTACTTTACTGATTTCTTTCCAACCTGTCTGACGTCTCTGGGGCTCAGTGTACCTTATCTGTACACCTTGTGGTAAGTTAGGCCAGCTCATGAAACGCCTGGTGAATACCAGGGACTCGGTGTATGTTAATTCCTTTCTCTTCCCTCATCCTGGGTCTTAGGACTTGCTGTGGCAGGAGAGAATCAGAGTTCAAGTTCTGAACTTTGTCTCACAACCCTGGTTCCCTACTGACACCACCACCAGCTTGTTTTTATCTTGGAGGAGCTAGCAGGCACTTCAGATGCCTCTCCGACAGAGGCATCAGGCTGATTCCAGGGTGGTAGAAATGGGAGAGTGCACACCCCTTCCCTGGAAGGGACTTCGGAGCACCTCAGGTCGCATCCAGCCATGTGGGTGGGAGGCAGGAGCAGCCTTCTTTACCTTCCTCTCCACGGTCTCTGAGTAAAGGGTTGTGAGGTACAGTGGGCTTCAACTATATGGCTTATGCTGGACAAGGAGGTAGAAAAGAAGGGAGGGTAGAAGGAAAGGAGAAAGAGAGAGAGAGAGAGAGAGAGAGAGAGAGAGAGAGAGAGAGAGAAACCGAGACAAAATTGAAGTACAGTTCTGCATTACTTGATGGCAGCTATGTTCTGAGAAATGCGTCATTAAGTGACTTTGTCATGTGAATGTCACCAAGTGCACTTAGACCTGAGTGGCTGAGGTGAATCACTCCTTGGGACCCTTGATGCCATCAAGAGCCCTGAGGAGCATGAGATGTGAGAGCTGCTGTTGGCAAACATGGCACCTGTTGAAGAGGGCACCTCGTCATCAGCAGGAGCAGTCCAAAATATTGACACCAAGTACGGTGTATAAATGCACAAATAAGCAGCATAGTTGATCATCACTATCAAGCACTTTGTGCTGCACATCATTGTATGTGCTGTATTTGTGAGACTGGTGGCATGGTGGGTTTGTTCATCCCGGCATCAGCAGAAACATGTATCACTCAGTGCACAGCATCACGGTGGCTCCCATGCCACCAGGCAATAGGAATTTTTCAGCTCCATTGCAGTGTTTGAGGTCACCGTCACATATGCATTCTTTATGTGGTGCATGACTGTACATGAGAGTCTGCATGTATGTAGATAAGTTCTGTGTCTATCTAAAAACAGGGGGAAATTCAGTCATTTAGCTTTCTGGGTATTTCCATTATATTCACTGAACCACAATTCCCTGTTCTGAGATTATAAGTTGATAATTCCAAGTCACATATAGCCACAGGGAAACATCAGTTGGGAGTTTGGAGAAGAGGCCTGTGGTTCTCATTGGGTGGCCCTTGGAAGTTCACTGCCCTCTTCTAGAGCTTCATTTCCTCATCTGCAAAGCACTTACCACAGCTCCAGCCTAGCTGAGTTCTTGAGGTCCTACTTTTTATTTTTATTAAAAAAAAAAATCTGCCCAATGCTGGCTACTGTATCTGTCACAGTATCTGTCACAGTGGACCTGCTGGAAACCGGTGGAATGAAGGGTGAGAGTGAAGGGATGGTGACAGGGGAGGCTGCTGCCTTCCTTCCACTCCTTGCTGTTTTCAGAACCCAGATGGGGTATGGGACTGTTGTTGGCTGGCTAATTGACAGCAGCTTTCTGGTGGGGACACTCTCGATATCTAGTTGGTCTCACCCTGCCTTTTCCCCCTTCCATGGCTTCAGAGAGTGGTTCTCAAAAGAACACCCTGGAACTACCTGAATCGGCATCATCTTGGTGACAGGAGGCTCCCCTGGTCTCACTGTGGGCCTGGGCTTGAGAATAGGCATTTTACTGCTGACTAACATTCACTGGATTTGAAGGTGATCATTAGCCCTCGGGTTTGCCAGTCTTGGGCTGATTTGAAACTCTGGCTTGTGCTGAAGAGGATGTGGTGACCCTTGGCCCAGCAATTCAGCTGTGGTCTTCTGGATTTGTTTCTCCACCCATGTTCCCCACATCCTGGACAGGACCAGGCAGACTGTCCTCTGCTCCATTTGTACAGGCGCTGCAGAATCTGGAAGTGCCAGTAGGGGGCACTGGAGACTCACTATTCTGTACCTGCTTTTCCTCCTCCAATCCTAAAATCCTGATTAATTTTTCTTTTAAAAGTGGGAAAAAAAAATCAGCCTTGAAGACCTCTTTCCTTAGAAAACTAGAAAAAAAATCAAATATTTCTGGGCAAAATGAAATTTTTTGTCTTTTTAATCAAATCTGCCAATTATTCTTTATCAGGGTTTTTATTGCATAGGGTGACCTACGACAGAAGGACCCACTTTCTAAGTAAGGCTATCTTCTCCAATTTCATTCTTCATTCAGTGGGAGGAGGAAAATTCATGAGTTTATTTTATGGAAAAATATAGCTCTTTTCTCTCTGTATAAGCCTCTGTGAAGGTATTGACATTGACAGATTGTCCAAGTCTGAATATGTGTCTGTCTTTTCCAGGCCTGCAGAATTTTTTTTCTAAGAATTTATATCTTGATAGATTGTTTCTAGTATACAAAAATATATGTGACTGTAGAAAAATTATAAGGCACATATATGCAAAAGGGGAAAGAATAAAAATCATTACCATGTCATCATACCAAGACAGCTACTATAAATATTTTATTATAGCCAAGTCTCGCCTGACTCTAGTGTGTGCACCCCTGATCACATTGTTTATGTTGTATTCTACAAGATAACATGCCATCAACATCAGCAGATCCATGCCAATGGACAGGCTTCAACATCATCATTTTTTTCTTTCTGTTTTTCCCCCCCAGTACTGGGCATTAAGTCCAGGGCCTGGTGAATGCTAGGCAACCTCTCTACCACCGAGCAACACCCCCAACCCAACATCATCATTTTAAAATTTTAAATGACTGCATAGCAATTTCTCATATGGATGCCCAACCATAGTTTCAATTAATCCAATGATTAAAAAATTGAAAACAATTTTAAGTATCTGAGAATGTTGTGAACATCCCTATGATGGACAGCGTCTTCTGTACATCCCCCTGCACTTCCCTAATCCTATCAGGTCCCCTATAGTATAATAAACATTTGCAGTGGTTCGTAAGCATGCACAGGCTGGGCACTGGGATTTGCTAAGTGTTTTTGGCAGGGAAGAGACTCATGTGTATGTGCAGGCCTGGGCAGCTGTATCTCAATTAACTTTTGGGAGGCTTTGATTTGTTCTTTCCCTTGCTTGTCTTTCTAGAATACTGTTAGTGAAATGCAGTATCTATCTGAATCACATAGTAACCCTCGACCTTAAGGGAGGTGGGGAGCAAGTTGGAGGGTGCGAGGTAGGTAGGTACAGCTGACTGCTCTACTCTACCCAGCTGATCTCTAAGACACCCACCAATGCATCAGACAAGCACTTAATTCCCAGGCACTGGGCCCCTTAGGATTTTCTCCAGTTCCCTCTAGGTGTCCAGTGGATGGTAGAAAGGATGAGAGGTGGCAAGATGGTGGTATATTTGAGACCAAAAGGTCTCTGGTACAGTTTGGAAGTATCCACCTTCAGAGCACACAGCCTTCCTTAGACCTGACTGGGAAGTTCATTAGGAGCATTTTCTGTAGGTGGGTAGGCTGGATGCTCATCCCCTAAATAAACGCACACCCTGGGATTGAGCTTTTGCTTTGGCCAAATCCTCCTCCACACACGTTGGGGGCCAGGTTCAGGCTGCAACATGCTCCATAAGGAGACCTTCCATGTGCCAGCACTTCTCTGCACCTCCTCTGGATGGTCACTCAAGATTTCTGTCTCCTTCTGGTCACCACGTCTAGTCACCAGCTTTCCAGAGAAGTTCAATGGACTTTCCCTGAAATAATCACCCTCTAAGACACACCTTACACTCTGTAAGTCACACTTTGATGGCTCCCATTAAGGGCCTAGTGCCAGGAAATGGGCTCTGGAGAGAGAGACAGGAAAAACATAAAGTGTGGTCTCCGAACCATTTCAACCCTCATTTCTGGGGATATTCCTGATATCGTGTTTAGTTGAATGAACACTAAAGAGTACCCACAGTCCTGGTGCTGAGACAGACTTAGACCCACTTCACAGATGAAGGAGATCATGCTCAGAGAGATATGCCCTCTATCCAAGGCTACACAGCTAATTAGTGGAGAGCTGGGATCCTGCCCCACCGGTCATCTGCCAGCTTCCCGGGCTTGTGAGAGTCACAGAGCAGCTGTACCCTGCAGGGAAAGACTTCAAGCAGCTAATGGCATGTAAAACAGGCCAAGGTTTTATTGAAATAAAAGCAGCCATCAGGAGGCGGAGTCCAGCTTCCCTTCCTGGAAGCAAGGCTGACTTTAATGACGTGCTTGTAATCAACAGAGTGTGTTGGAAAAGATGCTACGTGACTTCTGAGGCCAGATCAGAAGCCACTTGCAGCTTCAGCCTTGTCTCTTGGGACGCTTGCTCTCTGGCTTTTCCTTCTTGGGGTACTCCCTCTCAAAACCTGCTCACTGTTCTGTGATAAGCCCCACTCGAGCCAACTGATGCAGCCTCGTCATCTGTGCCCAGGGACCAGCCCAGTGAGGAAGCCCAGCTGTTTGAGCTTTCACACTGGAAATGCAAAGGTTGAGGAGTCTGCAGAGAGCGCCTTTGCCCGATTCACTGTCCAAAGTCCTGAACTGCAAAGCCCGTGAGCACGGTAAAGGGTTGTTATTTTCTCTGCCATACAGAGAATGAAAACAGAGAGCCATGGAATCAGCAGCCGACAGACCCATGCTACCTTCCCAGAGCTGAGGAGGCAGGCCCTGACTCACCTGTGGTCCTGTGGAGGTGAGGCCATGACCTAGGGCAGAAAAGAGAACCAATGTCAGTGTCTGGCACCAAGTTCCCTGGCCTCTCCCAAAGGGCTGTCATCAGAGGTCATTTGACAAGTCGTCCTATGAAAAGTCTGTTTGTGTGACTACGGGCTGGAAGAGACACTAGGGAAAATGTGGAAAATAAAAAAGGCATGTAGAAAAAAATCACATTTTTGTTGATTCTCATGTACATATGTGTCTGTGTGTATGGAGGCGCTTGCAAGCATCTAAACATACACATGTATCAAAAGGATATACAGGGTCTTAGCCAGGTGCAGGGGCACACACCTGTAATCTCAGTTACTTGGGAAGCTGAGGCAGGAGGATTGCAAGTTTGAGGCCAGCCTCAGCAACTTAGTGAGACTCTGTCTCAAAATAAAAAATAAAAAGTGGAGATGTGGCTTAGTGGCAAAGTGCCCTGAGTTTAAGCCCCAGGACCAAGAAGTTGTTTTTTTTTTAAGAATTCAGGGTCTTGATGTTACAAAAATATTCTCTCTCAATGCTATTCAAAACATGGTATTTATCAGTTCTCTGATATTTTGGAAAAGGATTTAGTTCTTGCTGTTTCTATTGTAAATAACATCACCATGTATGCTCATTCTTGCATCAATCTCATCTCTGAATATTTCCAGGGACAGTCTTTCATTGAGTGCAGTGAACAGGCCATGCAGAGGGGACATTCGAGGCTCCTTATTGTGTGATTCTTGTCTGCTTCTGGTTGGGTTGTGTCAGTTCATAATAATTTACATTCTTATCCACGGAATATGAAATGACCATCTTACTGTGTCTCATCACAATTAAATCCATACTTTAAAACAATTCTGCTTCATTGGCACTTGGGTCCTTATTTTACTTCCTTGAATACTAGTGAACTGGAATTATTATTTTTCCAAATGATTTGGGCCACATGGGTGTCCTCCTTGGTAAATTGTCCAGGCCTTGGTGCTTTCCAGCGAGGCCTCTGCAGATCACCATGGCTCACCCTTGGACTGTGTGCCTTTGGAAGCAGCTTCTTCCTAGATTTCAGATTTGAAAAGCCCAGAGGCAATGGAAAGCCCCGGAGGACGCTGCTTCCGAGGGCTGACTTGTTTGTGCCTTTGGTAATCTCTGGTTCTTGCAGTATACCTTTCCTCTGAGGCTCACCAAGTGCGTCACAGGAACAATTAATTGAGCATCGCAACACACGTTGAGTGTAAATATTTATGAGGCCTGCTTGGTGGTTAGGACGTTGGGTACAGAGTAGTGAGCAGGGAGGTGTTCGTCACCAGGAGACCACAGTCCACGAATCCAGCTTGCAGCCTACCCTGATGCTTTCCCTTCACCAACTTCACCCTCAAAAGGACCTTGTGGGGTCCCTGTGACTGCACCACTTTACAGAATGGGATGGGACATTCATAGGGCTCAGTGCACTGCCCAATCCAGAGAGCCCTAGCAGCTAGGGATCAGCCACCAGCCTGTCTGCCCTCCTGCCTCCCTGTCCCCTCGCCCGAGCCTGTGGGAAGTGGCGAGTCATGCTCTGGAGGCCCCGTGCAGCTGGGGCCTCAGAGCCCTGTGGTTAGCAGCTGCCACCCTTTTAAGTTGCCTAAGATTCTGCAGAAATTAAGAGTAAATCAGTCAGGGAGGAGTAAATCATTTTGGGGCCTGTGAGCTCTCTCTCGACACCTTGGACATATGGCCTCTTCCCTGACATTCTGGTTTTTGATTAAGGCCTCCAAAGGCTCCCAGACTTGGAAGTCATGACATGCGGAACAGAATGACATGCTTCTGTGATGTGTATCGTGATCTCATTGTAGGTGTGACAAGACATCTACTGATGGAAGGCAGCGATTCTAACCAGGGTTGCTTGTGAGGCTGAGCCCTGGGAATCTGAATACAAGGCGAACTCCTCCAGAGATTCTAGAAAGAACTTGGGCTTTGACATTGACCCTCTGACCTGGCTCACATGACTTTCAGAAGCAAGAGCCAGTTAGAGACAATGTGATCTAATCTGTTGGTTTTATAGAGGGGAGAACTGGGCTCACGCTGCTGGTCTGCTCTTCCCCTCTCAGACTCCGGGAGGTGGAGCTGAGGTCCTTTGACACCCAAAAACAGCAGAAGAGAGGGAAAGGAAAATGACATAGCTATTTCTGTCTGGACACTGATCTGGGCTCATCTAGGGTTCAATTCCAGCTGGTAGGCTTTTTTTTTTTTTTTAATAGGCCAGTTTGACCTATTTATATTAATTTTCACAATTTCTTTCCCTCTCCCAAATTCAATATTCTGTAAAATTTTTTTTGACATACAAAAATCTGTAATTAGTTAATGTGTACACTTTGATGAGTTTGGAGCTATACCTGTGAATGGGTAAATGTTCTATAATGTCTTTTTTTTTTTTTTAATCTAAAATTGGCTCACAGAAGCAGAGGAGAAGGGTGGTGGCCCAGGGCCAGGGAGAGAAGGAAGAGTCAGAGGCAGTGGATTTTGATGATATGAGACGGACAGGTCTTGGGCAGCATTCTGGACCCCACAGGGCTTTAGCTGACAGCAGCGTACAGCTGAATAGTTAAAATTTTGCTAATAAGATAATAGAGTGAAACAGGCATTATTCCCTCATGTGCACATATGACTGCGTGACCGATGTGATCCTACAATATGTACAATCAGAAAAATGAGAGAATACACTCCATTTATGTATGATCTATCAAAATGTATAAGTGCATTCTACTGTCATGTACAACTAATTAGAACAAATAAAAAATTTAAAAAGATATATTATGTGCACTAATAAAAATAACAGTAAATTGAGAGGGAAAGGAAAGTTTCAGAGTTATAGGTAGGTTGATGGCACAGATTTCAACTGACAGACATTTCTAGTTCTACTTTGGCAGATGCAACCAGACCTTAAAGATTTGAGTAATAAGTAAAAAGGCCCAGTGAACAGGATGGGTCTGCTCTCCGGTCCTTATTGTTTCCAAGCCTATAGCAGCAGCTTAGCCTGCAGAGTTGTGTCTAGAGCTTCCTCCCATTTGCTGAAGCCATCTGAAAGTGGCTTATCTGATCTGCTCTGCCTCTCTGCAGGGCCCCAAAGTGGTGGTGCTCATTCATATGTCATATCCTCTGGGATTATGCACCCGGGGCTCTCTCTGCGTCAATACAAGCCAAGTGAATTAGCAGAGGAAGCATCAGCAAAACAGGGAACAGGGTTGTTATTCCAGCTGAGCCCGCTGCTGTGAGCCAGAGAGCTGGAGAAACAAGGGGGGAGGGAGAGGCGGAAGACTGGAACCATAGCCTGGGGCCTGGGGAAGAGGGCGTCTGGATGTCACAGTGCTGTTTGGCTGGTGACTGGACATCGTCTTGACACCTCAGCTGACAAGCTATCTGTAAAGGCTCTTTGCAGCCTGACAGCCCAGAGTGATGAATGAACCGTGCTGCTAGCAAACTTCATGGAGATTCGATGTGTCCTCTCCATCCTCCAGAAGGCCATCGTGGTAGCAAGCTGCCTCTTGCCGGGAATTACAAGATGTGCCCCAGCTCCCTTTTGTCAACACCATCAATAACAGCCATGTGCCAACGGGCCACAGCTGCATGCTGCCCCAGCACTCTGCTTCCTTCGGCACCTGGGCCAGAGTGAAGCAGGTCTTCCTCCTCTGCATTTCCAGTGCGTGTAGACAGGTGTCAATGTTGTGCCAGGGGAGTCACTGCATGTGAAATGAACAGGCTGACCTCCCTTCCAGGTCTGTGGTTTTCAATATTTAAGACTCATTACAAATACAGATTTTTAATTCTGAATTATTTAAAAATTTTAATACTTCTAAATAATTTAATACATTTAATGATTTTTAATTTTTAAAGGCCACTAAGGTAAACGTGCCTCTCCCCCTATCTCTCCAGCCTCTGCCAGGCAGAATCGGATTGGATGACGCAGGCAGGATATGCCTGCCTTCTGTTTATCCATGGGAATGAAGTTTGGGTGGTGTTACTCCGGTCCTGTAGAGATGGCACTTTGTCCTGTCTCCAGGGTCAGGCTCCTGGCATGGGGACAGTAACTCACTGCCCCTCAGGTGTGGCGTGTGCAGTCCCCTCTGGGTCTCTCCAGGCACCGACTGCTAGTCCAGCATTCAGCAGCAAACCCCTGGGATGACCTGGTGATTCACACTGCCAGCCTGCCCCTCTCCCAAGCCTCCAAGAAGCACTGCTTAGCTCTGTATCTCTTTTTAAGCTCTGCCTCTGAAATTAAAAGTCTACTCTGGAATAAAGACAATTGATTCTTCTAGGAGTCACTAAACTCGTTTTAAATGCAGAGAGAAATGAAGAAGGATCTAAAGTTTCCTCTTCCCTTTATTTGAAGTCCCCACTGAATCGGGAACTGAGTGCTCTCTAAAAGTGTTTCCACGCAAGCCTCATGGCGATTCCTGGTGGGCAGCATCTTTATCTCCATCGTAGGGCTCTTAAAGAGTGCTGTGCCCAAATGAGGCATTGAAGACATCAACTGACACTTCTGCTTTGCAGATGGACTGTGTGGTCAGCCCCCCAAGGAGCCACTGGTACCATGTTGTTGCAGACCCTCCTCCCTGGTGGTAGGACCCACTGGCCACAGTGTCCACGCTCAGAGGAGGAAGTTTGCATCAGGACTCTGTAGGGCTCAGGTCTGAACATCCAGTGTGCCCTGAGAATAGGGAGACTGGAGGGCTATGTTAGCAACCCAGGGTCATCAGGGCCAAGTGGACCTGCCTTTGGCAAGGCATGTGAATAAAGGGTGCTTCAAGCTGCAGCTCAGAAAGGTCACATGGGATCACACAGAATTGATTGGAGAGGGAAGATTGATTGGGGTTTATGGTTGTCCAGAGAAAAGGGCAAGATGGAGGGCTTGCCTTGCTCCCCACAGGGCACCAATGCCACCTCTGGTCACTGGCCAGATCCCTGGCATCTGTCAGATGGAACTCATACTCCCACAACTGCAAGATCACAGCTTAAATTCTGACTTCCTACACTGGACTTCCTGCTCCTAAAGGGAGACCAGAGGCATGCATGCCTGGGGTGTGGCCCACGTGCACAAGAAGGTTGTCGAATGAGCACAGGTGAGTAGGTGAGCAGATGAAAACCTGGAGGAGGTTCTACCTGTTTGTTACCAGTCGGAGACTGGAGAGCATCCCCCAACCCCATGTTACTTTGAATTGGATGAAACTCACCCCTAGGTGGGACAGAGCCAAGTCTCACACTTAATAAGTGGATCAATGGGTCTGTTCTTTCTTAAGGGCATCCCTGATTAGTTTCAAGAAGCTTTTTCAATAGACACATACAAATTGTACATACTATGGATATTTTGATGTATGTGTACATTAAATAATGTTCAAGCCAAGACTTTTTCTTTTATCTATTTTATATTTATAAAAAAATATTTAGGGCATGCAAACACCCATAGGAACCTGGGGAGGACACTGAAAGCACTTGGTGTCCCTCGTGGCCATGGTGGCTCATGCCCTAGGCCCTCAGCCTGGGGAAGCCCAGCCTGCTCCCACCTCCTGGAAACCTGCCCTGCCAGGGCCCATCCGGACTCCTCCCTCTTCTGAGGTCCTGTCGAACTTCCTGCTCTAGTAATATACTTAGTAAAGCTAGAGAGTCACACATGATTACTTATTATTAATTTCACATGCATATTTTCATGTTTTCTTTTCCCAGTTAGATTTTAAGTTCTTTGAGGACAGAACGTTTTGGTTAGTGATAAGCTTTTCCAGATAAGCTATCAGTGTCCCTGACAAACACTTAAAAATGAAAACAAAATTCACTGTTCTGATGGGTTCCTGATGTGGACAAATAAGAGCAGCCAGATGATCGGCCATGCCTAGTTCCTGCAGGGGGCAGTCAAAACCTGTGTCCAAACCCCTGCACCCTCTGACCCTCCCCACTTGGTTTCTGTCAAATCTCATTGTCCCTCAACCCTCTCCTGTTGAAGTGCCTTTTGCTGTCTGTTTAGGTGTCTGGTGCGCAGCAGGCACTGTAGGAGGCTCTGGGTATAGTACAGGCAGTCAGCATCCTGGTGTGTCACCTCACAAGGCCTGTGTGGGCCTGACTTTATGCTCCTTCTCCCTCCACTCCCTCCAAAAAATGTTTACTGAGCATCTACTACATAGGTCCCCATGTGCACAGCCTGAAGAAAGTTGGTACACACTCCTCTGGATCCGTGCATTCTGTCAAGGCACACTGGACCACAGGGAAGCTCCTGTGGGTCAGATCTTTCAGGAGGACGCCCCACCTTCCACCAGTGGTGGGGGCAGAGCTAGAAGTTGTTCTTCTGGGTCCCTCAGTGCCACAGAGTCCCAGAGCAGCAGTGTACAGGTGGGGCAAAGCCAGACTGGGACGAGCAGAGGCAGCAGTGTCATCAGGCTCCTGGGTGCGCCTGGCTGGGGGGCGCCCAGGAAGGGACCTCCTAGTGCACAGAATGGAAGAGGGTGCCTGTCTCCAGGGTGAGGGCTGGCCCTGGAGGACCCTGAGAAAGGACAGCCATCTGCATCTTCTCCCCCTGGAACAAACCATGGTTGCGGGTGCTGGTGACAGAGGGGTCTAAGGGGGAATAGGACACTGTTGGCACCAAGCTGTCCAGATGGAGCAGCAGGGCACAAGGCATGTGGCAAATGAAGAGAGGGCTTGGAAGCCTGGCTGTGCTACTGGCTGGAGCGTGGACTGACCAGCCTGCACTTTCTCCCCGACCCTGCGTCCCTGCACTCCCTCAGGGCTCTGCTCTGCTGAGCTCCCTCATGATGCCCTGGGTTACAATGTCCCTTGTCCTTTTACATTTGCACACCCCTCTGCCCCCACGGAGGAGCATCCTGCTGGCAGGGCCACATCTTGTTCCCCTTTGCTTTCCCCAAGGCTCAACATGGCGGCCTTAGGAGGCTCACGTGAGGGGAGAGGCGCTCTGGCACTCATGGTTCTGTCCCCTGCCCTCAGCTGAAGATCTCCACTCCTCCTGCTTCCATTCAGTGGGAAGGGGCAGAGCAGGAGCCTCACCTGGAGGCCTGGTCCTCCAGCCTGCACTCCTGGGAGTGATGCTTCCTGTGGAGGTTTGTGAACCCCAACAGGCATCAGTATCATGGAGCAGCTGATTCAAACTCAGCTGCCTGGGCTCCACACTCACATTTCTGGCAGTAGATTGGAATTGGGAATCTTTACCTCTCAGTTCCCAGGGGATGCTGATACTGCTGGACCCTGGTCCCTCTGAGGACGGCTGCTGAGAGGCAGCAGTGTTCTTGCTGCTGTTGACAGATGTGCTTCTCAGGAATGCATTGTATGCAACTCTCCTTCAAGTGGGGAGTCTCAGCAGGGGCAGGTGACTGACCCTTAGGAATGGAAAACTAAATTCACACATAAACACATGTCCTCTGGTTTGTGCAGGAAGTTGGTTCCTGCTCCACCATACAAAATCCATGAATGCTTTGATCTCATCATTTATGAGTTCTCATAAAGAACTCAAAAAACTGAACACCCAAAAACCAAATAACTCAATCAATAAATGGGCTAAGGAACTGAACAGATCCTTCACAGAAGAAGATACACAATTGATCAACAAATATATGAAAAAATGTTCAACATCTCTAGTAATTAGAAAAATGCAAATCAAAACTACTCTAAGATTTCATCTCACTCCCATCAGAATGGCAATTATCAAGAATACATAAATGTTGACGAGGATGTGGGGAAAAAGGCACACTCATAGATCGCTGGTGGGAATGCAAAATAGTGCAACCATTATGGAAAGCAGTATGGAGATTCCTCAGAAAACTTGGAATGGAACCACCACTTGACCCTGCTATCCCACTCCTTGGCCTATACCCAAAGGACTTAAAACCAGCACACTACAGTGACGCAGCCACATCAATGTTTATAGCAGCTCAATTCACAACAGCTAAACTATGGAACCAACCTAGACGCCCTTTAACAGATGAATGGATAAAGAAAATGTGGTGTATATCTATCTATCTATCTATCATCTATCTATCTATCTATCATCTATCTATCTATCTATCTATATGTATGTATCTATCTATATCTATCTATCTACCTACCTACAATGGAATACTACTCAGCTTTAAAGAAGAATGAAATTATGTCATTTGCTGGTAAATGGATGGAGTTGGAGAATATCATGCTAAGCAAAAGAAGCCAAACCCAACGAACCAAAGGCCAAATGTTTTCTCTAAAATGTGGATGCTAATTCACAATAGAGTGGCAGGGGCTAGGGAAGAATAGAATTACTTTATCTTGGGTAGAGGGGAGTGAAGGGAGGGGAAGGATTATGGGGATAGTAAGCATATAGTTATCTCATGGACTTATATAACTGCATGACCCATGTCATCCTACAATATGTACAATCAGAAAAATGAGAAATTGTACTCCATTTATGTATGATTTATCAAAATGTATAAGTGCATTCTACTGTCATGCATAAGTAATTAAAACAAATAAAAATATTAAATAAAAAATAAAAAATAAATCTGTGAATTCTGTAAATGCTCAAGTCTGTATAAAAGGGTGTCGGATTTGCATATAACTTACATACATCCTCCCTTCTACTTTAAATCACCTTTGAATTACTTATAATACCAAACATGGTGCAAATGCTATGTGAACAATTGTTATACCATATTGTTCAAAAACAATGATAAGTAAAATGTTTGCACATGCTCAGTACAGACCTAAGTTTTTCAATGTTTTTGATCTGTGGTTGATTGAAGCTGGGAGCACAGATCCCACAGCTGTGGAGGCCAACTACACACAGATGTATAAGAAGATTTTGATCATTAGAATGCAGGAGTGGCACTGGGTTTAAAGTCAGCTCTGAATTCAAGTCCAATTGTCTTAACTCAGTGGCTCTGTGATCATGGCCATAACATGCCACCTCTTTCAAAATCCTTTGCCCTATCAGTGAATGGGAATAAAAATACCTATGGAGTCTTATTGTGAAGGTTTATTGCCAAAGTTCCTTTGGTGACATTTGGTGCCTATTAGGTATTCATTTGCTGAGCGTGGACTTATTTGGCAAGCACCGATTGGAATGCTTCTGTCACACACATGCAGGGAAGCAGCACAAAGTAAAAGTGAGCACTGGGATTCAGTCAGGCTAATACCATGGGATGTTGGGACACATTCCTCTTGCTCCTGGAAATGGGTCCTGGGTACTGACTATGGAAAAGGGCTACACTGTGTTGGAAAGTCTCCTGGGCTCTGTTTTCTGGGTGGGCCTGGCACTCAGCTGAGCATCTTACTTTGTAAGTTACCAGCAGGCTACGTGTGCATGTTTGAGCCCTTCTGCCTGCCTCTGGAGAGTCATTTAAGAGCAGGAGGGCAGCGGGGTGGAGCACCAGGGCCGGTTTCCATATTAGTTTCGATCATCATGTCTACACTTACCGCTCTACAACTAGTCATCCTCTGTGTTCGTCTTTCCCATGGAAGGGAGACTAGTGAAGTGTGATTGCCAGGATACAGGGAGAGCTACCTAAGCTCTTAGATAATGCCTAGCACATAGGGAGCACTCAGCGACCATTAGCCTTCATTATGCATTGAGAACCTACTGTAAGAACATCGAGGCACGAATAGTGGTCATTGATTTATTCCCCAGACACAGGCACTGGTAGGTTCAGGCATTTGGTGATGAACAAGAGACAGTGCTTTTTAAAATGCTGTTTTAAAAGTGCATGAGGTGCTGTTCCAGTCACACAGTAAGCAAATCAGCTGAGGCTTCAGCTGGGTCCAACAGGCATCTTCTGCACTGCAAGGCTGCCCACCCGTAGCTCCCCCCACCTGCATGCTCCAGTGCTGGTCACTGCTGCTTCTATGGGGAATGGATAGTAGGCCCAACGTACAGCTCTCAGACATTTTGATTTGATTTATATATTTCAAATACTAATTTATATTCATATAATACTTCTATTATAAAATATGCAGTGGTACAGAAATTTGTATGTATAGGGGATTTTTTTTAAAAATTTGGGTTTATAAATGGTTTGGAACAGGTTGCAAAAACATCATCTGTTGCTCTTTTTAATATATCTTGAGCATGCTATGACACATTCTGAAATAATTTGCTTTGGAAAAAAGCGTTGCTCTCTTCTCCGTCTCTTTTTCCCCCTCAAACGTAACTGTAAATATTACTTTGATGTATGTAATTGCTTCAACCCTCTCCATTCGAAAGAAGGCTTCTAACCCTTCCATTCCCCATCTCTTGCTTTTGTCAGGAAATAAGAAAAATGAACTTAAAATGCATTATTCAAATGTTTTGAATGTAAACATTGAAGAAGTCTGAGAACAGCCACAAATTTTCCTTTGCTTAAAGTGGTTTTGAAAAATAATGCAAGTATTTTGTCTTACGGGCATTCATTCACTCTGCTTAGGGAAAATATTTATTCTAGCATGACTTAGGATCCGAGACTGCTTATGGTGTGTGGCATGAGTAGGCCCTGCAGGAAGTGTGGACAGGCTTGAGTTGAACCGAGTTGGGAGGATGGTAATGCTCATGCAGACTCCTGGGCGATGCTGGGAATAAAGACCAGTCCCGGAGGGCTCAGTGAGGGAGTGCTGGCTGGGTGCAGGGCCACCTTGGGTTCTGAGCATCAGGAAGTTGCCAGGAAGTCTGCTGGTTAGTGCAGAGCTGGACTTGACTGGGTTTGGTCTCTTGCCGGTAATTTAATAGACACTCGAAGCTGGACTATCTGTGAGCTCGTGGGGGCAGGACGTGGTCTTTGGCTCTGCTTTTTCAGTAGTCTGTGCAATCCTGATGGCATAACTGCTCAGCACATGTTTTTCTGAGTTGAGGGTCAAAGAAACTTGATGATATGGGCAGGTGGCTCTCTGTTGCCCGCTGGCTGGTGGGACCCTGAGCTGAACTTGTGGTCAGATGCATGATCCATCATCTAATCATCCACTGACAGAGGGACAGATATCCCCCTCAGTGGCTCTCTGTTGGGCTCCGGTCTTGCTGGCTGTGCAGCCCAGTCAAGTCCCTTCTTTCTGCCTCTGTGCAGCCTCTGCTGTCACTACCAGAGCTGAAACTCAGCCACATGAACATTTCTGTGTGAATGTGTGCGTATGATGGCCAGTTTATTTGCCACTGAATATAAATTTTCATTTATCAATAAACAAGTACATATTCTGACCTGTTTTTTGGCAGAGTGGAGTTCTGGAATTTCCAATCACTGGATACTTCTTTTGTTGTCCTTTTACTGCCCCTGGGATGAAAGAAAATAGATTATAGCCAGGAGATAGCAAGAAGCTAAGGGAAAAACTAATTAAGTGCATTCATTCATAGAAAAAACCCCACCCAGTCAGATGTAAGTAATTAATGTCTCACACACAATTCTGAATCTCTTTTTGCATTTCCAGATTTGGGTTAAAAAAGTTCATGTTTTGATAATTTACTTAAAAATATTTTTGTAAAAATGAACGAGCATCATCCTATAGGGGTGGTCCTGTGGGATGGAGCCCTGCTGCCTCCCCCACATCAGCAGAGTCACCTTGGCCTCATCCTAAGCTCCAAGAGCCTCAGACTGACTCATCCAAAATACCAAGGGCATCATATTTGGCGGTCATCATGACGTTGACCAGAGGTTGCTAGAATGTTGCGAGGATGTCAACTGCGGGCCAGTGGCCAGCACATTTTAGAGGGTTCCCTATATTAGTTGAATTGGATAAAATCTAGTAAAATCCCCTGGGAAGGCAGACTCCAAGCAAGAGCAGCTCTGATCCTTAGTGATCTTATAGAACTCCCATGTGATTTAGGTACTTTGCTACGGCGCTTTCCACGAGGAAATTAAATCATTTCAAATTGAAGTAATTTGTTAAAATTCATTAAATACACTCACTATCATACACCCTCATTGTTATGCATCCTTAGTTCATTTAATTAGCCCAGTTCAACATACTTTCTTTCCTTTTGCACACATTTCATCAGCTTTATCAAACACTGGTGACTTTTTCTCCATAAACAGAAGTTCATGGTCTTACTTCATCTCTCCTCTCCCGGGTTGGGCCTTGCCTCTTGGGCCCTGGACTGTCCCTGGTTCCCTCCCACAGGGCTCTCTCAGGTCCAGTGTCCCCTTTCTGGGGTACCCATTGTCTTCCTTTTTCTGATTATCTCAAGTCTCTGACCTCAGCTCAGGGTACTTCCCCAGAGAAACTTCCTGGCCTTTCAAGCTGGCTCCTGTGCAGTCCTTGGCTGAGTTTTGATTTCACTTTTGTTTTAACTTGCAGTTTGCATTTGCATCTGACAGGACCAGGAACTGCCTCCTCAGAGGGAGCGGAGATGTGCAGATATGCCTGGGGGGGCCTGGTGGGGACTGGGAGTGTGCCTGGCCACAGGGAGCCTGGGAACATCTGGAATGCACTCCAGGAGTCCAGGACAAACCTCAGGATAAGTTAAGGCCCCTTCTCCAGCTGGCTTTTCCCATGTGACCCCTGGGATGTAACATGGTAAATAAAAAATCCAGGGAGTTGTCTTTCTGTATATAGACCTTTTAGAAAATAATGGCATTATTTTGTGATTTCATTATTGCTGTTCATTGTTTTTGTTTTTTAATTGTTTCAAAATGATTTCATTGTTCTATCATTTCCCATATTTCTTTTTTGTTCGCTGTTCTCTTTCAATCTGGGCAAACTGATTCACAAATCTGCGTGTGCACCTTGACTTCACGTCTATGTTCGGACATGAACATCCAGCTGTCTTCCGGGTCTTTCTTACTGATATCCTGCAAACCTGGATCTTCTTCCTGGGGTGAGGCTCCACTGCTCACTGTTTAACTTCCAAATCAGCAGCCTGGGCCTTAAGCTTGGGCCTCCCCTTTCCTCCTCCTCTATCATTGCTGTCTTGCTAATTTTGATAGCAGATCCAGACACTTGGCTCTGCTAGGATATCTCCACAATGCCCTTCCTCTTCATTCCATAAGCCAGTCTCAGTCTTTCTTGGGCTTTCAGCATCTCCCACTTGGTCTTGAGCTTCCTCCCCCTACCTGCTTTTCTGGCCTTCTAGGCTCCAATTCATCCACCAAACTGCTTCAAGAACAACTTTTCTAAGTAGCAGGATACCAACTAGTCATCTTCCTGGCTTGAAAGTCCTCTCTGGTTCTCCATTCCTGCAGGATAAAATCCAAATTTTTTACCATAATAGCCAAGATTGCTTCTCCATGGGCTTTGAATTCCATGTCCATGATCATGCTCTCATTTCTGGCTGCCATTCCTGCCAGACCCCCATGCTGTGGCTTCTGAGCCATATTTTATTTATGGGTATTTTTGATGCTCCTATATCATCGATCAGATTATTCTTTATGCCTCCTCTGGATCCGTTAAAATACTTTCCATTCTTCAGGGTCAAGTTCAAGGGTGTCTTGCCTACGAGTTCTCCCCTACTGCTTCCTCTGCGAGTGCCTGTATTCCTTTTGCATACTACTGTCTTCTATTCATTTATTCATTTGTTCAAGAATCCATTCATTCATTGACTCAACCAATAGCTACTGGTCCCATTCTGTCCCAGGCAGGGAGCTTAACAATGGGATGCAGTAATTACAATTGTGGAAGACAGAGGAAGCCTGCTGCATGAAGCTGCTGTTGTAGATGGGGAGACAGGCAATGAACAATCTCACTTTATCATCTTGCCCTGTGTGTGCCTGCGTGTGTTCCTCTCCCCTGGTGTTGGTCCTATTGGCAGACGGCATATCTTGGTCATCCTTCTCTTTCACAGAATTGGCTACCTACCCAGCATGCTCTTGGAACTGTTTGTAAGATAATTAATAGATACATAGGTGAGTAGATAACTGACCTGCCAGTCTGGGTTCATATGCAATAGTGAACCATGTGCTTACTTAAGTGTCTAGGGTCCTTGCACAGAGAACTCTGCACACTCCAGGTAAGCTGGAAGTGCCTCAGGCTTGTGGGGAAACTGAGACCTAGAGTTGGTGGCTCAGCCAGTGAACCATCCTGCGCTCACTTCACATTCTGTTAAAACAGGGTACATAGCCCCTGTGGTCCAACTTCTCTTCCTGACTGTCCTCACAGCACTTGGTCTTCTATACTTTTCAACCAATTGTGACGTCCTTTTCCACCTTACTTCTGCAAGGTGGGTGGATATGATCCACCTAGTCCTCCTTCACTCCTCTTCCTCTTTCATCCCTTCCCTGTATTCCTTCTGGAATTGACTGCTGCAGACCTACATTACCCGTTAGATGGACCCAACAGAAGCCAGTTCTGTGTAGCGGAATCAAAGGCCACCTACTGTGGTGGATTGAGTGGTGGGCACCACAGTATGTGTCCACCTGGGACCTATGCATGTGACCTTACTCGGAAAAGGAGTCTTTGAAGATGTAGTTAAGCAAAGAATATTGAGATGAGATCATCCTGGACTGAAGTGGGTCCTAAATTTCTGGCATGTGTTCTCAGAGATGAAAGGAGGAGGAAACATGAGAAAGAAGGTTAGATGAGGATCCATGTGAAGTAAAAGGCAGAGATTGGGGCAAAGCTGCCACAAGCCGGGGGACACTTGGAGCCACTCGAAGCTAGAGGAGGCAAGGCTAGACCCACATCCCTAGAGCTTTTGTAAGGAACAGCTGAAACTTTGCTTTCAGACTTCTGGTCTCTGGAACTAAATTTAAATTCACCCAGTTTGTGGCAGCATATTAGGGCAGACCTGGGGAAATAATATGCCGACCATCTTAACCTGTCCCCAGGGAAGAGAATGAATCAGATTCACATCCAAGCCTGAGCTATGCAGTTCATGCCATGTTGGATGCACACAGGCTTGAAGAAGAAGGGGAGAAGCTCATCAAAACCTGAGATGGCTCCAGCCATGCGCCCAGGCCCACCACCTGTGGTCTCCAGCAAAGCCCAGGCTTAGCCTGTGGTGTATCCCCTGTGTGGTCTAGTGTCTGCGTGATCTAACACCCAGGCTGCAGCTGGACATCTACCAACATGTGGGGTCACCTATGCCCACTATCATGGATTATTCCCAACCTGGAGGCCACCATCCCTAGTGGGGCAACTGCCTTCTTAGGATGCTGCATTACCAAGCTCCTCTCAGGTATCAGGCTACTGAAGACTAAGAGGTTTCAACAGTACAGTATAGTTTTATTGTCAAATTTTTTATTATTAGTAGTATTTCTATTATTCCCACTTTTTTATTATTTTTCTTACTCTATTTTCCTCTTATCTATCTGTTTCCTTGGAGACTCTTTCTCTCTTTTCTCACGCTAACAACCTATTTCTTTTGAATCTGCTTTCACTATTCCAATGACATAGTACCTCTATAGACTCACTTCTTATCTCATTAACATAACATCATACACCCCTCCCCATCCTCTTTGTCCACCATGAGAAATTGTGGTCCTTATTGCAAACCTACTGTTTATGCTGTAGATAATAATTGAACTCATCATCTCTGTTTATTAAAACAATACTGTTAATATCTTAATAGGGACAATTTGGGTTAAGGATGCATATTATTTGTATTGTGTGCTGCTAATATTGATCTCCCACTTTAAGGTGAGGTATTGGAAACCTGCAGGGACACTAAACCCATAGGGGGGAAATTGCAATAACTCAGATTCACACTGCTAAAGGGGAAGATATATGAACAACATGAGAAAACAAGGGAAGTGTCCCAAACAAACCTATATGCGTATCAATAGAATCCAATAAGAGTGTAGTAGAAGAAATGTCAGAAAAAGAGTTCAAAATGTACATAATTAAAATGATCAGAGAAGCAAAGGATGAGATGAGAAAGCAAATGCAGGCAATGAATGACCGCACCAATGAACAGTTAAAAGAGCAAATGCAGGAAGCAAAAGATCATTTCAATAAGGAGATAGAGATTCTGGAAAAAAAAAAAAACAAGCAGAAATCCTTGAAATGAAGGAAAAAATAAACCAAATTAAAAACTCAATAGAAAGTATAACCAACAGACTAGACCACTTGGAAGACAGAACCTCAGACATTGAAGACAAAATATTTAATCTTGAAAACAGAGTTGACCAAACAGAAAAGATGGTAGGAACCTCCAAGAATTATGGGATATCCTAAAAAGACAAAATTTAAGAAACTACTGGAATTGAGGAAGGCACAGAGATACAAACCAAAGGAATGCACAATCTATTCAATGAATTAATGTCAGAAAATTTCCCAAATCTGAAGAATGAAATGGAAAATCAAATACAAGAAGCTTACAGGACACTGAATGTACAAAATTACAACATATCCACACTATGGCACATTATAATGAAGTACCTAACATACAAAATAGAGATAGAAATTTAAGAGCTGTGAGAGAAAAGCATCACATTACATATAGGGGAAAACCAATATGGATATCAGCAGATTTCTCAGCCCAGATCCTAAAATCTAGAAGGACTTGGAACAACTTATATTAAGCTCTGAAAGAAAATGGTTGCCAACCAAGAATCTTATACCCAGCAAAACTTACCTTCAGAGTTGATGATGAAATAAAATCCTTCCATGATAAACAAAAGTTAAATGAATTTACAGATGGAAAGCCTGCACTACAGAACATTCTCAGAAAACATTCCATGAATAAGAAATGAAAAACAACAATGTAAGTCAGCAAAGGGAGGAACTACCCTAAAGGAAAAGCCAATAAAAGGAGAAACCAAATCAGGTTTAAAACCAAAAATAAGCCAAAATGTCCAGGAATACAAGTCATATCTCAATAATAACCCTGAATGTTAATGACTCAAACTAATCTATCAAAATACATAGACTGGCAGATTGGTTTAAAAAGAAAGACCCAACAATATGCTGCCTTCAAGAGATTCATCTCATAGAAAGAGTCACAGACTAAAGGTGAAAGAATGGAAAAAAATATACGATGCACACAAACTCAGTAAAAAAGTGGGGGTTTCCATCCTCATATCAGATAAAGCAGACTTCAAGCTAAAGCTAGTCAGAAGCAATAAAGAAGGACATTTCATACTGCTTAAGGGAAGCATAAGTCAATCATAAATATTTATGCCCCAAACAGTGGCGCATCCATGTATGTCAAACAAACCCTTCTCAATTCCAGGAACAAAATAGACCATAATACAATAATACTAGGTGACTTTAATACACCTGTCTTATCATTAAATAGATCTTCCAAACAAAAATTAAAAAAATAAAGCATAGAACTCAATAATACAATCAATAATTTAGACTTACAGACATACATAGAATATTCCATACATTAACGAGCAAATACACTTTCTTCTCAGCAGCACATGGATCCTTCTCTAAAATAGACCATATGTTATGCCACAAAGTTACTCTTAGCAAATACAAAAAATTAGAGATACTACCTTGTATTCTATCAGATCATAATGGAATGAAATTAGAAATCAATGATAAAATAAAAAACAGAAACTATTCCAGCACCTGGAGACTAAATAATACACTATTGAATGATGCATAGATAGCAGTAGACATCAGGGAGGAGATAAAAAAAGTTCTTAGAGGTAAATGAGAACAACAATATAGCATATCAAAATCTCTGGGATTCTATGAAAGCAGTAGTAAGAGGAAAATTCATTGCATGGAGCACATTCAATAAAAGAAGAAAAAAGTCAACAAATAAATTACCTAACATTACTGCTCAAAACCCTAGAAAAAGAAGAACAGATTAACATCAAAAGTAGTAGAAGACAGGAAATAATTAAAATCAGAGCTGAAATTAATGAAATTGAAACAAAAGAAACAATTCAAAAAATTGACAAAACCAAAAGTTGGTTCTTTGAAAAAGTAAACAAAATTGATAAACCCTTAGCCACACTAACAAAGAGATGAAAAGAAAAAATTCAAATTACTTTAATTCATGATGAAAAAGGAAATATCATGATAGACACTATTGAAATACAAAACATAATTGGAAGCTATTTAGAAAATCTATATCCAACAAAATAGAAAATATTGAAGACAACAGTTTCTAGACATATGATCCACCCAAATGGAATGTGGAGGACATACACAATTTAAATAGATCAGTTTCAAGCAATGAAATAGAAGAAGCCATCAAAAACCTACCAATTATGAAAAGTCTGGGACCAGATGGATTCTCAGCTGAGTTCTACAAAACTTTCAAGAAGGAACTCTTTCCAATATTCTTCAAAGTATTCCATGAAATAGAAAAAGAGGAAACCCTTCCAAACTCATTCTATGAAGCTAATATCATACCAAAACCAGACAAAGGCACATCGAGGAAAGAAAACGTCAGACCAATATCCCTAATGAACATAGATGCAAAAATTCTTAACAAAATTTTAGCAAATCACATACAAAAACATATTAAAAAGACAGAGCACCATGATCAAGTGGGTTTCATTTCAGGGATGCAAGGTTGGTTCAATATCCAGAAATCAATTAATGTAATTCATCACATCAGCAGATTATTTCAATAGATGCAGAAAAAGCATTTGATAAAATACAGCACCCCTTCATGCTCAAAACACTAGAAAAAATAGGAATAGTATGAACCTACCTTAACATTGTAAAGTCTATCTATGCTAAGCCCACAGGCAACATCATTATAAATGGAGAAAAACTGAAAGCACTCCCTCTAAAAACAAGGAACAAGGCAGGGATGCCCTCTTTAATCACTTATATTCAACATTGTCCTTGAAACTCTTGCCAGAGCAATTAGACAAACCAAAGAAATTAAAGGGATATGAACAACAAAAGAAGAACTCAAACTATCACTATTTGCTGATGACATGATTCTATATTTAGAGGAGCCAGAAAATTCCACCAGAGAACTTTTAGAACTCATTAATGAATTCAGCAAAGTAGCTGAATTCTATGCTTTAAAATCAACACTCATAAATCTAAGTTCTATGCTTTAAAATCAACACTCATAAATCTAATGCATTTTTATTCTTAAGTGATGAATCCTCTGAAAGCAAAATTAACAAAAATACCCCATTCACAATAGCCTCAAAAAAATAAAATACTTGGGAATTAATCTATCAAAGAGGTGAAAGACCTCTACAATGAAAACTACAGAATACTAAAGAAAGCAATTGAAGAAAACCTTAGAAGATGGAAGGATCTCCCATGATCTTGGATAGGCAGAATTAATATTGTTGAAATGGCCATACTGCCAAAAGTACTATACAAATTCAATGCAAATTCCAATTAAAATTCCAATGATGTACCTGATAGAAATAGAGAAAGCAGTCATGAAATTCATTTTGAAGAATAAGAGACCCAGAATAGCTAAAGCAATTCTTAGGAGGAAGAATGAAGCAGGGGGTGTCACAATAGACTTTCAAATATACTAGACAGCAATAGTAACAAAAATGGCATGGTATTGGCACCAAAATAGACAGGTAGACCAATGGTACAGAATAGAGGACACAGACAGACCCACATAAATACAGTTATCTTACACTAGACAAATGTGCCAAAAACATACAATGGAGAAAAGGTAAACTTTTCAACAAATGGTGCTGGGAAAACTGGAAATCCATATGCAGCAAAATGAAACTAAACCCCTATCTCTCACCCTGCATAAAACTCAACTCAAAATGGATCAAGGACCTACGAATTAGACTAGAGTCCCTGCACTCAATGGAAGAAAAAGTAGGTCCAAATCTTCATCATGTCAGCCTAGGTCTAGACTTCCTTAATATGACTCCCAAAGCACAAGAAATAAAATCAGGAATCAATAAATGGGATAGATTCAAACTAGAAAGCTCTTTATCAGCAAAGGAAATAATCAACAATGTGAAGAGAGAGCCTACAGAGTGGGAGGTGATCTTTGCCACACACACTTCAGATAGAGCACTAATCTCCAGAATTTATAATAACTCAAAAAACTTTACACCAAGAATACAGATAACCCAATCAATAACTGGGCTAAGGAAATGAGCAGATACTTCACAGAAGAAAATCTATAAGCAATCAACAGATATATGAAAAAATGTTCAACATCTCTAGTAATAAGAGAAACACAAGTCAAAACTACCCTAAGATTTCATCTCACCCCAACTAGAATGGCTATTATCAAGAATACAAGCAAGAATCGGTGTTGGCAAGGTTGTGGGGGAAATGTACACTGATACATTGCTGGTGGGGTTGCAAATTGGTGCAGCCACTCTGGAAAACTGTATGGAGATTCCTTAGGCACTTCGAAATGGACTCACCATTTGACCCTGCTATCCCACTCCCTGGCCTATACCCAAAGGACTTAAAATCAGCAAACTATAGTGACATAGCCACATCGATGTTTATAGCAGCTCAATTCACAATAGCTAGAATATGGAACCAACCCAGATGCCCTTCAATAGATGAATGGATAAACTGTGGTATATATACACAATGGAATGTTATTCAGCCATAAAGAAGAATGAAATTATGTCATTTATTGGTAAATGTATGGAGTTGGAGAATATCATGCTAAGTGAAATAAGCCAAACCCAAAAAACCAAAGGCCAAATGATTTCTCTGATAAGTGAATGATGATACATAACCGGGGGTGGGAGAGAGGCAAGAATGGAGGGAGGATGGATTATATAGAGGAAAATGAGCAGTGGGGAGGGCGCAGGGTGAAGGAAAGATAATAGAATGAGACAAACATTATTACTCTATGTATATGTATGATTACAGAAATGGTGTGACTCTACTTTGTGTACAACCAGAGAAATGAAAGTTGTACCCCATTTGTGTACAATCAATAAAAAAAAAAATCCTGAGATGGAGGAGAAGTCAAAGAGGGCTTCTGGGTGGTGATGCTGTTTGGGATTGAAGGAAGTATAGATATTTGCAGACAGGTGACTTGGGGAGAAGGGGTCACCCATAAGGAGGGGGCAGCCTCTTCAGCAAACAAAAGACACCTTCTCCAGTCCAGCTGGGTCATTTTACTCACATCTCACCCTCGTAGTGGGATGCCCCCAGCTGCACCTCTGACAGATGCACAGGAATGAAAACCACTTCTGCTGTGACACGGCACTCTCTTCAATGCACTTCTGATATTTCCAGAAGCTCCTCATTCTACACATTCAGCATGAGCTTGCTAGTGTCTGAGAAATCGCACACATTACTCTGAAGTTGAACTTTTCTTTCAAGGACTAGTACAGATGGATTTTTTGACTCTAAGATCATGCATAGTAATGATGTACAACATTAAATTGGAATGACAATTAGAAGAGCCGAACACTCTCTAAGACTTAGGACTCACTGGTCACTGTTGGGCATTTCACGTGTATTAGTCCATCTCATCCTCAGAGCAACCTGGTGGGGCTGGTCCTCTCCTGTCCCCAACCCTCTGGAACTTCCTCTCATGTTCAGCTCCTGCTCTGTCTCTTCAGGAGCTGTCTCAGCTTGGGCTCCTGAGAGAGACTCAGGCAGAGATGGTGGTGTAGCATGTGTATTAGGGAGGTTCCAGGGATCATCCTGTGCAGGGAAGAGCGGGACCAGCACTGGGCAGGGCAGAAGCTGGGCTTCCTGGTTGGTACAGTTACAACCACTGACATCTCAGCGACTGAGAATGATGGCGCTTGAACGCTCTCCTGAGCTGGGGTGGGCGGACTGGGGCTGTGGACCCTCGGTGGGCCAGTCAGTGGCTGTGAGTACCCAGGTGGAGCAACTCCATTCAACCAGGGTGATTCCCAAAGAAGGCCGAGGAGGAGACCGGGGTGGAGACTCACAGCTCTAGGACAAGACCAGGCGGGGTCTGACCCCTGTGTTTAGTGAGTCTGTGGACCCAAAGAAACGGGAGCAGGGGCTGTAGTTTTTAGTAGAAGAGAAGGAGAAAGAACCCAAGGAGGAAGAAAGAATATGATCAAGGGCAGGACTTATCAGAGGGCAGAGGACCTCTGTCGAGGAGTGGACAAGCAGATGACATGGCATGGGCGAACGGGGAGCACACACTCTGGGGCCTGGTTTCCATTTGAGCGCAGTCCTGACAACTAGAAAGTCACTCCTTTTGTCTTGTTCCCAGTTCACACGTGGGGAAGGGTAGAGTTACAACACTTTCCTCATATATCCATCGCACATGGGTGATCATATGTTTTATCTAGGGCCCAATTCTTTCCCAAATGCCTAATTAATGTCAACCAGCAGCATCAAGGACAATCGACAGTGTATTTCAACCAGGTCAAAGTGTGCTACTCAATTTCAGGGATGCCAATCTACAGTCCTGGAGTTATTATCTGATTTGACCACAAAGTTGTTTCCTTTTTTTTTGGTGGGGGGGAAGGTGCATAGCATGCTTTTATTGTCCCATACAGCAGGGGATATCAACACAGCACTTTCTAACATGAGGACCCCAAGAAACACAAAGAATTTCAAGACCTACTGCCAATGTAGACTTCCTAGGCCAAGTGGAAAATGAAGCTCCTGAATCATTCTGGTCTTCCTTCCACCTTCCTTCCTCTTGGGGCCTTGGGTGCTCTGGTTAGTCATTCCATCAGGATCCAACTTTCTCCAAATGCAGTGGCTGTATCATTGTTTGTGAATGGCTCAACATTTTCTTAGAATAATGTATTCCAACATGTCCTTTGTGGCAGGATCTTTGGCCTCATCGTCTAATCTAATACTACATAAGCTTCAAAGGCTGTATCATTGCATAACCTTAGAGTTTCCTTCCAGTGCTTGCTGAAGGTTTCGAGTGCTCCTGTCCAATTCTGCACAGCTCACAGTCTAGAGCAGGACACATCTTTCTTTGTAATGAGATCCCTTTGGCCACATCAAGTGAGATCTTTGAAAGTCCTGCAGTTGCCTTTGCTCTGCGGCCTCTTCTGTGTCATCATCAGGTCCACCGTGAAGCCCTAAAGCATTTCTATACAGGACGTGCATTCTCCTCATGCTCAGGGCATCTGCTTGTTCCCACCCTCGGAGAGATCAAAGCAAGGACAATGGCCCAGGACATCAGGCACAGGAGGACCATTCTCAGCAGGGAGCAAGGCCAGCTCTTATAAAGCTGTGATCCCAGCAAGGGCCCCGCCTTGCCAGCAGGACACCATGTGCTTTTGTATGGTTCTCCTGGAACACAGCCTCCCTGGTGCCACCTGTTACTCTTCCTTTGTTCTAGCATCACCTTAAACTTACCTTGGACATCCGTGAGATTTCCTTCTCCTTCACACAACCATGAGATTTTCTACTCCCTTATGAAATCCATGGGATTTTTTTTCTTAAAAATCCACAAGGGTTTTTTCTTTCTCCCTTATACAACTCACCAGTTCTCCCATGGATGAAATCATCCTGTCTGGACACCTCTGGTCATAAATCTCTTAAGTAACATAGTGCCCAGTTGTCTTTCAGAAAGAGCCTCCTGAATCCCCTCAAGGACAGTTTGAAATTGTCCTTTTGAGAATGGACCTGTGCAGAAACCAGCTCCTGCAGCCAATGAACTTTTGATGTCACGAGCTCAAAACTCCCCTCTCAGAACATGATAACCATCCCCTCCCACCCCACCAAAGGAAATATGTTGTCCTTGAAGAGGCGGATGACCAATTAGAACCCTAAGATCCCTGTCACTATCCAATCAGTAAGCAGCTTCTCCTCTCTCCCTTCCTATAAATCCCCATCCCTGCCCCAACTCCTTAGTCTGGCGGACCTGGCAATAAAGCTTTTGCAAAACCCTGGTGCTGTTGCGCTGGCTTCTGTGTGTGTCAGGCAGTCAGCCCTTGTCAGTGTCATTGTTATGAATTCTGTCCCCCAGTTTCTGTTATCCTGTCTTCAGAAGGAAAGAAGACACAGCTGGAGTAGGATCTTACAGATGTTACAGTATCTTTTTTCATTCTTAAAAACTGTGCATACTGTACCAGCCATCCATTGCTACATAACAATGTTACCAAAAATGTAGCGCTTAAGCAAACTGCAGTTATGATTTTGGTTTTTTGCAGGTCAGGTGGGGACTCCAGGCACAGCCTATGGGCTTCTTTGCCTCAGGGTCTCCTGGGAGGCTGCCACTAAGGTGCCCGCTATTTCAGATTCTAATCCCAAAGCTCCTGTAGGAGGGGTCTGCCTCTGAGCACCGCGCTGGGTGACAGGATGAACTTTCTTTTGACCTGTTGGGCTGGAGGGCTCATTTCCTTGCTGGATGCCCACTGGAGGCTGCCCTCCGTTCCTGGCCAGGTGGGTCTTCCAGATATAGTGACTTCACCCATAAACTCACGAGAATCATGAAGACAAGAGGAATAATCCAGTCTTGTGTGCTGTAGTCATGGAAGTGACTCCCATCAATGTCCTATTATTTGTGACCCTGTGAAATACATATTTGGTTTGTCCGCAGTTCCTGGCTCAGAGCTATACTCTTTTGTCATTTCCTGAGAGACTGGAGGAATATGAGGATCTTTTGTGAAATTATTTGGCTCTTTGTCCTCTGGTTTCTGGCACAGCTCCAGAGCAGCTCTGAGTGATAAAGGTAGAAGACAAAGTGTCCTTTGTTATTCACAATGAGCCCCTTTTGACCACACTGAGTGTGTGTTAATGAAGTGGTTTTTGCAAAGTTCCTAGGTAACCACTGGGTGGGTGGGTCTGGTTGCCAAGGAAACCAACCACACGACTAGGGGGTTGGAACTCACAGCCTCAACTCCTATCTGAGGAGATCAGGCATTGAAAGTTGAGTTCACTGCAAATGGCCAAAGCTCGAGTCCCTTCTGCCTGCAAAAGGAGGCCTCAGTAAAGTCCCCAAAGAACTGAGTTCAGAGAGCTTCCTGGCTGGTGAACGAAAACATGTCCATGTCCCTCAAGGTTGGCTGTCCCCAGCTCCTAGAGGACCCAAACTTCTGAGCTCTCAACCCTTCCAGACCCCATCCTGTGTGCCTCTTTATCTGACTGATCTTTCCTACCCTTTAAGAGAGTCTTTGTAACAAAGAGTAACTACATGTAAAGTGTGTCCCTGAGTTCTGGGAGCTGGTCTAGAAAATTCATGGAAGACAGGCAGGGGGTCATGGAAATCCCTGATTTATAGACTGTCAGGTCAGAATATGGGGCTTGCAATGGCATCTGAAGTGGGGGCAGTCTTGAGGGACTGAGCCCTCAACCTGTGGAGTCTGATGCTAACTATCTCCAGGTCAACAAGGTCAAAATAAGGACACGGAGCTGTAGTTTGCTGGAGCCTCTGCAGAACTGACCGCGTGGTGTGCGGAGGCAGCAGCCCCCGTCTGTGCCAGGTGTGAGTAGAGAGAAGAGCCACAAGAGTCCCGCACACTGGGGGGGGGGCCCAGGGAGGGGGAGGAGTACCAGGGGCTGGGGCTGTGCAGACTTTCCAGTTCATCTGCCGCACATGCGCTTACTCTGTAGGGTGTATGAGTAGGGATGATGCTTTAGCAACTCCTGGAAGTCTTTGTAAACCTCCAAGCCAAAGCAGCCAGGATCTTCCTGCTGCTGACTGTGTGGCCATCTATGTCCTCTAAAGCTATCAAGTCAGAGCTTTTCAGCAAATTCCATAAAGCTCTAGCAAATGCCAGAACACACTGGTCCTCCAACACCTGGCTCTTCCTGTGAGAGGCAGAACAATCACTGGAACAGGACACTGCACGTCTAACTCCCTCAGAATAGTCACCATGTCTGTTGTCACAAAGGACGTCCCCAGGCAATTGCTACCCACCTTGCTGGTTCTATCTCCCTGGTCCTGAGCAGCATAGGTGGTTTGTGTAAGCTTCCTTCAAGTCACATTCCTGTTCACAGCTTCTGAACCCAGAGGATGGTGAGCACTCTCCTGTGCCTCCCAGTTAATCCTGGTCTCTTGGGCATGGGATGCACCAAGCCTGGAGCCTGGCACCACCCATGAGCCCACTCTGAAAAAGTGAAGGGCCCATGCAGCCTTCCTGCCAGTGTTTTATAAAGTTAGAATTAAAAAATGTTTACAGAGAACCTGTTCTCTCAAGGTCATGAAGGCCCACCTCCATTTCCCACTCTCTCTGGCCCCTGCCTGAGCCGATGACCCTTCCCAGGGAGCTAGAGAGGAAAGCCCACGTGGTACTGAACTGACCACAGGGAGAGGCTGCACTTCCTGGTTCTCACCTGCTTGGCACCTTTCCAGGTCTGTGTCCTACTGGTTAATTTTATGTGTCAGCTTGGCCAGGTCATGGTGTCCAGATGCCAGTCTACATGTCCCCTGAAAGTGTTTCTCGAATGTGATTAACATTTATGTGTGGGAGGCGTTGAGTAAAGTAGACGTCCTTCATGATTTCAGCTGGTCTCCTCTAGTCAGTTGAAGGCCATTGAAGACTGAGGAATTCTGCTTCAAGATAGCCACATAGAAGACAACCTGAGTTACTAGCCTGTTGCCCTGAGGAATTTGGACTCTGGGCTGTGACATCAACTGTTACATGCGTCTTCAGACTTCTGGCCTCCCCTACGATTTCAGACTCTCTAAGCTCCGCAGTCCGGGAGGCAATCCTTTAAGGTGTGTCTTTTCTCAAATGCCATCATACATCTCTATCAGCCAGCCTGCCTACCTACCTACCTACCTACCTATCTGAATGACTTGTTGGTTATTTCATCTAAGGAGCTCTGACTAATGTACATAGTAAAGATTCAATCACTGGGAATTGCCTTCAAACAGAGAAGAGTCCAGAAACATCCTTAACAGGTAGTGAGCACTTACCTTGTTGCAGGGTGAGTGCATGGAAGTCTCTCAATCCCTCCAATAAGAGACTTACATTGTCCTCATTTTACAAATGAAGAAATCAAGATTCAGTGTTCCAGTCACTGAAGGTCTATAGTTCTGTGTATCCCAGTTTAAAATCTGTTGCTCCACTGAACAGACCCCATACTTCAGGGGCAGTCCATCGTGCACTGGCTGAATAATAGCAGGGGGACTCTCAGAAGTGTTACTGTGCCCAAGGGTCCCCTGAGAGCTGAGCAGGGACATGTGAGCTGGTCCTAACCCATTGCCATGGTGTCACTGTGCTCCCACTGGAGTCAGATTGCAGTTTGAGCTGCCCAGGGGGATACAATGGTGCGTTATCTACAGTACATGGTCCAATCTCCTGATTGGGATCGCCCAGTGAACCCCTGCCTCGCCATCTCATGAGGGGCTGTACTTGCAGGGAGGAAGATGCTGATGGGCTTCATGACCCACTCAGAGACTGGAAAGCAGAGTCATACTGGATCTCATTGTATCTCTGCATCCCAGGAATCACCACCCCCGCAATGTGAAGGCTGTGCTGACCCTGCCTGGCCACACATTTGTAGCACAAAGTAAGGGAAATGCTTTGAACAAAAGACAGATCTTGAAGCAGCTTCCAGATCCGAGGCATGGCTCTCGGGGCCTTGCCTGTCTTGGTTGTGCGACTCAGGTTTAAGCTTGAACTATTTTACTGATTTGTTGTGATGATCCAACTAAATTGTTTACCCATTCTGAACCCTTGGCACCTCTCCTGTGAGACCACAGGATGGGACTCATTGTGTCGGCCATGATGGACAGCAATCACACATGTCCTGGACACTTTCTGGTTCCTGCCTTAAAGGGAGAGCCAACAGAGTCCTGATTCATAAGCAGCTGCATGTTGAGTGGAAAAGCTCCCAAAACCCTGCCCTTAGAGGGGTGTAAGGTGCTACATAGCTCAAGGGTCCTGTGCTTAGTGAAGCCTTGATCTTTTACCTGGACCCTGATAAGGCCCCTTTGCTGACCTCCTGGACACCAACCCCTTTCCACTCAAAGACCCCTGCAATTTTGCCCCAGTGCTCCTTTCAGGTCTTGAGTTTGGTTTTGCCCCCTGCAGACAGGCCACCTGCTCTTCTTTCAGGGCTGAAACTCTGCAAGCTGAAGCACTTGGTTGGGGCAGTCTCCTCTGCCTGTGATCCCATTTCTCTCTCCCCCTTATTCTTCCCCATCTCTGCATCCTCAAACTCTCTTTGGTCCCTAGTCCCTGCTCAGATATTGAATTCTGATGATCTGTCTCAAATGTGCCTAGCAGATGGACCCTGTCTCCTGTGGGTCAGGATGCTGTTGCTCTTCTTTGCAAATGATGACCCTGTCTCCCGAGTCCCCACCTCCACCCTGGACCTTGCCCCACTCCTCCTGCTTCCTCTTTGCTCCTCAAAGGCTGTCTCAGGAGCATGGGAACAGAGTCTTCTCAGACTCAGGTCCTTCCCTAGGCTGAACTGGAGTTGGGTGGCACTGCCTGGTGCTGTCCTCCATCAGGTGTTTACCCAGTAGCCATGGTGGCTGAGTATTGAATTAGGTTTCTTCTGAGTCCATGCAAGTTGCTAGAACAAAATACTGTAGTCTGTGGGCTTAAGCAGCCGACATTCATTTCTCACAGTTCTGTAGACTGGGCAGGGCAGGGTCAAGGTGCCGCAGAACTAGCATCTGCTGAAGGCTGTCTCCTGGTTTGCAGTTGGCCACCTTCTTATTGTACCCTCATGTGGCCAAGAAAAAATGGTCTCCCTGTGTTTCTTCTTACAGAGGCACTAATCCCACCCGTGAATGCTCTATCTTCACAACCTCATTGCCTCCCCGAAGTCCTGAATGCCATTATTAGGGGTTAGTATTTCAACCTCTGCATTTCAGAGGATGTGAATTTTAAGAGGTCGGGGACACAGTGGACACGACAGGGCAGGCTCTGCCTTCAGGAAGCCGATGGCCACACCAGCCAGTGGGGACTCTCATCCCCTCTGTCTATGGTTTCCTGATTTGAATGGCCACCTGGTGTCTCCTAATTGACTCCCGACTCAGTTGGCTGCTAGGCTCCAGGACGGTCTCCTGGTTCTGATCTGGGTTCCCTGTATCCACAGCTCCACACTGCCTGCTGGATTCTACATGCTCAGTGCCCTCTCTGGTCAGCAGGCAGCACGCCAGCACCCCCTCACCCCCACTATCCCCCACCTCCTTCAGGCTCCTGGGGTCCCCTGGGCTGTTATTCTCCTGGTCCCCCCATCTTCTCCTGGCTCAGCAGGAGCCCCAGGTTCTCTGTTGAAGTGGGTCAGGCCTCACTTTCCCAGGGTCACCACCAGCATAGCCATCCTCTGTTATGTATGACTTCCACCAAAACCCTGAGCTTCCTGACATCGGGGTGACCTCCCACTGAGCAGCAGCAGAGGACCAGCCATACATGGAGGCAGGTTTACTAGGCATAACCTGTATCCAGAATGTTCTAGACTGGACCAGCTCTGCGGATGGGCTGCAGGTATAGAGTGGAAGGTTGGCATCTCGTTTTAGCTCTTCCCTTTCCCAGAGTTACAACCTTAAAGAATCTCAGGAATGGAGCTGGGAGAAAATAAAACAGTGTCATCTGTTTGAATGTGTTAATTTAAAGATGAGAAAAATTAGGCCTGGAGAGACGAGAGAACCTGCTCCAGCTCCCAGGTGCTGACCGGGAACCGTTCCCGCCGCATCCCAGGCCAGGAGCGCTGCTCGTGGTCCTGTCCCTGGCGCTGAGCACCTTGGCACTTGTCTCCTCATTAAGCCTCCTGTGTGCCTTTGAAATGAATGCTCCTCTTTTTCTTGGTAATTTTCTTGAGGAGAGCAAGAAAGACTAAAAAAGAAAATCTAATTTAGAAAACGAGTAATCCTGAATCCTTATGTCCAGGTTTCCAGAAAACCTTTTTCTCCTTTTTTTTTTCCTTGTTTAAATTTGGACTCAGCAAAAGGAAATAAATGAACCGAGACAAAGAGAAGCCTTGCTGCTCATCTTCTCAAATACTTTCTCCTTTCCTTTCCATCTCTTGACTGGCAGGGAAAGCAGCTTCTAACAGACCATCAATGTTCCCAATGAGCAAATACAATAACAGCAGCGAATTACGCTTTCTACAGGTCTAGGGATGTGTTCATAGTGGGGTTTAATTTATAGATGGTCATGGCTGAAAGATTCTTGATGCATGATACAAAACAACATGAAAAACCATTGAGAGCATTTTTAAAAAACTCTCGGAAAATTTGATTTGTGCCTGGTGAGTGCACACCAGTAAGATCCCCAAGGTGGAAAGTCCTAAGTGGTCTGTGGTCTGTGGAAATGCCAGAGGGGGCTTGTGCTTTGAGGGCAAGAGGGACTTCTAGAGGGGCAGGCCCTCCAGGAGAACAGTCTTCCCTCCATCCCTTCGTTCAACATTGTCTGACTCCAGAAAGACCAAAGAAAGGAAGGGAGATCAAGGCAGAGGGAAAATGAGAAAGTTCAAGGCCAGCTGCTGGGCGTGGCTTCTGCCTCCTCTCCTCTGAGGGTCCCCAGTGCCCTTCCTAGTCCTGCTTCCTGCCACACCCCTTCTCACTTCCTGTGGCCACTCAGCATGCTGCAGCCAGAGTCAGGCTAAAATCTGGAGCTTCCACTGCCCGTGATGACAGCTTGCCCATCTCCTGAGTATGACACGCGGCCTTCCACCATCTGGTCCTTGGTGACTCTCCACTGTCCTCCCACTTCAGCGCCAACTTTGTGCCTGAAGGCAATGCGATGAGACCCAGCCTCCCTGGGTGGGTCTGGCCCTGCAGAGCAAATTTCACCCCACTCTTTCCACAGTTTCTAGGGTGAAAGGTCCACAGACTTAAGGCCAGCTTTGTCTTTCCAGGCCATCTGGGTTTGCCCTGGGGCCAACTAAGTGTTGGGAGAGATTAAGGGACCTGCCCGCACCGCTCAGTGAAAAGATGATATTGATGCATTTACATATTCCCAGCCCTGAGAGTGGGGTTCTGCCCACAGGAAGCGTTCAGCAGGATTGGCCTACAGACAGAACTGGGCTTTAATGCAAGGTCTGTCCAGCATCATAGTCCTTAGGAGGAAGTATAAGTTTGAAATCAGTCCCCAAAACACAAAGGAATGGATCAATTGACTTATGAAAGACTCTAAGTATGTGTCAACCACTTTCCTGCAGGCCGATTGATGGATTATAGGTGAAGCTTCATTCCTATTTTACGGATGGAGAAGAACATGCACAGAGAGGCAAAATACATTGCTTGTGGCTGCACAGCTGGAAGTGCTGGAGTGGCACGCGACGCAAGGCCTGTCTGTCTCCAAGATCAGTTCTTTCTATTGCATCATGCTGGGTTCATGGAAATGGAGAGTGGTCAGGATCCCAAAGTCACCCCAGGGTTTGTATGCTGTTATCTGAATAGAGTTCCTTTCCCCTACTGCTGAGCTCTGAGCTGCAGCAGGTCTAACTTATCTATGGGTTGGGAACACTGGTTTTCATAGCACTTATCAAAAGATAGTCAAACCTGGAAAAGCAGGGTTGGAGCTAATCATTGCGATACATCCTTTCTTCTGTGCTTCCCAGGGACTCTTTAAGAGCACCATTTGGCACTGTGTGTATTCAGGTTTTGTTGTATTTTGAGAATACTGTAAGAGTTAAATGAGACAATGCATGCAAAATGCTTAGAGCAGTGTTTGGAGTAGAGGAAGTCCTCAATAAATATGTGGGCTAGAAATTTTTTCCAAATTAATTCAATAACACATTTTCCCCCTTAGTGTGCAATATGGGCTGGGAATTGTTTTCAGTGCTCGGAGTATACTAGTGAACCAAGTGGAGCCACCTATCTCCCATGGAATAAAGCAGGAAAGGAGGCCTGTCGGTGGAATAAAGAAGGCTGACAATGACAGTCCACAGAATGAGTCAGGAATGCACACGGCACGTGGTAGGTGAGCAGAGGCTCCGGGAGGATGGGAGTGCCAGGTGGCTGGGGCGGGCAGGCAGGGGATTCCATGGCTGGTCAAGCTGAGAAGGAGAGAACAGGGAGAGGTACAGTGGCTTCAGCTATGCGGCTCTGAAAAAAGAATGTCAGGCCCAGGGAATGAATGGAGCCAAGGCCCCGGGGCAGGAGTGTGGCTTTTGGTGGAGTCAGAGCAAGGAGGCTTCCTCCTAACCTGGAGCGAGTGCAGGGGTGGACGAGAGAGAGAGAGAGAGAGAGAGAGAGAGAGAGAGAGAGAGAGAGAAAGAGATCTAGGGAATGAGGGCAGGTGTTGTGAGGCCCTGAGGTCACTGGGAGGACTTAGACTCAGGCTCCAAATTCAGGAGAAGCTGTAGGAGGGTCTAGATGGAGGGGCATGGTGCTCCCTGTCTGCTGACTGCAGAGTGGATGGGTTGTTGGGGGACACTGTGTGTCCTGCAGAAGTTCAAGTGTTGGAAACGCATAATCCCCACATTTGTATGTTCATGGCATTTAGAGGTGGGGTCTTGGGGAGATAATTAGGTTTCACTGAGGGCATGAGGTTGTGGCCCCAGGAAGGGGAGGAAGAGCCCCACTGATCACACTGGTTCTGACTTGTCATACAATGTCCTGTGCCGCATTGTGATGCAATAATAGGCCCTCACCACATGTGGTGCCACACTCTTAGAGGGCTCAGTCTTCAGAAAGTGAGCTAGTCTGCTTTTCTTAATAAATTACCTGGCTGCAGGCATTTTGTTATATGAGCTGGGACAGGGATAACATGGAAGAGAGAGATGATTTTGCAAGCTATTGCCATAACCCCCGCAGGAGGTGGTGCACTGGGACCAGGGTGAAGGAGGAGACATTATTCTGCTATGAACAATAGCTGAGACTCTGTGGCAGTCTCCTGTCACCTCTCCCAAATCAGCGCACAGAACTAATCTCCTCTTCATAACTGTTTCCCTGGAAACCACTAAAAATCCAAATTTTCCGACGTTTCATATTTTCCTCTGTTCTGTTGTGTACGGTTTAACCAGCTTCTTGGCTTTGTCTTTGACAGCCTGCTGGAGATGTTCTGTCCCACCTGGAGTACAGGCCACACTGTGCTTAGGATTTCAGAGGAAGCAGAGAGTCAGGGGTGGCCATGTGCCCTGAGAGCTCAAGTCACCTGCCATGGTGACCGCCAGGCCAGCTGGGGAATGGGTGAGCAGCCTTGACACGTGCTTGCCCCTTCAGATCCTGCTTTCTCTGGCCATGGGTAAGAATGAAGATTGTCTGAGCACTGTGATTGCTGGCTCAAACTTCAGAGCAGTAACTAGCAACATTCAGGTGAAGTTCCAAGTCTGTCTTCAGAAAGTCAGTACTAAAGGAGACATTCAACTCGGGATCCTCACGGGTGGGAAGAAGATGAATGGGGCCGCGTGGGTTACTGGGTGTGTGGGGGAGCTGGCTCACATGAACACTGCAAGGCTGAGTTCTGCAATAACGTTTTAAGAGGTTTCCATGCTAGTTGTTAAAACATCCATTATTAAAACTTAAATTATATAAAAGTACAAGTGAATCAGTTATTTTAAAAGACAATGTAATAAAAACACAAAGTGCATCATTTTCTAGTTATTTTACTGAAGTTTTCTATTATTTGGGGTCTTAGTTTTATGCACATCTGTTAGACCTCTGTATGCTGGAAGCATGCTCTTAGGCTCTGTTCCCCACTCAGCAGCAGTGATGTCACACGGCAGTCTGACATTGGCTATGGTGGGAATATTTACAATACTGAAATTGGCACAGGAGATAAATCAGGGGTTGGTTCATATTAAGAAAGTGATAGAAGAGACATTAATAAAATAGATTTAGTTTGAAAGCATGCCATGTCTATAGTTGTAGCATTGCAGATATTATAAAAATCGAAGAGGTAAATTTTCAGTATTTGAAACTATTGTTTGATCCAGTAAAGAATTTGCTTCTATCTCTGATGAACAAGTTCTGACATTTGTTCCTGTTGTTTTCCTTATTAACATAAGGAAAAAAAATATCCTTTTCCATTACATTAGTGAGGAAATATTGCTATCAGAACTGCCTCATCTGTCAACTGCAACATGGATTTGCCAAGGATATAAGAGTTCAGCAAAAAAAAATCAATGAAACCATTCTATGAGAATCGATTGGCTATGTGGAATTGATGATAAAGAGTACTGTATCTTTCACTATTAATTTGTAAATGGCATGCTACAAATCTTTTATTTCAGTAAAATGTACAGTACACTTGTGTACCTATACATGCATATCCCTGCCATGAGAGTTGTTTGGCACTGGCTGACCCACTTCGAACCTCTGCCACTCACAGTACCCTATGGTAAAGTGAGCTGCCATGCTGTAGAAATGAGGTGTCCCCCTAAATCTCACGTGTGAGAAAATGCAAGAAAGTTTAGAGGTGAAATGATTGGGTCATGAGAGCCTTAACCTGAGGGTGCATTAACCCACTGGTATGGGTTAAATGTGTGATGACCTTAGGGAGCTGGGGAGTGGCTGGAGGAGGTAGGTCACTGGTGGTGTACCTTTGTGCTCTGAGAGCTCAAGTTACCCGCCATGATGACCCCCAGTCCAGCTGGAGAATGGGTGATTGGAGTTCTCTCTCTCTCTCTCTCTCTCTCTCTCTCTCTCTCTCTCTCTCTCCTTCCTATTTCCATGTCCTGAGCAGTTTTCCTCTACCATGCCTTTCCACCATGATGTCTGCCTCCCTTGGTCCACAGCTATGGAGTTGGCCATCCATGGCCTCTGAAACTGTGAGTGCCAAATAAACTTTTCCTCCTCTATGTTCTTGTCAGATCTTGGTCACAGTGACAGAAAAGCTGACTAAACTGTGTGCTTAGCTTGGGGGCCAGTTACAGCTAGCACATGACACATCTGGGATTAGACTGTGGGTTTCTGGCTGAGGCCATGACTCTGCTCTTCTCAGTCACACGCTCCTCATCTCTAGAGTCTTAGTGGATGCAGGCTGCAGGCTGGGGACACAGTGAAAGTTAATTCTTTCCTCTCAAGTACAAGGACAAGGAGAACAAACCCCATAGAATTGGGGGCTTCCTCCTCCCTCCCCTAATGTGCTAACTCCTCAATATTTGTTTTGCGGTTCTCCAAGTTCACCTTCCAGGCATCTGCAGTTTTAAGTGGAGGAGATGGAAAACCAGGCAGAGCCAAGTGCAAGCATCCTATGTCCTCCTACAAGAACCTTGGTCAATAGGACTACTGTGAGACAAAGGGAAGGAAAGATCCAGAATCCTTCTGAGAAATACAGTTGTGAGAAATGTGAGGTGCAGCTTCTCATCAAGGGGACCAACACTGGTCATTGAATTGCTTTTCTGCTTCCATCTTTTTCTGGGCTAAGCACTTAGTAGGTACCCGGACTCTCTGCGATAATAAACTGTGAGTAGATAACAGTTACCTTTGCTCAGAGCACTAAAATAAAGGCTGTAATTGGTGACTCATGACCCGAGGCAACCTTTTGAAGCTTATTGCTTCACTTCCTAGTACCTCTTACTATTATTCTGTCCTCCCTGAACCATAAGACCTCAAAAGAGAAAGAGAGAGAGGGGAAAAAAAGACTATGGCTTTACTGGCATGTTCACTCTGTAGCTCAAACCCTTGTCTTTTGTCCAGGATGAGTGGGAGCTGGTGAGAAGGAGCAGCTTTTGTTTTTGTTTTTCATCCTGGGCTGAGGGAGAGGGGTGAGCAGGGTATGTGTCTCATGTCAGAATCACGAGCATTTTCCTTGAGAAGCGAGAGGAAATGTGTCAAGATCTGGAGATAGTTTCTTAAAAAGTTAAACATGAATTCACCATACAACCCAGAAATCCCATCTTAGGTCACCCCAGAGAAATGCAAATATGTGTCTAACCAAAGATCTGTGCAGCATGATCCCCGACGGCCCCGGATGGAAAACAACCTAACTGTCCATCGACTGGCAAGTGAGGGAATGGGATCGACTTGCGCAGCAGAAGGACAATCAACAGGAATGCGTGCTGCCCAGGCCAGACCACAGTCAGCCTTCAACACACCACCTAGGGAAAGAAGCCAGATGCCCGAGAGTCCGACTCTAGATCCCACTTATCCGACATGTCCAGAGAAAGCCTGTCTACGGAGATGGAAGTAGTTAGCCTGGGGCGGGTGGCCGTTAGAGACGGGAATTAACTACAGGGGGCGTGAGGCACCTCCAGGGCCAGGCAAAGGTTCTAAACGGGTTTATGGAGATGGTTGAACAAGTTGGTAAATTTACAAAGATCTTGAATTGTAATAGTTAAAACGGGTAAGTTAGCTGACATGTGAAGTGTACCCGATTCAGTTTATATTTAAAGGAAGCTTCTGTTAGCTCTGATCGGCTATGGAAGCCCATCTCAGTTTCCCCTCTCCCCGTGGAACCTCACAGGCCACCCACTCAGTGAGTGGTCATGCGAGTCCTCCTTCAGGGTGCCCGCTGAGAGGGGAACACCCTGGCCAGTGCTGTAACCCAGGTAGTCACGCTAATTAGAGCTGGGCATGCTGATCACCTGGAAGGAAAATAAACTCACTCTGGTTTTGGGGCTTGGCTCTTTTAATTCAGTCAGACCCCTTGAGAGGCTGCCAGAGAATCAGAGCCGACACCTACTGGAGGCAGATGGAGTCCCTGGGACTGTGTCACGTGTGGGCAATTCCTTGTTGGAAATAAAATCAAATGTTGTGAGCTACCGTCCCTCTCACAGCACTTTGGCTGCTCTCTGAGTGACAATGACCTTGCTAATGGGTTGCTAGAAGCAGCTTCATTTGTGCAGGAAACACATAGGTGTGTGTGTGTGTGTGTGTGTGTGTGTGTGTGTGTGTGTAGGGGGTTGGAGGTGGAAAAGGAAAAGAAAATTAAAGAAAAGAAAGGGGAGCTTCAGGGATCGTCAGGGATGTGAACCAGTTGGAGTAGATTTCTAGGATTCTCAAAAGACAACACCAACACAAAAGCATCTAGCATGGTGGCTGTCCCCACCCCAACACACACACACAGGTGAGCTGGCTTCCTTCTGTTTTGCAGATGAAGACACTGAGGCCAAGGGAGATGAGATGCCCCACCCTAGACACGAGGTGATGAGGCAGCTACAGGCCAGAGGCTCTCCTGAGTGGCTCAAAGGCCATCCTTTCTGGGTACTGTCTTTATACTCCCTGGGTGATTCTCAAGGGCACAGAGGAGGGAGCCTTCACAGCTGGCCCGGTTTCCTTTCCTTGCAAGAATTTGAGAAATCATCTAGGCAGAGTGGTGTATGCCTGTAATCCCAGCAGCTCAGGAGGCTGAGGCAGGAGGATCATGAGTTCAAAGCCAGCCTCAGAAACGGCGAGGCACTAAGCAACTCAGTGACATCCTGTCTCTAAATAAAGCACAAAATAAGGCTGGGGATGTGGCTTAGTGGTCCAGTGCACCTGAGTTCAATCCCTGGTGCCCCCCCCCCAAAAAGAACGTGAGAAATCTGTAATCTGTAGCCTGGACTTTCTCCCTTGGCTGGGTCTTTATTGCCAAGTGAGAAATCTTCTGTACAGGGAAAGGGAAGGAGCTGGGCACTGTCCATCTTCTTGTGCCTGCCCCCTTTCCTCAGACCCTCCAGGACTCAAGGTGAAACAAGGAGCTTCAGGTCCAGACACAGGCACACCCTGCTCACTCACTCGGCAGCAGCTCTATCTCCTCCACTCCTGAGCTGTGCAATCTCACCAGGAGGTTGTCCCTTCACCTGGGACAAATAGCTTTATCCTTTTCAGTGAAGTTCTGGCACGCAGAGTCTCCATACCAAATGCAAAGCCCCAAACCTTCCTGCATGAAGTCCCCTCACTCGGGCACTGACTTGGCTGCCCAAGGACTGCTGCTGACTCTATCGGTGACGCCTGGTGGGCTGTCTCCAGCTTCTCTGTCCTGCCCCCTTACATTTTCCAGTAATGACACCATATTTATTCCACCCATGACACATGGTGTCCCGTGCTCATGAGATTTCTCCTGCTGGGGCTGGGTCTCTGCAGCGCTTCCTCAGGTGGTGCTCCCTGGTTGGTCCTGCTCGGCCCTCCTGCCTGCCTGTCCATTCCCTCACCCTCAGGATTCTGTCCTTTCTTCTCTGGTGCTATTTGCTGTATCATTCTGCAACTGCTGTTTTTCTTGCGTCTCTGGGCCTTGAAGCAAAACAGAAGCAACTTCCCAAAGAAGGCAGAGTAGCAGTAGTACATCTGGAGGCCAGGAGGCTTTTGAGGCTGGAGACTGTACCTTGCCTGGCTTCTAATTCCTAGTCCCAAAACTCAACCCAAGAAAGCTAAGTGCCAGTGAGGCCTTTGCATTCTGGGGTTCAGTGGGTTCCTTTGTGTTAGGAGCGTGACTTTGACAGACCCTTTTCCAGAAGTGTGGCACCTGTCCAACTCCAATGGAATCCAGCTGAGACTCACAGATGTTAACCATTGGAATCTCCAGCCTTGATCTCAATCTATCCTTAGATTCCCCAAGCCAATGTCAGCATTTCTGTTATTATTCTGTCCTCCATAGGAAGAGGTTAAGAAAAAAAAAAAAAAACTTGAGAAAAGGGTGATGCACATTCTGGAAAGTGAAGGGCAGCTCACTTTCCACAAGGGGTCTGGACCCATTGCCTCTCAGTGAACTTTCTTTGTACCCAGCAAAAAATTCCCACCGCTCGCCTATTGTCCCATGATTAGATGCTGGGGCTCCACAGGTGAGAGATGAACAATTCTAAGGGTAATTGAACACTCCACAAATTTTCACAGTGGATCAGCACTGAACCATTTAGCCCAGGTATTTCTGTGATTGCGATGCTGAGAAAATGTATGCTGTTAAATGGTTCTCAAATCACTCTTTCGTCTGAGCAAAACAGGACTTGGTATTTGCAGTGCAGGTTATAAAAGCAAGTGGCTTGGGAACAATGACTGCTTAGAGATTAGGGGAAAAGAAGCTTGTGTTGGAAATTTGAGTCCTTGAAATCTAGGCATCAAAGATTTAAAGAATAGAAAATGCTTAAATGTCTTTGAGGTCTTTGCCCTTTTATATGATAAATGTGATGTAGATTGTCAGGGGCACGGCAGGGCTGTGATAAAGATTATTCCCATTATACAGATGCAGAAATTGAATTTTGTGGTCACACTGCTTAACAGGGGTGATCCTGGGACATAAATCTGGATCACATAATTTCAAGCCCAGGTTTCTCCAGATAAAAATATTTTTATCATTCTTGAGTCCATTTAAAGACATAAAAGAAATGTTTTTCTTCTTTGAGAGTTTTAATTCCTGAGGAGATAGGGCTGGTTATTACAGAAGAGCTCTTGGCTATCTGTAATGTAGACACAGGGGCCCTGACCAGTGAAAGAGGGTCTTGGAACTATCATGTTTGAAATGGTGCAGGGCCGAGAGGGGTCTCCACAGCACAGTTGGTCTCCCCCACAGTGGCTGCAGTTTCCCTCCAATTCTTTAATGACAAGAGCATGGCTCTGGTATCAAATTCGGTGCTGTGGATTGGCACAAGGAATACAGTACCAATCACCCAAAGTCCCCATTGAAGTGCACCATCCAATGTCACACGAATGTTTTAGTTGACTTGGGCTGTTGCACTGAACCACTGAACCATTTAGCCCAGTGTATGGTGGAACACCATCCACTGAGTGACTCAAGCAACATCTATTTATTGCAGTTTTGGAGTCTTTTAGTCCAAAATTAGTGCTAGGAGGGTCAGTTCATGGTTAGGGGCTCCTTTCTTGCTCAGTACACATGGTGGAGAGAGAGAGAGAGCACTCTGGTTGCTTCATGTCTCCTTACAAGGGGACCAATCCCACTATGGAGGCTCCACCCCATGACTACAGGCAGAAGTAGTTACCTTCTAAAGGCCTCACTTCCGACTACAGTGATCAGAATGTTTGTGACCCCCTCCAAAGTTCAAATCAAGACTTGATCCCCAAGATAACAACATAAAAAGGTGGGGCCTAGGTCATGAGGGCTTGGCTCTCGTGCATAATTAGCTCTCTCATAAAGGGACTGAAGGAACCTAGTGGGCCCCTTTTGCCCTTCTGTCCTTTTCAGCTTGTGAGGGCCCCATGTCCAAGGTGCCATCTTGGAGATCGGGCCCTTGCTAGGCACCAAACCTAAGGCAACTTGATCATGAACTTCCTGGACTCCAGAATTGTGGAAATGATTTTCTGTTTATAGATTTCTCAGTGGCAGGTACTTTGTTATAGCGGTACAAATGAATGAAGACACTGCGTCGACATGTATATTTGGGGGGGAGGCAAACATTCAGTCCATAGCAGGAAACTGTACCTCAATAAAGTTTTGAGAATATTAGCAAACATTTATATTATACACAATTCTTCTTCCAGGGAGAGGGCCGCCCTTTTACTCAATTAATTCACTGTTTGGTTTCAAGAGTTCCTGACTAGAAGTCCTTCTGTGGGTTTTTAGATATAGATCCCAGGGTTGAGAGGGTTAACAGATCATTAGCTCCAGGATTCAGGGTTCTCAGAGCAGAGATGCAGCTCTCGTATGAAATGTTCCTTTAATAATACTTTGCTCATTTCTCTTTCAACCAATATTTGCTGGGCATCTCCTCAGTGCCTTTGGTAATATGATGTGATCAGAGTAAGCATTGTGGTGTCTGAGCCTGGATTTAAATCAGCCCCAAACCTTAGTGATGTGGACTTAGGCAATGTCAGCACCCACTTCAAAGCCCCAGGTCCCTCTCTATAAGTCAGGTGTCTCTGGGATTCCTGAAAAGACTAAATAGCTGGTGCCTGACACATTATAATATTCAAATGAATTAGAATAATAATACTTAAAATTGAGGCAATACAAGTATCACAACTCTGCGACCTGATTTCTAAGGACTCCCAGTCTAGAATAGAAATAGGTGAATGACGGGGCTGGGGTTGTGGCTCAGCGGTAGAGCACTTGCCTGGCATGTGTGAGCACTGGGTTTGATTCTTGGCACCACATATAAGTAAATGAATAAAATAAAGGTTTGTCAACAACCAAAAATATATATAAAATAATTAAAAAAAAAGAAATAGGTGAATGAACAAGCGGTTTCCATTTAGTGCTTTGAACACTATTTAAGTGGTAGGAAATACTGCCACTGTAGAAGGGATACCCAACTTTAGGAAAACTTTGTGGAACCCCAGCCAGGCTGGTGATGTCTTGTCTCAAAGGAAAGTGCAGCTAAGGAAAGGAGAAGACCAGGCCAGAGAAGGAAGGGAAGCTGTGAGACTTTGTGGGCAGTGAGCCCTTCTTACCTAGGGACACTGACACTGGCTAAGATGTGAATTCCCGTGAGACAGAACCTCCCAGGACAGGAGCACCCACAGTTTGGCAGCATTTCCTTGCTTCCCTGCCCCCCAGGTATTCTGTTAGCATCATTCAACTGTTCAGAGCAGCAGGGCTGGAGGCCCATCGGAGACACTCAGCAGGGACCACCAATGTTAGGCCTGATCTAACAAAGATGTGCGAGCCCATGGCCACTCTGAAAGAAGCAAACTCGTGTGAGGCTATTCTGTGCGACTCACAGGATAGCACAACTTCTCAGGGCCTTTAATATGTTAACAAACTTCATGAAACTCAAGAGGGAGAGAGGAGAGAGAGAGAGAGAGAGTCCTGCTTCCTAAGTTGATTTGGTTGTGAAACGACCATTTTATTTTTCTGCCAAGTTGTGGAATCCTCGTGACTAGTGTTTGGAGAGATGGGGATTTTATCCAAACTCCTCGTGTTGTGGTTGTGAGGACACAGAATGACAGAGGGCACATGACCAGTCCAGCATCTGCAAGCTAGCTGGTGGGAACCCAGGTTGGACTCAAGTGTCCTTCATTCTGCATCACTGATTGCAGGGCTGGGGCTCCAACTTGTCCTCTGCCAGTTTCCAAGAGTGAACTGCAGAGGTTTATGGATAGAATAAGAGCCATCGTGATATCATGAGTGTGAATGTGTCTTCGCCCCCTGAGCCTCAACAACACCGAGAGCCCGCCAGCACCAGCTCCAAGACGACTTTGGCATGGACACATCCTGCCCAGCAGCTGTGCAACCACTCAGGACTTTGAAGAGACCCATCAGCCAGGCCCTGGGGATGTCTGAGTGTCACTACCACAGGGAAACATCAACTGTAGGACTGGCGAGCAGGGCTGGCCTCCACTCTGCAGAGGGAGAGGTTGGTGAATAAGGGGAGAGCTGGAGGCAAATGGGACAGGCTGTCCCTGCCACGAGGGAGTCCCAGCCACTCCTGTTTGCTCTTCTCGCTGCTTCTACACTGAGCAGGGCTCTTCTGGCCTCTCCCCTGCTCCATCTAGACCCAGTGAGACCATTCATGAACCTAGGAGACGAAGAGTAGCAGGCAGTTGTGGCACTAAGAGTGTGTGTGAGTGTGTGCACACACTTGTGTGGAAGAGGAGAACAAAACAGAGAAAGACAGAGAGGCAGGGAGACCAGGAGAGGGAGGAGACGGAGATGGAGGCAGAGGCACGAGAGCCCTGGGGAGGAATGGTCAGGCTCATTCTGCAACTGCACACTCTGAATTCTTGACTGTCTGTGACTGGTCAGTGGTGGCGCTGGCTTGCAAATCCCGTCCTCCTGCAACTAGGACTCATGCCCTTTCCACTCTGCAGTGACCAGTCATCTAGGGCCAGCTCTATGTCCTTCCTGCAGCCTTGGAGACGTCACATCAGAGCTCTGGGTCTCTGTTTCTGTCTGTGCCAAATGAGGATTTCTCTGAGGGTGCTGGACGACCAGCCCTGCCCCCTCCAGGTTTTACTCACTCTCTCCTCCCTGTTCTTGAGATTTCATTGACCTGAGCCAGTCTGTCTTTATTCCCACTGATTCTCTCAATTGCCCTTTGATTAATTCACACCAAGATCTTTCTTTCCTCCTGAGAAAGCTGGAAAAATCACCCCCCTCCTCCCGGCTTCCTTTTCTTTTCTTTTTTGTAAATTTATTTTCTGGTTTATATTTATGGAATGTTTTTATTATAAAATCAATTTTTGGACATTGTAGAAAACTGAGAAAATAGGTACAAGAAAAAAGAGGAAAATAACAATCAGATAATATAAATGTTGACATGTTCTTGTTTATAACATGTTCACTCATATAAGATCACATTTTTGGTAAAAATATGTGCATTAAAAACTGTACCCCCATGAAATCATATTCGATGGTCACAGAGTAGTTGATAATAGGGTTACTATAATGCATTTTAACCTTTTCCCAAGTATTCAGTTGCAGGTGCATGCTCTAGTTCTGATCTGTCACGTAATGCCCCCTCTGGCTTTGCTCTTGGTCCCATCACTCAAGACCCACCTATTCCTCTAGCAGCAGCTTGACTGCTCCCTGTTTCAATTTCCTGCTGGAGAGGGAGGGCTTCTGCACCTCTTTCCTCCCGAGAACTAGCACCGGAGTCTGACTCTGATGTCTCACTGCCCCTGCTCTGCAAACCTCACCCACCTGCTGCCCCCTGAGCGGAGGAGCCACAGCATATGAGGGCAGGGTTTCCCTCCTGTCTGAAGGACTTAACGTTTTTGCAGAAAGTTGGATGAACACAGAGAATGGGTTCCTTTTGCTGATGAAAACTGACTCCTCCAGAGACCTCCCCCCAGGGCTGGGACCTGCGACAGGATCATGGGGCTGCATGCTGTCTAAGAAGTCAGATGCAAATGTGTCCTTTGTGCAGAAGAGGAGCACATGGCATAGCTCAAAGCCCAGCCTGCCAGGCCCCGGAGTGCCCCTGCTCCAGGGACTTCAGTCTGGCAAACGAGAATCCTTCCCTCCTAACCTTGCCCCCTTTCCCTCTGTTCTGGCTTTTGAAGGAAATAATACTTTTCAAACATCACTAACCACATAAGCTTCTGAGTAGTTGCCTAGTCAGTAGTTTCAACATCATTTTCTATTTCATAACAGAGCATTGGGTTGATTCATCCATTCAGACAATACTGCCACACGGGACTATGATTGGAGAGTAACAGATACTGCTGATGCCTTTACTCAGCCAGTGAATCCCCCTCTGCTCTGGGGGATGGTCTCTATTTCATCCTTTCTGGAAGTACCACCTTTGAATGGCAGGAGCCACCTGCCCTGAGCCTGACCTTTTGGACCCCACTCATACCTGCAGGGGCATCCTGAGCCCCCAGTCTCTGGGTTGCATGACTTCTGATAGGGCTCATGCTCCAGGGCTCCCTGGAGAGTGGGGCTCAGGCCAGACCTTCCAGGGCTCCCCATCTCCCTCCTTCCTTCCTCCCTCCCCTTTGGATTCTGCTAGGAGTTCCTCCAGAAGCCACTGGCATAAGAATGCAGGCTGCTAGAGGGACTGGCATGGGGCACAAGGATGAGCAGACCCTGAGGGGACTTTGGCAGGTTGCACCTTCTCCACCAGCAAGCCCATGTCCCCTCAGTGCTCCCTCCAGTCTATTTCCAGAAAGTAGCCCTCAGGGGCTGTTCAAACATGCACCTGTGTATGTTGATCCCATGCCTGAGACCTGTCATGTCCTGTCCTGTGGCCTGGGACCAAGACCACATGGGCCTGCATGCCCTGGCCTTTGTTGACCTTGGAAGGCTCCGCCAACCTCCCTCCTGACTCAGCCACACTGCCCTTCCCTTTCCTCACAAGGACTGCTCTCTCTTCTGCCTCAAGGTCTTTCTCTGTGTGGTTCTTGAAGACTTGAAGTTTAATTTTTTCTTTGCTTGGTTTTCCAATTGTCCTTCAGATTTCAGCTCAAGGTTACATTCTTAGGAGATTAACGCTCCCTCCCACAAGTAATCCTGAATTTATAGTCTTGTGCAAATATTTATTTGTGAGATTATTCACTTTCTTCTCTTGGAAGTAATGCTAAGTGTCTAAAGGGCAGGGTCTGTCTCCTCTTGCTCACCAGGACAGGACAACACTTAGACCAACTCCCCGGGCATTGTGATTGATTGGAGCAGGGGAAAACCTTGAGGGGCCCAGGGTTTCCAAGGTGCACCTCCCAGGGACAGCCATGTACTCCTGGTCTCTGTCTCCATCCCTTCAGCAAGGACAGCCATGCCCGCCTCCCTCATGGCGGTCCTCATTGGAGCTGACCTGGGGAGGAAGGAGGGGCGCAGTTCACCTTCCCAAGGCTTCCTGGCAGTCTGGGTCAAGGTAATGCAGTGCCCACTTAGGAGGCTGCCTGACATCTAAGTGTTGTAGGAATGGACTGGGAAAGGGGGCACTGACACCTGCCAGGGCTGTGGTGTGTGTGGACAGGGACACCCACACTTGGCACAACGCAGTATAAGGTCCAGCACTCGGGAAACCTCAGGAAGCCTGGGCATTTGCCTAGGAAGGTTCTGGCCAGGCCAGAGGCACACACTCCACTTAATTTTCAAGGCAATCTTCCAGACCACGGAGCTCGTGGGGCAGGTAGGACTGTGCGGTAGGGACTGGGCAGTGGTCACTGCCCTGGCTGCTCCTTGGGAAAGGCTTTCGGAGTCACAGGTTCTCAAGACAGTATCGCAGCCCTCAAGAGGGAGGCCCAGGAACTCATTTCCGAAGGAAATATTTCACCAATTTTTGACAATGAAAATAGTGAAATACCCTCCTCTAGTGCCCACCCAGGGTTCCAGGCCCTGCCAGCTGATCCCTGCCCACGTGCGCGTGAGATGCGACGCTGAGGCTCAGTGAGACTCTTGAGAACGCTCTCCCTCCCCATCACACCGCGGGGAAAGAGGGGACCCGGTAGTGTGAGGTCCAGCTCTCCCAGAGGGCACCTCTGCGTGAGCCGGGTCCTGGCCGTTCCTCCTTTCTTCTCCCTGTGCGCCAAGCCCTGATCTGTGCGCCCCGGGTCCAGAAACCGCACAGTCACTGTTTCTCCGAACAGGCTGTGAACCTCAGGAAGGGAGGAGCCCACAAGTCAGTTACAGTGGAGGAGGACAGTCGCTCGCTCAGCCCCAGCGCGCCGCCGCCCTTGCCCACGGGCCGGGCATCCTTCCTTCCCACCCCTTCACTTATTCATCCATTCGCTAATCTCTCCTCTCAGTCACCCACAGGTTCATCCCCTCCTTCCTGGGTGCTGACTGCAGGCCGGGCACTGTGCTGGGCACGCTGCCCGCTGTGCGCCGCATCGGGCAGCCGCTGTGAACAGGAAGACAGGCAGAGGGGTGCCCCTCCTGAGGCCAGGCACCTCCCTCGGTGCACATTCTGATGAGTGAATGAACAGACTGAACTAGGATGTTGAGAGCAGAGTTTACCGAAAGCACAGAGGAGACGCCCAACCGCGCCACCTGCTGCCCCACAACAGCCGTGGTGCCGAGTGCTCGAAGGAATCAGCGTGTCCCGATTCACTCTGCAGCTTCATGAGGACCTTCTCTTTGCCTTCCATTTCCCTCCTGCTCCTCCTCATGTCTAGCGGTCTTTGGGTCAACGTGATGAGGTCAGCCCCTGAAGAGCTCTACAGGATATAAGCAGAGCCTGGGTGACCCCTGCCCACAGCATATTGATTGAAGAGGCTGCCTAAGTACGTGTGCTCTCCACAAGGGCGAGCACCCCGCGCCTTCCGCAGGAGCTCATTTAATTGCATTTTGTTCCAGGATGGAAACCAGAGAGGAGTGGGGCCAGATATTGCCTCTGCCCCAGAGGCTCAGACGAGGGAAAGGGAAATGAAATGCCAGGGGAGGAAGGATCCTAATCATAGGGAGCTAAACTTTTTTTTGTATTATTGTGTGGTCTGAAAATAAGGTAACTCTCCGTGGATAGATGAATGAACAGGCAGGTAGGTACTTAAATAGATTCGTACAGTAGCCAGGCAGTGGAGAGAGCAGAGATGTTTCTAATATGCACAACAGCATATTAGAAACATGTCTACCCCATCACCAAGCTGCAGGAAGACAGGAGAGACAGGGAAATGGAAAGAAGGGGGGAGAGTTCAACTGCAGTGGCTGGCGGTTAGAAAGTTTTCCATCTCCTTTTCCATTCTCAATGCAACCCTGGACCTAGGACTTATTTCTACCTTTTAGGGACGCTCCAGCAGGCCAAGGGATTTTCCCAATGGTCTTCCAAATGTCACACAGTGAGTGGATAATGGAGCAAGGACTCAAATGTGTCATCTTCTGAGGTCTCTCTTTTAATTTGAACCCCAAGCTGCTTTTTTTGAATGGAAGGCTCAATATGCACAGATTAGTTATAGTATGAAGTGGTGGCTGAAGGCAGGAACAGCTCATGTAGAGAGCAGCCACCTACTATTTCTAATTGGATGTTGGGCAAGCATTTAATATTATACCTCTAAAATGTAACTCTTTTATTTCAAATCTCCATTCCTCCATGTGTCCTTGGTTGAGAGTGGCACCTCCTTTCACCCATTTGTGTGGTCCAGAGGCCCAGGAGTCCTGCTTGGCCATCACATGAGCCCCCATCAATCTACAACCAACCTTGGAGAGGTTTCCTCCTGCCTTAGTCTGCTCTGTGTTGCTGTGCAGAGTACCTGAGGTTGGGTAATGTATTAAAAAGAGACTTATTTGGTTTATACTTCTGGTGGCTGAAAAACGCAAGCAGCATGGAGCTTATGTCTGGTGTCTCATCCACTGAGACCAGCATTAATCTCTGCCAAGGGTGGTGCCCCATGACCTAACCACCTTTCAATAGGCCCCGCCTCCTAAAGTTCTATCTCTCAAGATTGACATGCTGGGGACCACACTTCCAGCACATGAGCCCTCAGGGGCAAACCAAGATCAACCACAGTACCTTCACACGCCTCCTGGGTCTACCCACTCCTCTCTACCTGGACTGGCCCAGCACTATCATCCTTGCCTGTCTCCAGGCCTTTGAGGGTGGTACAGACTCCCATTAGTTGTTAGGAGAGCCAGCAAAGTCAAAACTGAAGCTGCCATTTCACAGACAAGGACAAGGAGACCCACAGAAGGTCAAAGTCACCCATCCAAGGTCACACAGGGAGAGTTGGGTCCAGCCTGATGGAGTCACTGAGCTCTGTGCTTATCATCATTGTGACTTCATCTCCTTGGTCACACTTGTTTCTTAAAGGTGCCAGGGCTCAGAGAAGAGTGACAGATGCCACCAGGTTGTCAGGGAAAGCCTCTGAGAGGGGACCCTGAGGACAGGCTAACAGAAGAAGACTGGATATTTTCCCTGAAAGAAAACCCTCCAAGAACACCATTCCACTTGAAGCTTCAGATACACAAGGAAACACATGGGTGGTCACCTTGGGAGCTGTCCCTCAGCCGTGGTCAGTAGACAGGCTGCAGACCCCTCCTCCTGGCCAGCCTGCTGTGCATGCTGCCCTCTGTCATCTGGGGAACCAGGCTGAAGTTAATTAGTTCTATTTACTGCCTTTCCCTGTCATTTCCCTGCGAGGCAAGCTGTGTTTTCTACCTTTCCATAACTGATCAAGAGAAGAGAGGGTAACCCCGCAGCCTGGATCCTGCCCACAGCGCCTGCGCTGCTCAGGAAGACTGGGCGCTTTCGGTGCTAATTATTGTAAGTGCTCCAGCTGCTGATGGTGCCCCAGAGCCATCTCCGCCTTCGCTGCCTTCGCAGTCAGGCCTCAGCTTTTCCATACCTGTCACTGTTCAGCACTGAAGCTTTTATGCAGCCCCCCTGGACAGACTCCCTGGAGAGCAGCTGGCCTTTTCCTTCAGGGTCATTCATATTAGTGAAAGTCACCTCTGGTCAGTGTGCAGTTGGGCTGGGTGGTCTCCAGGGGAGAAACTGAGGCCCAGTGAGAGGAAGGCCCTGCCCCACTGCACAGCCCTTTAGTTGGAGAGCAGGTGGGGACTTGGGTCACCCAAACCAAATCTGGAGCTCCCCCTGCTGTAATGGCCCTTTGCTTACTTCCTCCTTTAAGAGAGGTGACAATCCTATGAGACTTCATCCCATCCGTTTTCTAGATTTGTGATATGTTTTCCTAAGTGGGTTAGTGCTATATTAACAACTTTTTAAAAAAAATTATTATCTTGACAAGGATTTAGTGAGCGAAGCTGAGTGCTAGGACAGTTTTAGGAGCTTTCCTTGGTCCTTGACACTATGTAGTGTCCTTTTGACTGCCTTATGGTGACCAGCCACTTCCCCTACTTGTAGGTAGGGCTCTCTCTCCCTCCCAAGATGCACCTCTACTGGCAAGGAATGGTCAGGTGATCCAGCCTTGACCAATCAGATTTCTCCAGTTTCTAGGGCACTGTCTGACTGGTCCTGTCCTGACCTGGCTCTGGTCTCTTGGTAGGACTTAGGTGGACTCCAGCAAAGATAGAGCATTCTCTCTCCTCTAGGGTAATGAGTTCACTGCATGGTGTAATCTTAGACACCCTTGGCCATTTTTGCCTTATGTGGGAAGGGACTGAAAATCAAGACAAAACTGAGGAGAGCCGAGCAGCAGACCCATGACATTCTGAAGTCCCATGTAAAGTGCTGCCTGAATCCAGGTGGGTTCTAGGAGTTCCCAGTTTTGTAAGCCAATGAATTACTCTTGGTATCTGAGTGGGTTTGATTGGATCGTTATTCCATCTTAAGGATAGAGACTTTTGAGAATCTTGTAGTTTAAATACCTCACCCACAGCCCTGGCTAGGAGATGGTGAGTTTGGGTCTCATCTCCAAAGTCCTTTTTCTTCCATGTTAGGTTCTTGTTTCCAACATCAGGTATCTGGATACACAAAGGGTTTATAAAATATTGTCCCTGCAGGGTCTCAAAGTAAGAAAGAGGCATGCAAATCTGAACTTCCACACTAAACAAATGCTAGCACCATGCATGGCATGTGGTCTAGGATCCAGGAGGACACAGGGGTGGGAGGGAGAGATTCTGCTCAAAGGTGGCTGGGGAGACAACTCAAGCACCTGGGGGCTGAATCATGTCTTCTAAAGGGACATGTTGATTCTGTGCCCCTGGTTCCTGGGGATGTGAGCTGATTTGGAAATGCTGTCTTTGCAAATGTAATGAAGACATGAGTCAAGCTCCTGCTGGAGTGGGGCTGGGCCTTTAATCCAGGGCAGACCCCAGGCCAGACCACACAGGAGACAGAAGCACAGAAGGAAGATGGTCACTGAGGCCAAGACTGGAGGGATGTGGTTGCAAGCCAAGGAAAGATGGGAGGTGACAGCAGCCACCAGAAGCGGGGGAGAGAGCGTGGTCCCCCTGGCAACCTGGATGTTGGACTTTTGGTCTTCAGAACTATGGAAGAATAAACTTCTGTTGCTTTAAGCCACCCAGTTTGTGCAATTTGCTATGGCAGCCCTAGGGACGTGATGCAAGCAGATGACAGTTCAATGAAGACACAAGGTGGGTCCCATGTGGGCACGGCAGACGGTCGACAGCCTACTGAGCATGGCTCCCCTACTGTGCTTCAGCGTCTGGGGCTTGGCACTCAGGTGGGCACTGCAGTTGTGGCACGGAAGCCCTCGACTGAGTCTGGTCCAAGCCAATGCTGCTCTGCCCCAGGGAGGAGTCGTGGCCTCCTGGGGAGGACTCTTGCTGTGAAATGCGGGCAATATGTTGGATGACAGCATAATAATTTGTAAAAGTCCAGATGCTTTTGAGAATGAAAGGGGGTATTGCCCTTGGTATTGTCTCTGGGGAAACAGTGTGGATTAGAACTGTCTGTGTAAAGCTGGGATGCACAGTCACCCCATCAGAGGTGGCTTGGTGGAGAGCAGGTAAGGGGCCGAGGAATGGGAACGTGAAACATGCCCAGGATCGAGGAGTCAAGGAATCAGTTTGTGACAAGGCTTTAATAGTGATAGTCCTGATGAACTTGACCCAACTGCTACTCTGCTTCCTGGGGTTTCAGTTGCTCACCTTTGAAATGGGAACGATGATCAGCCTCGCCAGGCTGTGTAAATATCTGTTAAGAGGCATATCCATTGTGGAGATCTGGATCGCTTTCATTTATTGTTGCTGCTGACCCTGGCAGTGCTATGGTGGTCGTTCTTTGGTGAGTTAAAGCTGAGTTCCCACCTCTGCTTGCTAGACTCATCTCGGAATATCTACTGAATAAATGATGTACCAGTTTCCTTAAGTTTCTGTAGCCAAGAACCACAGATGGGGTGGTTTAAACAATAGAAATATATCATCTCACAATTTTGGAGGTCGGAAGTCTGACATCAAAGTTCCTCCTGAGGCCTTTTCCCTTGGCTTGTAACTGGCTGGCTTACATCTGTCTTCACATGGTCTTCCCACTGGACAGCAGAGTCCACATTTCTTCTTTCCATAAGGACACTAGCCACATTGGTTTAGGAACCACACTATGGACCTCATTTTAAATTAATGATCTCTTTACGAGACCCTCTCTACACACAGCCACATTCTGAGTTGCACAGATTTAGGGCTTCAGCAGATGAATTTGGGGGACTGATCACTCCATTACAGATGCCACTCCTTATCCCTGAAAATGCTGCTGTCAAGGCCCAAATTCGTTGTGTTGAAGGGATTTCCAGGACACGCTTGCTGTGGTGAGCTGGAGACGTATGGCCAACGGAAATCTGAGTGGAGCGTCCAATTCCAGGCCCCTCCTGGCACTGGTGAATGGAGCTGCATGACGCTGACATGACTCAGACAGGTGCCTGGGCACTGACACATGAGTACTGCTCTGTCAGCAGCTTTGGCTCATGGTACAAAGCACATTCTCTGCTCAGGCGAAGACCGATGGCCTCAGAGCTCGTGGGTGCCCTGCTGGACTGCTGAAGGGTGCGGCCTATTGCTCCCCAGCTAACAGCAGGGGATGATGCTGAGAGGTCACAGAGATCCTCTCTGAGCCTCAGTGTCCCATCACTAAAACAAGAAAAGGCTTTCTGTGTCACATAACTCACAAACTCATCATGATGAACAAATAAGAACATAAACTTGTTGTTTCCAGATGGTCACTGACCGATAGAGTGGCCTCCTGTGCTCCTAGGGCTACTCACATTTAAATTGCAATAGATGAAAAAATCAGTTCCTCACTCTTACTAGTCACATTTTAAGTTTTCAGTGTTCTCCAGTGTCCAGCGACCACCCCGTAGGACAGTGTGGACTGGTGCTCATTCCTGTTATCACAGAAATTTCTCAATGGTGCTGGTGAGTGCCTTGCACACTGCCCCCCCGAAAGGAGTTACCACCACGCTGACCAAAGCCTGGAGGTACCGTGGTGTTTAGTTCCTTCTTCTGTGTCTCACACAGAATGGAACAAGGGGGACTCCGCTAGAGAACTGTCCAGTTTCTAGAGTCGTGGACTCTTTCACTATACACAATACCTTCTATTTGTAACTTAACGATGGACCATTTTTCTTCTGTCTCTGGAGACCACAAAACCATCATCCAACCTGCAAGGCAGTGAGCACACTTCTGACTTTGTGGAGCTCTCCAAGGAGGTCATCCAGGGCACCACTGCATCAGCCAGGGGTCTGGGCTGAGACCTGAGAGAGGATGTGAAGGTCTGTCTTCCTCGCTTGCTCTCTCTGTCCATCACTCATATGCTCAACGTGCACCTTCCTGCCCCCTATGTTGTCATTCTTGCCCCATCGTCAACTGCTGTGCAATGTTAGGGAAACAACGTGAACGTTTTTCACTTCCAGCTGCTTGACAAGATAGGGATCCGATCGCCAGGTTACTTGTTCCCATCACCAGACTTAGATGCAGAGTCCCAAGAGCTGTTTCTATTGTTCTCACTCCTCCATCATCAGCTTCTGCTTTCTCTGCAACCCTGCAGGTGGCTGCTTCCCCACCCAAGAGCCATCCTTGTAGCAAGAACTATAAACAGCAGTGAAACCCACTCAGAGGCAGCTGGAAGGCAGCTGCTGGAAGCCAGCACGGCATGCTCACCCGGGAGCCTGCACTCCATGCTGCAGAGATAGGCTTTGCTGCAGGTAGAAGGAGGTCACAGCCTAGGGGTGCTGGGTGGCCACCTCTGGAAGCTCACCCACCCCGACCTCCAGCATGCCACAGCTGTTTTCCACGTGAAAAAGAGCGTGTGGTTTTGCCTTGAGTATCTCAAAGCTACGGACAGTCCCCCACTTGATGACGGTCGACTTACAAGTATTTGACCCTGTGATAAAAAATCGATGAAAGTGATATGCATTCAGTAGAAACCATACTTGGAATCCTGAATGTGGATCTTTTCCTGGGCTAGCAGTACATGGTACAATCCTTTTCTCCCAGTGGGGACTGTGCAGGGAGCTGCAGCTCCTGGTCTGCCATGCACAGCTTGACTTGCTGCATTTTCTGGTGGGTTTATATGGATGGAACCACACTGTAAGTGGAGGCGTGCTTCCGTAAAGGGGGAAATGTGGTGCTCATGCATGATCCACGCCCTAGGCAAGGAGAACTGGCCCCATGCAGGACCGCTGGAGCAGGGCCCTGGGAGCTACGCTGGGGGTGTGTGACAAGGCGGGCAGAGTGGGATTTCACAGGCTTCCTGGGTGGTGGCCCAGATGGACCATGGGGAGCTGTGAAGGCATTTTCGAGGTAATGTTGTGAGCAGAAGATTCAGTGGGGGCAGAGATGGGCTGGCATTCCCACTGTCCATAACTGATAATCCGGGTCTGCACTCAGGGCTCAGCTCCATGCAGCAGGTGGACTACAGGTGCTGCTCACTTCAGTGGGTCCCAGTGTCCTTGGAAAGAGACCAAACATGGTGCCAAGACTGCAGAGGATCACGTGATATGCCACCCAGAGTCCCCCTGAGGCTGAAGGGCTGCTTCCCCGGCTATTAGGATGCTGCTATAGACAGCTTCCAGCTGCCAGAGCTCTCCATCCAAATGAAGGAATGAATGGAAGACACAAGCCCGACTTCCAAGTACATCAGCCACTAATTTGGCATTGTCACACATACTCCATGATCACTAACAGATGACAAACAAATTTTGTGAGTCCTTTTGGAAAAAAAGATCAAGGTACAAATACAGTAAAAATAACACGTCTGGCATATGACAGGCCTTTACAGTTTTCAACTCACAGTGCCATACGAATTCTGACTTCACGTCCAGTTCCTCCTGCCTCATACCTGACACCTGCCCCAGAACTGCTCTGTGACGTGCAGAGAGGACCAAGGTGCTGCACTTGGCCTTGACAGCTTCTGATGGGGACACAGAAGTGGTGGGACAAAGGCAAAGTGAGAGTGAGCAGTTGCAGACGGGAGGTTCCATGAAGAACTAGAGTGTGTGGCACATTTTTTCTTTATTCTGGAAAGTAATTTAATTTCCATCCTGTAGGTGGTGCAGCATAACAGAAAAGGAAGAAATAAAATAGAACAAAAAGCAATGACCCACCCCATTTCAATGGAACACTTTGTCATTTAATTTCTGGGTAGCTCAGATAGCTACTAATTTCTTTAGTCTTCAGTTGACTCAACTTTAAGATGTGAATAATTACATTTGTCCCTGAGAAGGATATCGAAAATAGCAGACATTGAAAAAGCTGCATGTCACCGTTTTTAATGCTCAATTTTGTAGGTATCTGGTAAATCTATGTTGATGGATAACAGATGAATCCATCCAGTGCAAATCAGGCTGTATACATACACATGGACAGATACACAGACATGATGCTTAAAATCGCACGATCTCAATGTAGAATGCTAATTTTCTGGATCCTGGCTATTGTGTGATCCTGACCTCCTGGCTTTCTTTGCTGACTGATTTCTAACCCATTCCATCTGGAGAAGAATGGATCTCCCTGAGAAACGCAAATTGCTCTTCATATTTTCTCCTCCTGGGGAAGGCAGCAGAGGAAGGCATGTCATAAGACCCCCATCTCCAAGTTCCCCTCATCGTCAGTCATCACTGTAGCAGTAACCCAGTCAATAAAATGCCTGTCGAGTGCCCACTCTGTCCTGGCAGCCTGGCTTCATTCCTGGAGTTTTAAGTTGAGGCAGAACATTGTGGAAGGAGAGAGGTGGTGGTGGGGGGCAAGGGGAGGGGGAGAGAGAAAGAGAGAGAGAGAGAGAGACAGAGAGAGACAGAGAGACAGAGAGATATGGGAGGGCGTGCTCTACTTAACAAGGACAAAATAGGTACTGCAAAGGCTCGTCCCCAAGGACTCATCTCCTCCAACCACACCCTACCTGCCTACAGTTAACCAGCCAGTTAATCCCTATCAGGGGATTAATTCACGGGTTGGGTTAAAGCTCTCATAACCCAATCATTTCTCCTCCTTTCTTGCATTGTCTCACACATAAGCTTTTGGGGGACACCTAATGTCTAAACCATAATGACAGAGGACTATCACAGGTGGAGTTGGAGGAGGCACCCCGGTATCTCCACATTCTCACAACTCCTCTGCTTTCCTCATATGTCCCCACCTAGAGTTCAGAAGTAGGTCATAACATTCCAAAGTAGCAAAAGAATTGTGAACTCAGCATTCCTGAGGAATGTCCCAATGTCCCAGAGAGAAATTCCACCAAGCCACCTCTGGGCATCAACAACACCAAAGATTTTACATTCCTCAATTCCTCCTGCTCTTAAATGGTCTACGACCATAGTTCCCTCCATCATGTTACCTGGAAATCCCTTTCCTCTGTTGCGAAACTCAGTGAGCAGGCCTAAGGCTGGGTTTGGGAGAAGGGGCTGGACAAGGTTCACATAGGCTTCATAATATGGAGATGAATTTGGACAAGACAGGAGCAAGAGGTACGGACACCCAGTGAAGGGCAGAGTGGTGGCCAGTGGGATGTTAGGAAGCAGAACAGTTGGTGGAAAGTGGTCACAGAGGAGGGATGTATTTATTAGGTCATGGTTTACAGCATGATGTTTACCATTCTGATCATTTTTATTAGTGCATTGTAGTTATAAACAATATCAAGTTCATTTTGACATCATCATATAAGCATGGAATATAAGTTATTTCAATCCAGTATCAAGTACTTCCCCTTTCTCTCTTCTCTCTCCCTTGTTCCCTTGCTTCCCTTCCTCTACTCTGCTGGCCTTCTTGCAATTTATTTGTATTTTTTTTTAAATTAGTGTTTTATAGATATGCAAAAGGTAAAATCCACCATGGTATATTCATATATGTACATAGCAGAATTTGGTCAATTTCATTTCACCTTCCTCTCTTTTCATGTCCTTCCTCCCTCCCCCTCTATCCTCTTTCATTACTCCAGTGATCTCCTTTCTATTCTCATAGGATTCCCCCTCCCTCACCCCACCTTTTCCCCCCTTATTTTGCTCTAGCTTCTGCATATGAGAGAAAACTTTCAACCCTTGACTTTGAGTCTGGCTTACTTTACTTAGTGTGATGTTCTCAAGTTCCATCCATTTACCAGAAAATGCCATGATTTCATTCAATCCATTCATATTCTGGCAGGTATCTGGGCAGGTTCCATAACTGGGCTATTGTGAGTTGCACTGCTATAAACACTGATGTGCTAGTATCACTATAGTATGCTAATTTAATTCTTTTGGATAAATACCAAGGAATGGGATAGCTGGGTCACACCGAGTTTTCATTCCTAGTTTTTTGAGAAATCTCCATACTGCTTTCCAGAGCGGTTTTACTAATTTGTAGTCCCACAAGTCATGTGTGAGTATACCTTTTCCCCTACATCCTCACCAACATTTATTATTCTTTGTGTTCTTCACAATTGCCATTCTGACTGGAGTGATGTACAATCTCATTGTAGATTTGTTTTGCATTACCCTGAATGCTTGGGAAGTTGAACATCTTTTCATATTATTTTACGTACCTTCATAATTACTCAGTACTGTGCCTTCTAGATGTTTGGCCTGCATGTGCTACAGTCCGTGGATTAACTCAGTTAAACCTCACAACTCAGTGATATGGTGCTGTTCCCATCACCATCTTACAGGTGAGGAACCTGAGGCTCAGTGAGACTTTCTTCCTGTCAGTGGGGACAAATCCAGGTGGATCTCACACTCTCTATCTTACAGCCAGAATGTAGTGGAGACTTGGAAAGGAGATCAAGGGGAAGCAGGTAGAGTCCTTGACTTGAAAGTAAAATGTAAAAAGTGAACAGAAATCTTAGCAGTTAGGATGAATATTGTTTTAATTGGGTATTTTTAAAAAATTAAAAATTAATGCAATAATTCACAATGAAAAACTCCAATTTAAAAATAACAATGGTATTAATGTGTCCAATTTTCTTTTTCCCACTAACTCCAATATGACTCAGCAAGATATTGAGGGAATCAGACTTTCTTCTCCTCCTCTTCCTCCTCCTCCTCCTCCTCCTCCTTATTTTTTCAGGTGCCAGGGATCAAACCCCAGGCCTCATACTTGCTAAGTGTGTACTATACTGCTGAGCGGCACCATCAGTCCCACCCCATCACTTTCTATTTCTTATCCTCCACTCTGAGCCAGAGATGGATACTTTTGCTGGGGATCCACACAATTCTTAGGTAGGGCTTTACATTTCTACAAAGAATGGAAGGCAGGTTCATGCCAATGTTGGCTAAGTGTCAACATTCAGGACAAGTGCGATGCCTCACTGTTTTTGTGCATGCTATTTGTTCAGATTGTGATGCCTGAGGTATCTTGAAACACCTTTAGAATTTGACCTTGGGGCCACAGAGGGTGTGGACTGGAAGATGAAAACACTTCTTCCAAGATACCTTCTGATTCCCTTCCACTCCGGCCTCAGGCATGTGTCATTGGCCATGCCAAGTACCCTGTGCCTTCCTCTGTCACAGCACTTGTTGCCACTAGTGGCTGATGATGTGGTGTAAAGACACAGAGAATGGATGGTTGGCAGAACCAGGCACTCAGGTCACTCTCCCATGCCAGTCATTGCCCCTTCTGTAATAGAGTTTATGTAATGCCTGAGAAGTGAATAAATGTGCTTCAAGGGACTTTCTAACTCTGTTGTTCCAGGACTCTGTGTGCCTCTTGAAATATCAAATCCTCTCCTGTCTCAAGGTAAAACCTTATAATTCTTCATGGTTAAGTAGAAATGACACAAGTGCTTAACTCAGACAGACTTGAGTGTTCAAACTTAACTGACTGATCTTTCACTATGGAGATAATAATACATTTAATCCTCATTCATTCCTTAGGATGATCCTATAGCATAATATATATGCCGGGCACATAGTAAGCATTTAAAAAATGGCACACACACACACACAGAGACACACACACACACACACACACATGCACACACATTATATCTCTTTGTATAGATGCCTGTTTTGAAAAGATCAGATTTGTGTACCAGTTTTAATGCCTTTTTTTTTTCAAGCAAAACACAATCAAAAGTGAATTAGAGTCTGTACCTTGCAAAGTTAAGGTTTATTTTTAAATCCAGAGAGCTTTGGCATTTGAAAGGACAGTCTATGCCACTTATGTGTCAGCTCAGGAAATAGGCCCAGGACTTGAAGTGCAAAGTGAAATGACTTGATGATGGGTATCCAGGACATGTTATCAGCTTTGGAGCAGATGTGTCCAAGCAAATCCATTTTGTCAAGAAGAAATTGCCCACTGCCAGTGAACTTGGCCTGAAAAGAACAGAGCGAAAGCAGAAGTGGGCCAACAAGCTGTGTGTTTCCTAGCACAGAGCATGATTTCCCAGCTCCACTACAATCAAGAAAGGGGAGTGTTGTCATTCCTGAGCCAGGCCAGGCCTCTGACCTTTCTTTCCTTTTCATTGAACATACACTTTGAAACTGCATTTCATTATTACTTTTGTATAAATGAAACTGTCCATGAGTCTCAGGAGCCAAAGCATCAGCATTCAAGTCATTTTTCTAACTATTGACTACTCTGAGGATTGACTTTGAGAAGATAGCAACTGGCTTAATCCTAGCACTATTTTTAAAGTCATTGGTGTGGCAACATGAAGAGCAATTGCTGAACCAAGACCTGTTGTCAACACTTCCTTCAAGAAACATGTCCTCAGTGCAGTCTGTCCTTGGGTACACTCTTTTCCTCTCTTTTTTGTTGCCTTCACTGAACATTGTATACCCCTAGAACCCAAAGCTTTCTGAGTAGTATTTTCATTTGTGTGCCTCCAAGTTCTACAGAGTATGAGTTGCTCAGGAGGTGCTTCTGTCACCAGCACCTGTTGGATGGGTCCAGGCTGAGTATCACACATAGGAGTCACAGCTCATCCTAGGCTGGCCCTGGGGTTACCACCCAAAGCATGTTGTCCATCAAGAAATCCTTTTTTCTACTATTTTTCTTTGTGACTCTTTGGTTAAAAATAGGGACTGTACAACTTCAGTCACAGAATTTCAGGCTTTTTGGGAGATCCTAAAACTCTTCCATTCTTTTCTCCTACCTGATTATTTTTTCATGAGGCATCTGAGCTGGTAGATTATTAATGTGAAGTCCTTTAGGGTTTAGAAAGAGCTAGACATTTGTCCCCTTTGGATTTTGAATTTTGTTAAAAGGAAATATTTAGTTTCTTTGTTAGTCATTAATTTCAGCAAAGAAAAAGAAGACACCTTACTTAGAATATACCAATTTAAAGTTGGAGGAGCACTTATTTATGGACATGTGTAGGAGCTCTGTGATAGGATTTGTGGGCAAATGCCATGTTAAATCCTTCTAGGATATAGATATGAACTGCTTATCAGCAGTTGCAGGGAGAGAAGTACTCTATACCAAGTACCTATTATGTGAGACTCTTCCTACATAGCCCAGTACTTCCAAGAGGGCAGTATTATAATCATCACTTCACAGAGAAGAAACTAACTGTTGAAACAATTAGTTCATTTGTCCATTCAGCCCACTCATGCAAGACCTTATTCTAGGTGATGAAGATGCAAGAATGATGAACATAGACTTGGTAGCTGCTCTGAAGCCCAGAAATACTCCTCTGATTCTTCAAAGGCTGGCATAGATTATATGCTGAACCAAAATCCAAGTTTACAGATTCTAAGTCAGTGCTCATTCCACTGCGTGTAATTGTGTCAAGTCCACTTAATCTGTTATGACGTCTCAGAATACTAGCAGGTGCTGGAAAAATTCACCTTCTGCATGGTTTGCAAACTGTAAAGAAATGGCATCCTGGTTTCTTTTTGTTTGCACCTCATTCTATAGGATAAGCTCCCAATCTTTATGCTGATATTCTCAGTTAGCTAAGTTCCTTTATAAAATATCACACAATGAGGTATCAGATCCTTATGATCTGTAAGCTGATTAAAATCTTTTCTATGCATGAACTCAGGTAACATGAGACATACTTCTACCTCTGCTCTGTAGATGAGGAAAATGACCACTTTATCTGACTCTCAATTGCTGCTAGATGCTGAGCTACTATTATCTGATGACTCCAATATAAAAATTAACAATTAATAGACACATGCTGACAGATATTTCCCATGTGCTTTATAAACATTTCTTGTAACTCTCAACTAGCAGATGATGAGGGACAATTAGGACTTTGTTCCCCTGATTTCAAGGCTTAATCTCTTTTCACAGAATCTATTTCCTAGTGGCCATAGTCATCTATCTGCAGGATCCAACATTCTGCCATTTCAAACATTGGCATTTGAAATATGCTGGAGAATATGGGTAGAGGTTATGATATCCCTTTGTTTAGGTAAGAGGTACAAGGCTTATGGAGGAAAGTCTTGTCTGGAGTCACAGAGCTTGTGAGTGTTCAGGAGAGAACCATAGCCCAGGCTTCCTGATTCTGAGTCAATGGCTCCCCACTCTGTTCCATTCTTCTGGACCTTCATGCCCAAAGTTTCAGAGAACAGAGAACACATCTCAATACTAACACAAATTCCTCTCAAAGACTTTTCAAACATCTCATGGCCCCTTTCCATTTCTGGAACTTCAATATCCACTATCCTGGGAATGTGTTCCCCTGAGAATGAGAAACCTAATGTGTGATATGTCCACTACCGCATATGATGCCCCCTCTCTCGTCTGGTAAGCCAGAGAGATCCAGTTTCTCCACTTCAATGGATGGGCTAGTTCCTGAAGCCTTTATCTCGCAAGAGTAAATATAATAAGATAATGACTTTAAATTGGAGTAGCGCAAAATTTGGCATGCGGTGGAGCTTAATCCTTGCACATGAGAGGAACGTTTGCAAAACTTTGGTGAATCACATTAAGTAAAGAACACACCAGTCCCAGAGATGTATTGCTTTTCTTAACGTGAAAATAGCTGCACCATCAGTAAAGCTGAAACACAATAGCCTCCTTTCTTCTATTTTACCTGAAATATAAATTAAAAAAATTGAATTCCAATTTATTTATTTTATCTTACTTTTTGGAAGCACAATAGATACTTTGACTGAACATTCCTTAGAAAGCATTTTTAATAGCTTATTTTTCAATCAATACCTGGCAAAATTAAAGACTACTCACAGAGAGCCCAAACCCAATGAAAGTGAGTGAGGGAGAGATCCCAGAGAGGTGGCCCATGGGGGTCCGCTCTCCTTGGTACATTTGCTGACACAAGGGAGAAGCTTTTGGTTCTCGTGGCCTTGCAGAACATGGGGAACTTGAAACAAAGCCCAGGTGTTCTGCACTGTGGAGTAGTCTGGAGGGAGAGCAGAGAGGGAGTGCAGAGAGGGGGTGCAGTAGGAGAAGTCTGGTGGGAGACCAGCCCATGTTCCACAGGATCCAGAAGAGCTGCACTCTCTGTGCAAGGGTGGACTACAAGTCTGTCTTCTGCACTCTCAAGCATTGGTACCTAATGGACATTTCCCTCTTAGATTTTATCAACACACATGGATTTCCAGCCTAGGTTTGTCTAAGACCTTCACCCAGAGTTGCATGAGGAAGTCCTTCTTATAGGTCCTTCTAGAACCTGACAAAAGCAAACCCAAACTCCCTCTGAGCACACCTTCAACCTGAGCCTCAGACGAGTCCCACCGATTAATTGCTAAGAAATATGAGTTTACCGACAAAATCGAAGCCTTAAGGTAAGGAAGCCCTGGTGAGAACAGGAGAAACATGCTCTACAGCATTGGCAGCTCAGTCTTTATGTGTTGAAATTATCAGAGCATATAAACCCGTGTATGTACTATGTTTAAGGAAAAACATGAGATGATTTAAATAGCAGTGTATTCCACTGTGGGGGTAAAGGCACCCAGGGAATGTTGGAAAAGGCAGCCTGTGTGTGCACAGAAGTCATGTTCTAAAATAAATTAATTAAAAGAAAAAAGAAAGAAAACTCACAAAATAGCATCATGGGGACTCTTACCACTATATGGTTAGGTTAGTGGTAAGTTATAATAAGATAATGAAAAATCTGAATTAATTTTTAAATCAGTAAGTTGTGAGTCAAAGAATAAATGGCAAAAAGGAATAAAAATAAAAATATTTAAAATTGAAGAGTAATCTAAAATGGAGAACTGAAATATTTATTTTAGAAAAGGGAAAAGTTAAAATTTAATTGAGAATGCAGCTGACTTGGTAGATATATAAAATAACAAAGCAAAATGCCAAGAACACACAGAAAATGAACTAGTAAAGATAAGAACAGAAGGTACCAATGCAGGAGATAAAATTACAGTACAGAAGGCTCGTGGAATTATGAGCCTCCTGCAAACTTGATCAGGAATAAAAGGGAAGCCACCAACAGACTAAATCAGACTCGCAGAAGAGGACATAACTACAGGCACTCAGGTTAAAAAGATAGGAGACGAGTAGTGAATAAACAAATATTTAGGAAAAGTATAAGAAAAATTACTCATGAAGGAATAGTAAAACATTATTTTTCTTTAACCAACAATGATATTGCATCAATAACTAAAAATCTTCCCCCAAGAAAGTCCAAGATGGTCTTATTGGTTTAGAAATATATTATTCCTTGCATGCAATCTCTTGTCCTGAATGGGAAATTGGAACATACTCTATTTGCTGAAGATAGTACAGACCTGATACCATAACCAGCAAGCAGAGTAGGAGAAGAAATATCATAGGCCATTCTCACTAACACTCACTAGTAATCCATGCCCCCAATACATTTAAAAATATGTATTATGACCAAATTTAATTTATCTCAGAAATTCAACTTTTGCTTAACTTTAGAAAAGCCATTAATATAAATGCTTACATTAACAGAGTGGAAAAGGAAAATACACTCATTTCAACAAATGCAGAAAAATATTAAGTAAATTAAAATTTTATTCAATTTTTAAGGTGAACAAAAAATGAAAGACTGGCGACAATCAATCATTGAACTGACATTCAAACCTTACCTACATCTGAAACGAACCTGGGCTTTGCGGAGAAGCACTGAGTTTCCTTTCCAGACTAAGAACCAGGATGCCTGCTTTTATCACTTTAATTTAGCATCATTCTGGAGATCCTCACCAAAGAAGTCAGGCAAGGAATGGAGAGGAAGGAATCAAATTAAGTTACTTACAGATGACACTCTTATCTACCTAACCTATTCAATAGTCAGCACACAGATCAGTAGACTTGACAGAACAACATTTGGGGGGCTTACTGTGCACATTGATTTTATATATATACCAACAAAATTTATGATATATATGTATATATATGTATGTATGTATATACACACCCCAAAAAAAGCATGAAAAGCAGATTTTGGTATCTTAGCATTCAAAATATCAGTAAAATATGTGAAGTGCATAGAAATTAATCTCTTACAAGATCCCTAAGTCCAGTTCCTTGGGAAGGAAATTACAAAATCTTATTGAATTATGTTGAATTAATTCTTTTTCTCTGGAGATATATAGCATGTTCATGAACTGGTAGGCAATAGCAAAAAAATCATTTCTCTTTAAATTTATCCATAGATTTAAACTAATTTCTATCAAAATCTGAGAGAGAGAAAGAGAGCAAGACAGAGAGATAGATAGAGAGAGATATTGTTGAGATGATTCAATATTCACATGAAAGAACCAAGTTTCACCAGCAAGTTAATTGACGTACAAGCTGGGGGATGTAAATTTCTAGACATCATGAATTATTGCAGAGTTATACTAATTAGGACTTGGAACTGACATGGGGCAGACATCCTGAATATGGCTGGGAAGAGGAGGCCTGGAGGACGACCCACCTGGGAGAGAATGTGGCTTATGCAGCGCTGGGGCTGCAGATCAGTGCGGAAGGGAGAGAATTTTAAAAATGTCATGCTGAGAAATCTTTTGTGTTCACATGAACAAAAGTGATGACCCTTCTGCTTTATACCAAACACAAATAAATCAACTCCACTGTGATTAAAGACCTCAAAAAGGGCAAATTTATGATGTTTGGAATTTAATAAGAGAGGTGATCTTAATGATATCAGGTTAAGAAGAGTTTCTTTAAACAATGAGGAAAATGAAAAAAATCAACGAGTTTGATGTGTTCCCCTGCCTTAAATTAGCAGTCACCAAGAAATTAAAAGATAATGAAAATTTAAATCACAAACTGGGAAAAGTGTACAGAATGAATAACTTGCACAAATCAATACATAAAAGACAAAAACTTGAAAGAAAAGTGGGCAAATACTTGAAATGTACTGTGTGTAGAAGAGAAAAACAGTGTCAAATAAATATCTGAACAATGCTGAGCCACATCCATAGTCAGCAAGATGTGAGCCACCGGTCGGTTTGGTAAAGATTAAAACTGCCCAGTAAGGTGGGGTGGTGAGGTTCTGCAGCCAGGGTGCCACTCACACCCACCTGTGGGAGCATATGATGGCCTGGTGACTTGGAGACCATGACACTGCCTGGCAGAGCTGAAGGCATGCTTACCCTGGACTGCCGAAATCTCAGTTCTAGGAACCTATCCTACCTACCATACAGGCACCAGGACACACAAACTAGATTGTTCTTAGCATTTCTGGGGTAAGATTCAGAAATCAGCTCAGATGTCTGTTGACTGGACAGAGGATGGGTCAATACCTAAGGAAATATCACATGGCCATGAAGTTGAAGGAGGTGTAGTGCTCCAAATTTGCAGGGATTATTGTGAAACTTGAATCAGGGCAGGTAGAAAACAGATTGTCCAACAATGGCAACGAACAGAGAGAGAGCTCATGCTATGTTCCAGGGAACATGAGTTAGCTCATCCACTCTTCACAAGAGCACTATGAAACACACATAGTATTCCCATTGTGCAGTTGAGGAGAGAAGCACAGGGCTTTGAGCATCTTGCTCGAGATCCTACAGCCACAACTACAGAGCCAGTTGTCAGACCTGGCCATCTGGGGACAGAGAGTATCCTATAGAATGAGTGTTTTGGATGAAATTAAAAAGAAAGCAAACTAAAGGCTTTTGATGATTCAGATATACATAGAAACTAACCCTTGAATGCAGAATTCTTTAAATAAAGTTAGTGACTGATTAACACAAAATTCAGGATACTGTTTTCTGGGATGTGAGGCGCTGTAACCATGGGAGCATCACATCATTAATTGAGAGATGATTTCAAAAGCTGAGAATGCTTACACAGATCTGAACTGTTCTGTTGTTCTTGATATCTTATGCATTTTAATAACTATCCATTTATATCTAATCAATATTTAAAGCAATTGGAAAAATTAAAGGAAAACAATGAAGACTGACTGAGAGAGAGATACCTCATGCTCTTCTTCATAAACTTGCATGGTTGTGGGAAGGCCCTTAGCGGGGGCCACAGAAACTGAACTGGATGCAGAATCTTCATTATTCAAACAAACAATAATGCCAACACTGGGGGCACTGATACCCCCGATGCAGCCTCACCAAATACAAGTCCTACAGCCCCAGAACCTATCCCAACACAGGTGCTAAAAGTTGCCACCCAGACTGGGGCCTTTATCTTGCTGATTTTGTACTTAACTCCTTCTTTTCCCCGCTAATAGAGAGAGAAGAGAAATTTAATTCCACCACCCATCCCAGGTAGTCAAGAAATTACCTTTCCAATTACTTAGAATCAGTCAAATTGTCGGTCAATTTAATATTCCTTTCCATATTCAATCCTGATAGAACTCTCAGCTGCTGTCATTACCCAAGAAAATCCATCTCCACTGTCTTCTGCATTTGCTGCTTTGTAAGCTCCCATCATTCCTCCTCTTCATTGCAGGATGTCCCTTCCAATGCCACCACACCGTTCCCCAAGTCTTGCTCCCAAACAGAAGAGCCATGCGCTCCTGTCCCCTTAGCCTTGGCACACATGTGGGGCAGGAAGCCTGGAGAGCACCCTGCTTGCCCACTCCTAGCTGTTTAGTTACTATCACTCTCATTCTGTCTAAGTGTTCTCCACAGCGAGGTTCAAGTCATGTGAGTCTCTAAGTTGTTTCCTGAACATCGAAGAGTGAGGGGCCTTTCAGGAAACGATACTTGTGATGATGTTGGAAATAGCAGACACCATCTATTTCAGGCACCTATGGCTGTCTACACAGCACTCCAAGAGGCTTGAAGCAAGGATCTCTTTATTTCTTCTGGTCCTGAGCTGGGAGGACTCCTCCTGGGTTCTCAGGTGCTCTTCCATCCAGATGCTTACTATCAGGGATGCTGAAGATGGCTTCTTGACTCTTGTGCTTGGTGGCCCTGCCTCTGTCTCTCCAGGGACATTTCCCCAAGCCCTCTCTGCATGATTTGGCCTCCTCAGAGCCTGGTGGTCACAGCACAAGACCTGGGGGGAAGCTGACATCCAAAGACAGGAAGCAGAGCCACCTGGAGAGTTGAAGGAAAGTCTCCGATCTGGCACGGGTCTCCTCTCTGTTGGTCACAGCATTGAAGGCTCTTGCACATTAGAAGAGGCGGAGAAGTGGATTGCTCTGAAAGGGAGGGGTGTCCAGGCGGAACACCACTGGGGGTGGGAAACATTGCTGTGGCCATCTTGGGGGCACACTGTAGGCTCCACCTGTGGAATGCCCGCTATGTGACACTACGGTGCTGAAGATGGTGTGTGCATTAAGTCACTTCGCATTTGCCACAACCCTTTAGCAAAGTTATTATTACTGTTTTCATTTAACAAAGAAAATGAGGCCTGAATAGCCTAACAGGTGTCCAGCTGTCACAGCCGGTGAGTGGTAGAGCTGATATTCCCGTCAGGTTATGCTGGAGTCTGAACTCTTAATCACTGAAGTACTTGGTGTCACTACCGTGAGAACTAAGTAAATGTTTGACTTTAATGTCTGCTTGCATGGATTAACCTCAGCAGAATTCTTTCTAAGCTCTTAAAATCTCCAAAAAATTACTTCTAATAATTTTTGAACAAAACTAATAGAGCAGAATGCCAGGCAAGATTGAAGACTGAGGCAGCAGTCGCTCAGTCACGTTTCTCTGTGACTTGATCTCTATTTGCCTTGGACATCTAGGCAGCCTGGTCTCCAGGAAATCCCCTTTCTTCTCTCCAATACATCCGTTTTCCAGGACTTCCTCATGGACAGCGGTCCCAATTCTTATCCATCCCAAACTTCTGGCAATCATTTCGCCATGTTTGTATCACTTGGACATGACCAAAGGTTTTCGTGAATCCAGCTTTCCACATCTTCTGTGCAGGGGAGTACTGGGTATAGACAAAGTGACATGCAAGTGACTGTTATCTTGGTCTTCATGGATAATCCAATCATAAATGCTGGACCTTATTTCCAATTCTTGGTGACACATTTACATAATCCAGTACTATGCATTCATTATAAATTGTCACTGTGATTAGGTTCTCCAAGCACTGGCCTAGCTCATAAGATTCCCAGAGGTGGACTGATTTTTTTTAATTGTCAGGTAGTAAAACACAGCTTCTTAATATTAGCAAGTTTATATTAATAGAGGTTGTCAAATTAGTTCATGAGCTGTGTTGTTTTTAAGCAGTGAAAGAATCTAAGATGTGGGATGTCTAAATAATGGAAAATTGTATAGCTGTAGAAATGATTTTAGTAACATTGAAAAACACTTACGATACATTAAATTAAAAACAAAATAGAATCATAGTTGTGTAAAGAGCCTTAAAAGGAAATTCCCATAATGCTGGCCGTTTTCTGATGGTTTATTAGTGGTAGTTTTTCTTCATGTATATATTTTTGTATTTTCAAATATCCTACGATGAAGCGAATGAGTGGTATGAGATGAACAAATCCAAATATTAAAATAAATTGCGACCTTCTTCGTGATGTTTTTAAAGGCAATAACCATGAAAGTGCAGCCTTCTGGATGGTCCACAGGAGACCAAGTGTGTTCTACTAGAAGTGTCCCAAGCGGTGGTGAGTTAGTCAAGCCAGCTAGTTCCATCACCAGCTGGCAATTTTGTCATTAAGCTGAGAAAGGTCACCGTAAACCTCTCCAGTTCCCACCGTGGATCATCGTCACTGTCTCAGGGCCTGAGACACCTGCAGCCCCTGAAGAGGCGTCATGGCCATGTCTGCAGCCGCTGGCAAGCCCTCTCCCTGGATCTTGCTGTGTGCTCTCACAGCTTGCCATTTTTTAATTACCAGCCAACCACAAAGCTGAGTCCTAGCAGGGCAACTTCGATGGCATCAGAGGACAGGCCTGGCTGGCTGAGGGTTGGTTCATAATTACTTCTGGGTGGCCAGGAGGGCAGCCTACTGACACTCTGCTAGGTGTAGGGCTCTGATCTCAGGGCGCCAGAATCGTTGCTTCCCATTTCCCCCAGATTCAGTGGGATTTACACTTATTAATTCCTGCAAATCAAAATGAAGTCCCTCCCCGAGCTCCAAAGCAGGGGTTGTTCACACATCATGAAGGAAAATAATGACCTGGAGTTGACACGGAGTTTGATTTTATCATTCCTACAAGAGAAGGACGAACCACCCATGGGACCTTCCTGCGTGCTGGACATGGGGCTGAGGTCTTCTGAGAGCAGCTCACAGACACCCCATCTGGGGACTGAGAACATCTTACCCTGCAAGGTTTTGAAGGAAAATATGCCTCTAATAAGCAGTTGTTCGGTTTGGTGATGGGTCCCAGATGAGAAGCACTCAGGGCTCTGTTGTCAGTCACTGCAGAGCCATTTGATGTGGCACAGAACCACGGACTTTGCAGTTGGAGAGTGTGGCTCTAACTCCCGGCTCTGAATTTGGGAATTTGTTATCCCAAGGAGGGGCTTCTGTGGCAACATGGGAAGTGCGTTTGAGTGCTGAGCAGCCCGAAAACCTGACCCAGAGCCTCATGCAAAATGGCTAGCAAAGTGACTGGCCGGTAGGTGGTGGCCTTTGCCCTTTTATTTCCATGACTGGACACTGAATGCAAGTGAGAAAAAATATTAAGAATCATCACTTTGCTTAGTGAAATGAATGAGGTCAATGAGGATTAATTAACTCGAAGCTGCCTTTGGCCATGTCGACACCGAGAGGAGCTAGCTCACTGGCTTTTGTGAGCTCACCATCTTAGAAGCCAGCAATCTCTTTATCCTAAGAGTATTCTAGAAGTCCTAGTTCTGTCTCACAGAGCTGTCACTATGGGGGTTATAGTGTGTGGACACTCACAATCCATGTCTCCAAGACTCTGCCTCCAAAATCTCTATTTTTTTTTTATTATTGTTGTTAACCATCAAACTCTTTCCAAATAAGTAAAAACAAAAGATATGTTCTGTAATGAAGAGAAAAAGCAATTTTACTAGTTTAATAGTAGATCCTTAGAGCAGGATCGTGCTGCAGACGGCAGCACACACGGCCCTGGTGCTGGGGACACCACACAGCCCAGCCTCCTGTAATTTTCCTAGAGTTGAGCCGAATCTTAGAGATAAAACTGCTTTGTGGGACTCTGCAGGTAGCAACTCAAGCATCCAACACCAACAGCAAGATAAAACATGTCACCAAATAAAGCCCAGGTTCACCTTCCTTCATCCAAGTTCCTTACAATAAGGCACACATTCTCTATACTCTGAAATGTCCCCGGCCAGATCTGGAGTCACCCCGGACATCAAACACACTATTTTTGCAGTGAACCATGTGGACAGCCTCGCTCAGTGGGATGAAGGAAGAATATACCGGGCCACCTCATGTGGCTCAGACTTTGCTCCCACGTTAGTTACCAAGGTCTTCTGGCATTTCAGAGATTTTTGCCTTTGACATGATGGCGGAGGGATGTCCAGCCTTATTTCAGTAGTAGCTTTATAATTTCTGAATAAAATTTAATAATGCAGGCAATGGCTCATAAAATAAGACAGTATTATTAAGTGGATGACTGAAGACAATATGGAGTTTTAAAGTTTCTAAACTTTTAAAACCTCCCATGTCGAGGTAGAAAAATGATGTGTGTGAAGTCAAATCGTGGCTGTTTCTGAGTTTTAGGATAATTGATGATTTTCATTTTCTTCTTTGTGCTTTTGAAAGTTCTCTACAATTTTCACCAGGAGTAGAAATAAATTTAACAACAAACAAAGCTACTTTTCTTTTATACCTTCTCAGCGTATTTAAAAGTGGGCACTTTGGGAGTACTCGTCTCCCAGAAGGCCCTGCCTGGGATGTAGAGAAGAGTTGTCTACTCTCCAAAGGGTTCTGGCCCGGGTAGAGTGTGGCTTACTGGAGAGAGTCTGGAGGTTTAGGGGAGCTTGTCTCTAAACCTCAGCATTGGGGTCTTATCAGTCCTGTCCATTCTAAAGAAGAACTGGAGAGCAAACCCCAGTGTGGAGCAGGGCTCTAGCAGCTCTGTCTCCTCACCTCCTGCAGCACTGAGGTATTCCAGGGAGCAAGGCTTTACGCAGTTCAATGGATGGTTAGGGAAACTGTGAGTTTTGTTGCCCAGACAGTCAATGCAAAATAGCCTGCTAATTTCAGAAGCAATTTAGAATAATGACGTCCAGGCCCCTTCTTAATTCTTGTGGACTTCCCCATCATTTTCTACATAATAGCAAAATGATTTGCTAAACATACGGCTAACACTGTCTGAGGGCAGAGACTAGATCTTCATCATTTTAAGTGCGGCACCTTGCTCAGCGCCTGACTTGATGTATGTTATAATAAATGCTGTGGACAGAGCTGATGCAATCACATGGATGTGTGCAGATTCTGCTTGTCGTATATGTAAGTATGTATGTAAATTGTGTGAGTAAATATGCTTGTGTAAATACATAGGTATGCTCATATGTATGCACATGTGTATATATGTACATAGTATCTATTTCTGTTTCATGCATTTGTATTCATTAATTCACTATTAAGGAGCCCAATTGGAGATACTGAGATGGTTTAAATGTGACTAAACCCTCGTCACCAGGGTGATGGTGCTGGGTTGGGGCATTGAGGGGTGGAGCCCTCAACAATAGCCCTTGTGTCCTCATAAAAGCCACCCAGGGAGCTCTCCCATGCTTTCTCCCATGTAAGGACACAGAAGGTGCCATCTGTGAGCCAGGGTGTGGACCCTTGGCAGATGCCACATCTGCCAGCACCTTTATCTTGGAATTTCCAAGGCTTCAGAACTGTAGAAAATATATTTCTGTTGTTTATGATTACCTGGTCTAGGGTGTTTTGCTATAGCAGCCCAGGTAGACTAAGACAGATAGCAAGGAATTGTCCTGGTCACAAAAGACATTCAGGATTCCAGTGATAGAACTGTAGGAAATTCCAGGTACAGAATTGTAAGACATCATTCCTCAACCCTGGCTGCTCACAGACCAGGCTGAGCATTAAGAAAGTAAGAAGATGACATCCAGGAGTTCTGACTTCTTTGGCCTGGGAAAGGACACTGAGTTTGGACTCTGTCCAGAGCTTCCCTGGTGATGCTAATGTTCTGGTTGGACTTAGAATCTGCTGCCTTGTATCAATAGTGATAATTGTCACTGAGGAAGGAGGTGCTCCCCCAAAGGCACATCCCCTGGCTATAGGGTAGGGAGCATGCGTTTCCAAACTGCACTCACACCAAGTCCGATGCATGGCGCCTCCTCTGAGTCGTACCCTGGTCACTGCTGCGGATGTAGTCCAGGGTGCGGGGAAGGAAATATTTCTAGGAACCACTGTTCTAGCCCAGCACTGCCCAGATTTTGTTGCATCTAGGATTCAGCTGGGGAGCTGATAAAAATACAGAATCTGATTCAGCATCTGGGCTGAACTCTGCGTTTCTAAGAAGCCTCTGGGTGATGCTGCTTTGACAAAATCCCACAGCGCTTGACATGCTGGGCAGGAGACCATGGCAGTTGAGGGCAACACAACTTGCTTTTCATTTATGTGGTGCGTCTTCCTCTTTAGAGTGTGTGTATATTGGAGAGTGTTTTCATTTTAATGTTTCTGTTTCATTTCAGGATGGGTCAGTGCTGTGGTTTAGATATGGTATCCCCTAAAAGCTCACATGTGAGACAATACAGGAAGGATTGGAGGAGAAATGACTGGGTTATAGCCTTAACCTAATCAGTGAATTGATCGCTGATGGAATTGATTGAAGGAAGGTGGGGTGTGGCTGGAGGGGATGGGGCATTAGGGGAGTGGCTTTGGGGTTTATATTTTGCATCTGGAGAGTGTAGTCTCTCTGCTTCCTGATCACCATGTGCGCTTCTTCCCTCCACCACAGCCTCCCACCATGAATTCAGCCTCACCTCAAGCCCCAAGGAATGGAGTTGGCCTTCTACAGACTAAGACCTCTGAGGCCAGAAGCCCTCAAATAAACTTTTCCTCCTCTCTGATTGTTCAGGTCATATCCTTTTTGACACAGCACCAAAAATGTTGACTAAAAGTTAGCAAGCTATTCCATATGGCTTGGTGACCAGAGGCTGTATTAAGAAGAAAGTGAAGATGCATTTGGGTTGGATGGGGTGGGGGAAAGGGATGCCCTGAGCTTTGGGAAGAAGAAGTGCTATTCACAGAGGCAGCGAAGTGTGGAGGTACACGAAGACAGGCAGAGATGTAGGCTCCATGTTCACTCATCCTAAGAGGAGAAAACTGAAGTACATGACAATGGTGTGGCTGGTCCTCTAGTCCATGGATTGGAGTCATCCAAAGCTGACCTCATGATCATACTCTTCGGAAAGCTTGAGAAGCAGTCATGGCCAAGAGGACTAGTGTCTGGCTTAAAGCAAAAGCTAGCTAAAGTCATGGACATGAGGGGCACCTCTCCTCTCTGCAAGAAGACCACTGCCTCAGAGCGACCTCAATGAAAGACACACGGGCAAGACCCAAGGGCAGGGAGTCTCAACTGCAAAGCCAGGTGGCAGCTCACAGTAAACATGGCAGGGCTGTTGGTCACCACACCCTGCCTTCAACGAGAGGCCAGGGCTGAGAAGAAAGCCCACTATAGGACATTGAATGGTGACCCTAAGCAAGCCCATGCGAGTTCCCGGTACTTGTGAATATGACCTTCATTGGAGAAAGGGTCTTTGCAGACATAACTAAAGGGTTTGATATGAAATCATTCTGGATTATCCAGGAGAATCCCGATGAATCTTTCACAGCAAGGGTCTTTATAAGAGACAGGCAGAGGGGGATTTAAGGTAGGAGAGAAGATGACAAAGACAGAGGAGGAGCTCATGTGTACTCAGCCTTAAACCAAGGAGTGCCGGGAACCCCGGGAGCTGGAGGAGGCAGCAAGGACTCCCCCAAAGCCTCCAGGCCCTGCTTCCATCTTGGTGTTGAACTTGAGCTTCCAGGACACTGGGAGAATCACTTTCTGTCATTTTAAGCCATGCAGAGGGTGGTAACGCTAGGACTCTGGTGCCCCTGCCTAACTACACATCTCCCATCGCCACCAGCCTCATTCATGTGATGTTCACCTCGCTCATCCCTGACTAACTAACTTTGGGTCAGGCCCTTCTCGGAGTTGCCACTGGTGAACCAGCCCCCTCAGCTGATGGCAGCTGTGTCTCCCTCCTCGTGCCTTTTCCAGTTCCCACAATGCTGGGATCCTGGAAGGAGTGCTGCCTTTGGAGGTGGACTTGCAGCCGTCACTGTCTTCTGTGCCATCCCAGACGAGTCGCCAGGACCAGCAAGCTGGAGCCCAGCGGGGAGAAGGGTGCTGCCCTCCCCAGCCAACCCTGCCAAGGGCCAAAGAGGAAAAGGGCAGCCGTGCTGGTACCCGTACCAGGGGCTCCCCTGCTTTCTTCAGGGCAACAGGAGGGACACAAGCTCCAGCTTCCCCATCCTGTGGGCCTGACCGTGGTCAACCTTGACACTGCGGGCATCTGTGGGCAGTCGTGGTGCTGGGGCAGCCGTGGCGCCTGCTGTTCCCTCTGTGTCACTCTGGACCCTGGCTCTGCACCACTGCCTGTCACCCTGCGCTGCCCCCCAAGCTCCCTCCAGGACCTGGCGTCACTTGGAAACCAGGCGTTCTTCCTCCTCCAGGCCAGATCCCACTTTCCAAAGGGCTGAGTACCTTTCTGACTATCCCAACCTCTGTGGCTGTGAAGTGACAGGCCAGCGATTACGCAGGCTTGCTTGTCTCTGGCACCCCCGTTCCTCCTGGTGCAGAGGCTTCGCTTCCCATTTCACACCAGGGGGACAACATTTCTCTGCCTAACAACAGTGAGGACAGCAGGGCCTCGCCCAGGGGCACACAAACAAAGCAAAGGAAAAGACAAGTACCCAAATTTCTCAATTTAAAATTTGTTTTTTTTTTTGCATATAAATATTCCATAAGCCTTGGAGGCCTGCTCTTCTGAGTATATTCATAAACATCAAGTATGGATGGCGTTTTTCCTGAGTCAGATGTGAATTTAGTTATTCAAACCAATCCCATCACTCATTCCAGGTGCTGCAGGAGAAAGCTGGACTCCAGGTTTCCCCCTGTGAGGACAGGGGTCTGAGCTCCTGGTGTTTTCTTATACTGTCACACAACAGGGAGTGGAGTGACTCATGGTATTTCTGGATGCCCTTCCAGTGTCCCAATGCTGATCCCCTGACACCTGCTCCAGCTACCCACCCATCCTGGGTCAGAAATAGTGGCCTCTCCACAAAAAAGACACCATGACTGGAAAAGGAGTTGTTTGAGCACCAAGCACACATCTGCAGTCCCAGCACAGGACATGGGACACAGGACACCCTTCCCCTGGGTCATGGTGGCACCGGTCCTAGCACATCACCCAGGCTGTAAGCCCTGCCCCACGAAGCGCTGTACTTACTGACTGCTCATCATTCCTGGCTCACGGCAAAGAAGAGGCTCTTCAACTCAGCCTGTGGAAACAAGAGCAAACTCTTTACTGGACACATCACCTTTGAATTCTGTTGAACAAGCTACTGTCGCTTCCTGTTAAAGTTGGATGCAGGTGTTGGCTTAGAGGATCTGATGGAGAGAGAATCAGCCCAGGTCAAGGATGGGTTTATTTCTGGAACTGGGTGGAGGAGGGCTTTTCACACTGCCGAGCTGGCCTCCTTCTGTCAGCGTCCATCCCATCTGCCCCGGGGAGCTGAGCAAACGTTCGCCGAACCTGCTTTTCCCTGGGGTGCCCTGGTACGCCTCCCCGGGCACCGGGCACAATAGCCCAGACTCGGCTGGCGTTGCTCTGGGAGTCCACGGTCTATCAAAGCACGTGGGAGAAGGGACATTTTTCAATTCCAAGTGTGACTTCTCTGTGAAATATTAACTGGAAGTTACCTTTATGTAACATGGGCAACAGCATTGTTTTGAGTTCTGAATTCACCCACAAAGGAGACGTTATTAGCCCCTATGTAAATTAGCAGCAGAGAACTTGGGAACATTCCATAAGGGCTTGGGTCTTTAATCCACTCGAAGACCCTGGTGGGGTATTCCCTCTGTGTCAGGAGGAGTCCAGCCAGAAACAGACAGCACCCTGGAATTGGTTTATTTGAGAACAGTTGAATAAAAAGACCCTTTAAAAGGTGTGGGCAGGGTGGAGGGAATCAACAGAGGATAGTGAGGTACCTGGAGGTGGGAGGAAAGGGCTGCTATGGTGCCTGGGCCTGGAGGGTCAGGGGAGCAAGGGTCACTGGAGCCAGAGGCGGGGCTCAGTGGAGAGAAGCTTGGCTCTCAGTTGAGGGAGCACAGGGAGGGAGCTTCGGTGGGTGGAATGAAAATCTCCATCTCATGTTCCTTCGGCCCTGGACCTCCTCCTGCTGCCTCCCACTGGCCAAAGTCAACAGGAAGCCAAGGATATGAACTATGGATGTGGTTTACATCCATCAGCCTCCTGAGGCTCCCTGCTGAGGAAGAGGAAATTTCACAGAGAATGAGACCTAAGGAGATTAAATTATGTGCCTAAGATCAGCCATCTGCTATAAGAGCCCAGATCCTAAAACTCTGTCTCCTAACCTGTCAGCACACCCATCATCTACCACCATCTACCCAACCCCCACTTACTGAAAACAGACCCTGTGCAAATATTGTGCCTAATGAGACCTAGTCCCCGTCCTCAGGTGCTCCTAACACTAAGGAGAGTACAGTTTCTGCATCCTTCTAGGATCAAAGTGCTTTGTAAAATCGATGCATCCAAAACAAACACAGCAGGTTCTAACTCTGCCTTTAACAGCAAGAGAATCTTCAGAGAGGAGACAGTACTTTAGGTCTTACTGAGTAAGTCTGGTCTTCCAAGCTTGGAGGGAAGGAAGGCGTTCCAGGCTGGTGCAGCACCATGTGCAGAGCTGTGAAGATGCTAGAATGGACTGTGTGTCATAAGCACTTTTCATAGTTTGGTGGGACCACAGGAGCCAGCAACTCAGATGTTGGAGGCACATGAAAATGAAGAGGGCCCATTGCATTATGATTACCAAGGATCATGCATGCCGAGGGATGGGACTGGCTTGAGCTATGTGATCTTGGGCCAGTAATGTAGCAAAGCTACTGAAAAGCTGGACTGAGCTCAGGTCCTCTGACACCCTGTGTGTCACCCCATAGCACCTCCCCTCTTACATTTCTAGCTTGGTCTGACAGCAGGGAAAGGAGAGCCAGTTGCTAGACTCTCATTCACAGGTGGCCCCCTCTGGACAGCATAGAGCACCTAGCTCATGGCTTGCTGTGGAAGTCATCGCTCTACTTGAAACTTTGTCCATGTGATACAATATGCATTGAATACTCCAAGAGTCCTGGACTGGAAGTTGGGAAACCTCTGTCTAGTTCAAGTGCTGCATGTCTAGCTGTGGGACCTAGTGGAGCATTCTGTCTCTCCTCATTTATTAGCAGTAGTATCAATATCTCTCTTTTGCAGTATTAACTATATTGTAACATTATAAACATACAATAACTTGTATAATAAGGTTTTCAAGCTGCTTTAACGCCATTCATGTTATGTTGGGGTATGCAGGATATTAACAACGAGTTTTGGATATTACTTCTTGGAGGGGTTAAATTCTTGGTTATAGTTAAATAAGGGAAATCACCCTCTCTTGAGAGCATCTATCACTTTAAGATAATTGCGGCTGCATTCATTACTTTGAAAGCATTAAGTAGTGCTGAAATGAAACAAAAATTGGTCTTCAAGTAGGACCCCTGTGTGCCCAGCTCTTGGCCAGCTGTGTGTACAGAGCAAGGGAACCAGGAGATGCAGGACCATTTTTTCAGGACTTACTGCCTCAGATCAGTAGGGTAGGAAGGTGGCATTCCTGACCCTGCCATTCACTGTGTGACTTTGAACAAATTACTGGTGTTCCCTGGGCCTTGGTTTCTTCATCTGACATATGAGCAAGTTGGACCAACAAGACTCTTCCAGCTCATAGATTCCATAAAATGGTTCCCTTAAAAAACTACAATCTATCCACATCTGATAGCAGCAAAAAATAGTTTTAAAAGTTAGAAATACTTCATTATATTTCTTACATTTTCTTGTCTTCTCCAGTACAACTCCTTGCAAAGCAAAACTTCAGAGGCTTCTGCCAAATTGTTACCATGTAGGATAGCAGAGAGCAGCTGGGGGAATCCTTACATTTTGCTTACATGTAAGCCTTTGCAATTTGATTGGTGACATCTATCTTTTAAAAAATTAAAGGAGATGTTCTATTTGGGGCTTTGAGAGGTTTGAGGAACCTGTAGTATAAGTTTTAAAATATTTTGAAGAAAACCCAAACTTCACTGGCAGTGGAAAAAGCAAACTTTGGGTGTTAAAGACTCATACCAGAGACTGTTGGCCACGCAAGACAGAGTGGAGCTCCCTGCACTGCCCCGTGTCCAAAGAGCACAGCACGCTTATCTGACCTCAATCATTTTGTAAACGATGTGGTAAGAATTTGAATGAGTCAGAAAGAGTTTTGTGTCCACAGGTTTTATGAAGATAATAAAGTACAGAAGATATAAGGCCCTTCCCTTCCTGACCTGTGCTTTTTCCAAGAGAAGGGATGAGTGTGGATCAGCTGCTTTGCCCCTCAACCCACACCCTGCAGCAACCCTACTACTGGTATTGTCCTCTTTATTTTATTCAAAACCAAACTGACATTCGTGCTAAGTAACTGGCTGTGCATGGCACATGGAACCAGCTGGCCCTTCAGTTCCAGGGGCTCTGCCGCATTTGAATCATGCTTTGGGACAACTGCTTGCTTATTTGGAGCCCGTTTGCTTATCTGAAAAATAGGAGAAACACAACCATGCTCTTGTGAGGATCACGTGAGAAAACGGGAGCTCCACAGGGAGTGGGGGTGAATGTTAACTCCGCCTGGAAGAGTAATCAGATGCCTTAGACCTCTCCTCCTTTGCGTCTCCAGGAATGACAGCTATGCACTGGATATTCACAGGTGCTAGCTGAGCCATGTAGAGTTACCTGAGAGCTTTAAAATTTAGGATTCCCTGGAAGATCAGATTCAGTGTCCTGGGAGGAGCCCATGTGTGGCTATTAAGTGCATCAGCTAGTGTAACGGAGACAGCAGAGCATCCTGATTCTCATCTCTCACGTCCATCTGCCCAGCATCACTCACCGAGCACACCGATGTTTCTTATTCTCAGGTAAAATATGGAACAATCACACTTTCATTTGCTTTGTGTCTCTAACCCACGCAAAGCAGAAATTCAGGAAATGCCAGTGCCCATAAAGAACTCTCTCTCTCTCCATTTAGAATTATTTCTGAATTGACCTTAAGTTTAAAAAAAGTCCACCACATCCAAATTTTCATAAATGAGGATGAGGGGGAGATATTTCCTTCTTGATTTATGGAGACACAATATATGTACCTCTCTGTGGGGCCGAGTATGATAACCTGATACACATGTATGGTGTGCAATGTTCAAGCAGAGGGCCTGATACATCTCCCCCAGCACTCATTATCTCTGTGTGGGGAGAACTCTTATGCCCTTCTGATGTGGAGGTTTCTAATCAGGCAGAGATTTCTCAGATCTTATCTATAGGCAAGGAGGAGGAACTGAAGTCCAGGCTCATGAAACTTAAAAGGTAGAGTTTATTTGAGCATCCTGCAATTATTTATTGGGGATCTACTATGTGCTGGGCACATTCCAGATATTAGGAATTAGAGGTCATAGAGTCCCCTGTGCTCACAGCCTTGGCTCCCCTCGGTGCTGTCAATGGTGATGTGGAGTGAGATGAAATACAACTCTGTACATAAGAGAGGAATATACAGAGCTGCTGGAACACAGAGAAAGGGTCCTGGGTGAGTCCACTCACTTCCTATGGAGCCAGCACCTTCACAGTGCCCCCAGCATTCACCCTGGCCCCAGGACTGGCATGAGAATGGGGATAAAGGAGGCAGGCCCTCCAGCTGAGGAGCACCCCTGGCCCCAAGCTGCAGGTCTTCCTTCAGGACCTCAGGGTCTGCTCAGGCTACCACAGCTGTCCATGCTCCTGCCTGGACTCACGCCACGCCCGGGAAGCAGACGTGCCAGCAGAGTGGAAAGTCTCATCGTGCTTTCTACCTTTGCCTTCTACAGGGTCAGGGCCTTACTTCCCTTTCTCTCCCTGGTTAGCCACAGAAATAACGTCATATGGCTTTCCTTGTCAAAGACAGGTGACACCAAGGTGCCAGCCATCTGTCAGTCCTGCTTGTGGAACCCAGATTCACAACAGGGCACTTGGCACAAAAGATACATCAGAGTTGGCTTGGCCATGTTGGAGCTGGAAAGAGCTCTTTAGGGTCTCAGGAGCAGACCACACCTCACTTTCAGGGACCCATGGTCAGGGAGGGAGTGAGCAGGAAGAGAGAGAGTCAGATGGAGTGCTAAGGAGGTGGGAAGGGGCCCTGTCCTTCTGAAAGTCCACTTGGAAGGCTGTCTCTTTTCATGTATTTATCCAATATGGGAGAATGTCACCGCACCAAGTGTCAGATGCCAAAGCAAACGTAATTACCAATGCCATCCTGGCTGCTAAAATCGCCTGATCCAGGCCAAAGAACCAAAATATGTTCATAATTTGTTTTGGAGTAGAAATAGAAGCTTTCATTTCAGTAGCAGAGTTCCCACGACTTCACGGACCTGATCTGGGGCTCCTGGGGAACACTCCTCAGCGTAGGAGCAGGGTCCTGTCGAAGAAGGTGCACAGCACGGCTGATGTTCTGAGAGCAGCCTCCCTAACTTCAGCATCCATTTTGGTCAAACCATTTTAGTTTTGCCAGTGATGGTCTCAGTGATTATATTTTATTAGCTCATTAAGTTTTTAGTTTGTTTAAAAAATTTGTAAAGATAATGGATAAAAGCCATTAGTGGTTTTTTTTCTTTTTTTTTGGTTAAGCAGAAAACTAGAATTAAGGAAACAAGGACTTATATGGAAGCATGGTAAAGATTTCTAAAGAGCATATATTAGATCTAGTGTTGAATCCAGGGAGCCTGCTTTGAGCTTGAAATCTGCCTGGATCCTTAGTGAATGTGTTAGGAGGCAAAGACAAGTCGTATAAATGGATTGGATTTTGGTGCGGATCTTAATCCGAAAATAATTAATACCCTCATGGTATCATAAGCAGTTTAAACAATTGAAAACGTGTAACACAACAAATCGAGTTGTCTTGTTATCCTTGAGAACTCTTGTTATCCACTGGGAATTCGCCAACGCTACCAAACTGTGCTTGCAAAGAAACATTTCATCATAAATATTTCTGCTGCATTTTACCTGATCCAAAGATTAATATTTCATGAAGCAAAAACAATGCTTTACAGTAAGGAATTTTTTTCTCTCTCCAACATTTCTCATTTATTCCTGGAAAATAGAGCTTACAAAAATACTAGCCTTTGCTTATTTGAAACTTTAAGAAACATCATTATAATGATGACGAACCTGACAAGATAGAGAAAATGACAAAAAGCAAACTACAAGGTGCTGAAGAAAATGTGTGCATCCGTCAGTCAAACAGGGAAGAGTCGCTGCAGACCCCAAACTGGGTCAAGGCTGAAGGATAAGGTCTAAATTAAAGCTTGATGCTTTTTTCTCATTAAAACAGGAAAACAAGAAAAGAACTCAATATAGAATATCTCTGACACACACCTGATTCTCTCAACACATAGCCAACATACCCAAAATGATAGAGTTGAGGGAGAGAGTAACATCTATACCTATGTGTGTGTGTGTGAACTTGTGTACACACACACACAAGAGCTTTTAGTAACCATGTTTAAACTAAAACTTCTGAGATGCAGATATTTATTAATTTGGCTGCAATTCAAAATGATATGTAATTTTCTTCTATTTTCATATCAAAAATTAGAAAGCCACATTTTAGAGATGCTCATCCTCAGAGAAAAGAATGTATGCTGATTGGATTTCTAATTCTAACCCTGGTCAGAGCAATCAGCTAAATTTAATTAAATACAAGATTTAATTTTATTGGATTTCTGATGAGTGGAGGCATTTGAAGTCAAATGGATTATTATTATAGATTTTTTTTTCCAGGGGAATAGAGAAGGCTGCTTTCTCAGTTTTTCTGTTATGAAGTATGAGAGTATTTTTAAAAAGATTTTTCAACAAGTAAGTTCCCTAAGTATCTGAAGGCAAAATGCCTGTCCGTCCATTTGGTACTTGAAATGACTTTGAAAAAACCCCTAATGTATTGAAGCCATCGATAGTTTTGGGGCTTATTGCTCTTGGAGCATTTTGTTTTCAAAAGCCATTTCCTTCTTCCCTTTGCTACCAGATTCTGCAGAAAGGGTTCCCCTTCTTCCCTGGGAGATTTTTCTCTCCCTTTTATTTTGTGTTGTAGAAGCTGGACCCTCTCTTTATCCTCTCCTTTCTCATTCACCTATGTTGTCTCACGCTCATTTCTTTCTTTGGTCCTATGTTTTTTTCTTCTTTATCTTCCTCTTTCTTTTCATATGACCTTCTCTCTCTCTCTGCTTTTTATCACTGAAACTACTTTCCTGTGCAGGGAAACCCAGGTAGCAAATGCATCCACTATCTGTCGTCCGTCTGTTTATCGACCACTTGTAGTTTACCAGGTAGGTTATGGCGGGTGCACTTGTCAGAGTTCGCCAAGATCTTAATGAAGAGGTTGCTCACTTTGACTTTGGGACTTGCCTCCACCTCGCCTCCTGCTTTCATTGGGCTTTCATAAATGATAGCAGAATCCCTCTGCCTAGGGGTGTGACTGCTAGGCCCAGATCAACCAGAACATCCTCACTGTGACTTGTTGTCTATTAAGTGATTAATGCATCAGGATGTTAATAAAATTGCAGGAAAGAAAGGAACCAACGATCCAATAAGACTTAGGGGTTTCGAGACACACACCACAGCTTCCAGACTGGCCCAGCATGAAGGCAGGCCCTGTCAGCCCCACCTGCCCTACAGACAGCTGCAAGCTGATGGCAAAGGCAATGCAGCAATGCCTTCTTTCAATACCATTAATTAAGCACCTGCATGCTGGTTATTTTCTGCATAGCTGTTTCATGATAAGAGCTTGGAAGAGGTTTGGGAGAAACTTCAAATCCAAAGTAGAAACAAGAAAGCCCAGGTGCTCTCCTAAGACTGGACCAAGAGTGGCCTAATTTATGATAGTAATAATGGTAATAATAATAATGCCATCACTGCATACCAGAACCCAAGGTAAGGCATTTTGTTCAATTTACATTCCATCATGCGGCAACAATCCAAATGACCCAGATTTTTCAATACTGAGCAATTCTGTCATTTGGTTCAGGTAGAGTCCTTCTGAGCCAAATCTGTCGAGTGAAGAAAACTCACAGCATGGATCCCGATGAGATCATCCCTTTCTCTGTGACTTCGAGAACACTTAGAACCTAACTTCTGAATTGAACTGCCTTCAGTGTAATTAACTATTTCCTTGTCCCTCCTTCCACTCAGGATCACTCACCTAGCAAGGTTTTTAAGCCCAGCTGTGCTGAATTGTACACTAGATTGCCCACTTGAGTCTCAGTTTTTCTGGTCTGAAAAATGGGGATATAAGTGCTTGCCCTTGCTTGCTCAGGGGAATTGAATATTGAAGACCAATTGAGATCGTGTAAATTGAAGTCCCTGGTAACTTTAATTGTTATGCAAATATAATTGAACAAATAATTATTGGGTCATTTCTATGAAGATGCTGAGGATCTGAAGTTGGCAAGAAAAGTGTTCTAAAGCAACTTCTATGATTTTCCATGCAATGTTAAACTTTTCAAAGGGTCAACTGAGAAATTTTAAGACACCTACAATATGTGATTTTTTTCATGAAGAATCTCTTCTTCAACCACAGGTCTGAATTGTAGGTACTGAAATTCCATTGTATATAGAATAAATGAAATTCTGAGATGTTAAATAACTTGCCTGAATTCCTCCTCCTGAGAGGTAAGTGTCTGAATTCAAACCCAGGCTATTTCTCTGACTGGATGGGTGGTGTGGTGGAAGGAATTTGGAAACAGAGGAAGGGGTATGGGTGTGGGGAGTGTGGAGATATTTTATATTCAAGTAGGTGGAGCTGACCAGCAGATCCCCAGCCCTGCCATGTGAGGAGTCCTACAAACACCTGTGGGCTGTAAACATCTGTGCATGGTCAGTCCTGAGTTAGACTGGCCCTGGGTGCCTTCCAAGGCATCAGCCAGCAGTAGCTCAGGACACCCAGCTCTTGCAATGACAATTGTGACTCTGCTTACCAAGTACCTCCCAATAGCAATTGATGTCCTGAGAGCAAACATGCCAATCATTAGAACTCACGGCTGGAGTCTGCTTGAATGAAGTAACACACATGTATGTCAAGGCTGGATGCTGGATAGGAGCAACTCCCTGAGCTCCATCAGCTCAGTGTCCTGCATGCAATGAAAAGTAAGAATCTGCAAAGGTCGTGAAGATGCACATCCTTAAGGAGTCCACAAAGACTCAATCCTCTCAGAGGCTGGGCTGGGCTACCAACCAGCCTCTACTTTATCTCAAACTAAAATCATCAGAGAACCTGCCATGATCAAAGGTTGTGATCCACACAGATGGTGTTGAAGTTGCATGCATGTCCAGACCTTTTGACTCATTTTATTTCACATGGAAATAGTTATTCCATAGTGCCATTTAGATGTGGAGGTTCATTTCTCATGCTTAAGTATGAGGGATGCAGCATTTTGAATAACATCTATAAATTTTTCAAAAACCACACATTTTGCTAATACCTAGTGAGCCCTAAAATACTGTGGGTTATTTGGAAAGGATGTGATGGCAAAAAATGCTTCAAGAGATAGGAATAAAGGGGTTTTTTTCCTTGAGACACATTGCACAGCATAGTGAACATAGTAAATAATGCATTGCATATTTCAAAATTATGAAGAGTTCATTTTAAATGTTATTGCCACAAAAATAAGTTACTTAAGTTGATAGATATGTTAATTAGCTTGATTTCATTTTTTCATGATGCATTTATAAATCATAAAATTGCTTTTTACCCCATAAGTGTGTATATGTGTATATATGTATATATAAAACTGTTTTGTCAAATAATAGTTAAAATTTAAAGAGAGGAAATTATGGTATGACTATGACTCTGATCACACCCAACTGGGCATCAGCCAGCACCATATAAAAAGTAGGACCTTGGGATTGAGGTGGAACTGGGTGTCATTCGTCTTATCTGATTCACTGTGTGACATGGACAATGCATGGAGTCTCTCAGAACCTCAGTATCCTCATCTATAAAGTAAAAATAAGTACATCTACCAAAATGCTGAGAAACAGTAAGTATTCAGTGTCTGACACATATCAGGCCCTCAAATTGCCATCTGCAAACCAATATTATTTGGAGGACATGATTCAAATAAGTGCAATAATCAGGATGATTCTCAAAGTACTGTCATGAAAGTAACAACAACAGCAAAGATCACAACAAAACCCCCTGGGATAGCTATTGTCCACTGTTTTTTTTTTCAAGGTTATTTTATTTTTTGAACTGTGACACTTGATGCATCTCAGTTTTAGTGATAACTTGCTTTGCAAAATCACTGGAATTTTGGTTCAGTCTGTTCAAATCTTAAATGTGAATAGATTTAATACATATCTCTCTGTTTAATAATTTAATCCCTTTGCACATTCTCTTTCCCATGCTTGGAGGGCTGGGCATAGCCTGGAGGGACTGCGGATCTCTGACCTTGGCGGAACGTGGCAGTGGCTTGTGGTGGGGGAGGTAACTGGTTTCTGCAACGGGATGCAGAGCAGGATGCTTGAACGTCTAGCTGTTCTCACCTGTGACCTTGGGCGCAGCGCTGCCCGGTGGCTGTTCACCCATCTGCTGGGTCTCCTCTGAGTCAGACACGGCTGTGCTACCTCTCAAACTCACAGCACCTCACAAAGTGTCCTGGTCTACCCAGTTTCAAATTAAAAATCACCAAAAACAGCAAAAGGAAGATCAGGGAGATGAAGCCATTTACTCAAAGCCACACAAGCCACATGCTGGGTTCATATCCAGTTTTGATGGATCTCAAAGCCCTTTCTCTTCCCATTTTACCATGCTGTGCACTGTCATCAACTTCTCTGAGCCTCAGTTTCAACATCTTTTGACTGATATAATACACGCTTGTCTACTTCATCAGGTCGTTAAGATCATTAAATAACAAAACATGTCCTCAAAGGCTCTGGGACTGTACAACGCTATGCAACTATGGTACGTAATGATTCTCTAATGAGACTATTAAAATATTCATACATTTGTGTGTATTAATAAACTCCACAGTGACTGTGTGGGCATGTTTTAATGAATAAGGTCAGAGCTGATCTCAGGCAAGGAATGAGAAGTAACAGAAATAAGCCAATATTTATTATGATATACTGTCAAGTAATATACATTCTATATATTTCATTTAAATATCATAGTATGGGGTCTAACTAATTCTCCATACTAGACTTATGTGATCTTGCTCCATTACAAAGACACAGGAATCCAGGAGCACAGATAAAGAAAGAGGTCTGGTCCTAGTGGCAGTTATGATCCTGACAGACTCCGCCAGGCATTGAATCCCAGTCTTAAAGACAGGAGTTGACTGATGGCAAAGTGAGCCAGAAATGGGGTCTCCTGATATTATGGCCAGGGTTGGTCAGAAGGTAGAGAAAGTCACAGCTTTTGGTTTCAGCATGGCTTATTCATGGAGTCTTCCACAGGGACTCCTTGGAGAGAGGAAGCGGAAGTGTCACCATTAAGATGTCGGATGCCAAAGACGAACCACTCTGGGACTGGGGATTCCTCAGTGAGCCCTGTGAAGCTGTAAACAAGCAGCTCACTAACCCTGTCAATCAGCCTCCGGGGACAGCCAGTTTAGATTTGAATTCTGGTGCTGAATTCATTGCTGTCTGGGAAAACTTGAACATGTTGCTTAGACCACTCAAATTCTTCATCTATGAACTGGGAAAAATAATGGCAACTCTAGAGGTCAGGGTCAAGGTTAAGCGGGCTCACACACTCAGCCTGGCTGGCAGGAGCCAGTTGACCTTCCTGCGTCTCCAGGGCATGTTTTATCTTAAGCTTCTCAGAGAATATCTGCAGCGTTGCCAGTGCTCTGGTGGGTCTCCAATTAGCCAGACCTACCATCACCTTCCTGACCCTTGAAAGGACACCGGACACCCTCACAGGAGCATCAGGCAAGAGACATGGGTAAAGAGCAATGAAGTGGGTGGGAAGAAAGGGCCGTCCTGCCCGAAGCATCTTCAATCGGATCACTCTCTTTTCTCTCTCACTTGCTACACTTTGTTCTCTCTGAGAAGAACCTGGAAGAAAAGCCTCCTGGAGGGCAAGCACTCCAAGATCCCAGCTCGAATCTCCCCTTCCAGTCCTTGTCCCTGAGAGGGGAAGGATGTTTGCCTGATTCCAAAGCCTGTCTTCCACCGCAAAGCCCAAAGAGAAAGCCCATGGGCTCCAGGAGTCAGCCTCGATTTGAGCAACCTCCTTTGCCTTGGGACTGCCTTCCCAGGGGGCTGTTCTAATGAAGGTCAGCCCAGAGAGCCTGTGGCCTTCCTGGTCGGTAGACTTTAGACACCCTGGTTGGGGGTCCAGGCTCTGGGAAGAACAGATTGAAGATTTTTAGTCTTTTAATGTTTTATGGGTGAATATCTTGAACCCTTTCCCCACAAGATGAAGGGGGCTTTAGGATCCTGGCCAAGGAAGCCAGCTTCCTCTTATGCATTTGATGCTATAGAGAAGGCCCAGAGTCTCAAGTTAGGGAAGCCTTTCCTTAGGATGTGGCTCTTTCCTAAGGATCATTTATGGTGGGGAGATCACCATGAGCCCCCCACTCAGAAACAGCTGGCCTGCTTACCTGAACAGCCTGCAGAGTGCCCGAAGCCCAGGATTGCGGTGCCTGTGTCCCATGAGGGGGCCGTGCAGCAGCACAGTGGAGACCCAAGGAGCCGGGAGTCTGTCAGGGCGGGGGTCGGATTGCTCTCAGGGCTGAGCAGGGTCCTTCTGCAGAAGCCTCCTCACTTGTCCGTTTTAGTTTTGGTTTCCTGTGAAATGAGGCCACAGACCTGGGGAGGTGTGACCTGTGGGCAGGCAGGACTTCCTCTTCTTGAGATGGAAATTGAGTGCCACATATAAAGGTGTGGGAGGCTGAGGTCTCCCAACCCAAAGCTGTCCTATCAGTCGCACAGTGGACTTTGGTGACTCTTCACAGTCACCAGCAGACTGCAGGGCAACATTAACAGCTAACAGGTGGGTTAGGATTAGGGTTCCTTCATGTGCAAACTGCACTTAACCACCCTGGGACTCAGTGGCTTCCCAAGCTGTCCAAGATGCATGCACCAGACCCTCCAGAGGATACAGAGAGCTGGATGCCTGGCTCTGATTCTTGCTGTGTTCATTATTAGCTATGGGCTCTTGGGGAAATTGTCATCTATTTCTCAACTAATTCCCTTGTCTATGATGGAAGGATAACAATATTTATATTTCAGAATAATTGCAGAAATGAACAGTAAATGTCAGTAAATCATGTAGCAATATGTTCAGCATAGGCTAGGTGCTTAATATACTTTAAGTCCTTTCTGCCTAACCTTGGTACTTCAAGGGGTCCTTGCCCAGGCCTATTGTCCTCTTTTGGGTACTTGTCACTCCACTCTTTAGTTTTAGATAAATTGATGTTATGGATGTTGAATTACATAATAAATCCCCAGAGTATTTCTAAAAAATTAAAAGAAGCTTCATTTGTTGGGTAAATAGCTCTGGTTTGGTTTTGAAAGGTGGCACTAGACTAAGCAGTCCCTGAATGTGAATTGTGTTGGGTACTCGTGTGCTAAGCAACGTAATGAACTTTTTCCTTATAAGCCGGCTGAGCAAGTAATCTTACTAGTAGCCATGGGATAAAACATTTTTAATTACATTTTTTGGGGGGTGCTGGGGATCGAACTCAAGAGCACTCAGCCCCTGAGCCACATCCCCAGCCCTATTCTGTATTTTATTTAGAGACAGGGTCTCACTGAGTTGCTTAGCACCTCGCCTTTGCTGGGGCTGGCTTTCAGCTCAGATCCTCCTGTCTCAGGCTCCTGAGCCCTGGGGATGACAGCACCACTGCATATGCCATTGTTCCTGGCTTTAATCATATTTTGTAATTTTGAAAATAGAAGCCTAGACAAAGTATTTACTCACTTTTATCAATTAGCTTGTGCTGCACTTGGGGCTGAATGCAGCACAATGTCATCAGTCACCATTGTGTGGGTCGCTCAGTCAGTTATTCTGGCCTGGACCTTATCAATTTGCTAGTGTTCTCCTAACAGTCCTAGACCCTGGTGACTGCAATAACAGGAATTTGTGGTCTCATGGTTCTGGAGACTGGAGACTGAGATTAGGGGTCTACAGAGTTGGCCCTTGCTGAGGGCTGATGGAAGGTCTGTCACATGTGTCCTCTGAACTTGTAGGTGGCTGTCTTTCTTTTCTTTCTTTTTTTTTTGTGTGTGTGTTTTTTAACAATTAAATGATTATTTATTTTGGAAACATGCCATGTTTTACTCTCCTCTTTCTTCCAGTTCAAGATATGCTTTTTTAAATTTTTTAAATTTAAATTTTTTACTTGTTCTCATTAGTTATCCATGACAGTAGAATGCATTTAGGCATTTTGAGAAATCATACATAAATGGCATGAAATTTCCCATTTTTCCAATTTTGCATGATGTAGGATCACATCGCTCATGCAGTCATACATGTACATGTGGTAATAATGTCTTTCACTCTACTGTCCTTTCTACTCCCTTACCCCTTTCCCTCTGTTCAATCCACTCTACCTAATCTAAAGTAACTCTATTCTTCACCCCCACCCCTTTATTGTGATTTAGCATCTGCATATCAGAGAAAATATTCGACTTTTGGTTTTTTAACTTTGGCTTATTTCACTTATCATGATATTTTTTAACTCCATCCCAAATGCCATAGTTTTATTCTTCTTTAAAGCTGAATAATATTCCAGATATATATACATATATATATATATCACATTTTCTTTATCCATTCATCTGTCGAAGGGACACCTAGGTTGGTTCCACATATCATTCTTGGTGTCGAGTTTCCCCTTCTTGAGAGGACACAGTGGTGTTGACCTAGAGTCCACCCAGTCTCAGTTTAACTGGGCCTTTCCAAAGACCCCATCTCCAGCTCGGTTCCCATGGCCTTCCACATGTGGATTTAGAGAGGATTCCATTCACACCACAGCAGGTGGTTGGGTCTGTGCTGACAGGTTGGTGGGCACCTGGATGATCCAGGATTGTCACATTCCTACATCTGTTGGTGGCAGGAAATCAGCCAGGTGCCTCAGTTCTCCACCACAGGCTGCTCATCCTGCAGCGGCCTCCCAGGTTCGTTTTCACGGTGGGCTTGGGACTCTGTGCAGAGGGACCACCACATGCACCTGCCTGTGCCGTCTCCGCGACATCTTGTTTGCTAGGGTCACACTGACCAAACACAGCTCCTGTTTTTATCCAGAATGAATGTGGGAGGAGACCTCTGAAAAGGTGGATGCAGAAGAATGGATTGTCACCTTTCTTGTATAATAACCTGAAACTGGTGGTCACGTTTAGTAAGTGGCTGAACTGTAACGATAGTCCAAGTCTGATTTTACCAAGGAGACTTGAAGATGGTTTGGTAGAGTGAAGAAGTGGTTCCTATTTTAGGTGACATTAAAACCTTCTTTTCTGGACCATCATGCATGCAACTTCTATTATCTATTAAATATTTATTATATATCCAGCACTCAGTAGGTGCTGAAAATACCACTGGGTGAAAGACATAGCTAATCCTTGTCCTTAGAGTCTGGAGGAGTTGTATGTTTTTGTTGATGATGCTGTTGCAAATAAAAATGTCTTCTCAATGTAATTTTTCAGATTATTGTTAGTGTCAAGAAACACCTATTTGTTAATGAATGAAGATGCAATTTTTGTTTTGAAAAAAAAATAAATAAATGAACAAACTTCACAAACATTTAGAACTACAAGCTGAGATAAATGCAATCAGTCGACCTGCTCGGACATTCATTCTGCAACCTGTTAATGAGCCCCTCTACCTACTATGTGCCAGGCACTGGGCTGGGTGTGGGTATGTAGTGTGGAGCTTAGAATCTAGTGGGGTGGGAGGTATTGGGCAGGAAATGCTGATCAAGACGTGCATGCTCTGGGATGGGAACCAAGAGGGCCCCACAGGGGTGAGGGGCTAGTGCCTCCTCCACCCTGCACTCAGGAAGGCCTTTCCCTCTGGGCCACAGGGAAGCCGAGGTCTGTAGGATGAGTAGGGTTGTGCTAGAGCAAAAGAGGGGGAAAGAAGGAAAGAAAGGAAAGGAGAGAAGGAAAGGAATGGGGGAGTGAAAGAAGGAAGAGAGTAAAGGAAGAGGGAAGGCAGCAGGACAGAGCAGATGAGGATGCAGGGAGGGACCCAGTAGGAGTCATGGGGACAAATGGGGACAACACTCAGGACCCAGGGATCCTGGGCAGGGGAGGGTGGAGCTCACTGCAGGAGCCTCCCTGCTGAAAAGGTGGCTGCATGCAGAGAAGGCAGGGAGCGTGGAGACATAGGCTTCACGCTTCCCAAGTCCACAGCTGGCCACCCACGGGTTGCACTGACTTCTTCCTCTTTCCTGCTGTTTGTCCCATGTTCCAGGATGAGACAGGCCCTCGCCTTCATCTTCCATCGGGTGGAAGTTCATTTTGTGTTGATTCCTTCAGAGGCTCTTCCGCTCCCCCTCCTCACTCTACCTCCTGCCCACACAGCCATGGACCTTGAGTCATAGGACGGTGTTCCAAGACAATCCAGAGATGTCTGGTTCTGACGACCAGGTGACCATTGTCAAGGTGTGTGCTGAGAGGCCACCGGGCTGGGGCCAGGCACTGGGCAGTTCTGTGGGCAACGTGTAGCACAGGAACCACGGTTTCTGCTGGAGGAGTGCTGGAGGGCTCCAACGCTTCCCTCCTGCAGGGTCCAGCTCTGTGCCTGGTGTGTGGTCATGTCAGCTCCTTTGTTTCCCTGGGCCTCCATTGCAGTGCCACTGGAGGTATGGGGCCACCAGCCACCACTGACAGATGAATGATAGACTGCGTCTGTGCACACAGGATGTGTGGTGTGTGCAGGGCGGGGTGGGTCTGTGCTGGGCCTGGTGAGCTTGTGGCTTTTACTCTCTGGCTAATTCACTTGGGGCATGAAACTCTTGAGTAGATCAAGTGGAAGAATTACAGGGAGAAGAAGAAGAAGGAGAGGAGAAGGAAGAGAAGAAGGAGGAGGAGAAAGAGAAGGAGGAAAGGAGGAGGAGGAGAAAGAAAAGAAGAGGAGGAGGAGAGGAGGAGAAAGAGGAGGAGATGGAGAAGAGGAAGAGGAGAAGAAAAAGGAGGAGGAGAAAAAGAGGAAGAGGAGGAGAGGAAGGAGGAGGAGAAGAAGAGAAGGAGGAGGAGGAGGAGGAGGAGAAGAGGAAGAGAAGAAAAAGGAGTAGGAGGAGAGAAAGAGGAGGAGGAGGAGGAGGAGGAGACCACCAAACAAGACATTTAGGGAAATCATATTGAGGTCTGGTCACTGTTTTGGGGGTGGCTGGAAAAGAAAGATGTTGACCCTGTTGTGAGGCTGCAGCTCGAGGTCAGTCAGCTTTGGGATTACACTGGTTTAGTTCAAATCCTGCCAGCTCCACTCACTGAATGAATTTAGGCAAGTTATCTAAACTAACCAACTTTCTCATTTCTCATCTTTAAAAAGGATGTGGCATTACCAGGCTCCCAGCATTACTGGAGGGATGACATGATGGGATCACCTTGTGCATGCAGGTAGACCACACAGTAGCAACCTGGAGCTCATTCTAACAGATCATCTTTGCATTTTTTTTTTTCAAATTCTGTGCGTTTCATGCACATGAAGAGAAACTGACATTTTAAAAATTATTTTATTTTTAATTTTAATTTTGAAAATGATTATAGACTCACAAAAAATGCGGAGGAAGTAGAGACTCCCCAGGTAGCACCTCCTGCCTGGCCTCCACCTAGGGGGACTTTCTCATGCACTTCTGCTCTAAGATGAGGCCATGTGCTGGGGTGAGGCAAAGGGCGAGCCCGAGCCTGGCCCCACCTCCCCACTTCCCTGCTCTTTCAGTTTCTTTTCCGATATTTTTTAGCTTAATTCAGGCGTTAGGAGAAACCCCGGCTGGTGCTGGGTGAACACCCTGTGTCGTGTGGTGTTTGGTTTCCTCTTTTGCGGTAGTGACGGCCAAGTGCAGGCTCCTAATGGGCAGCTGGTCTCAGGCTGATGTCAGGGCTGGGTCTGGCCCCATGGTGCACCCCAAACATGATGGGAGAGTTTTCAACACCTTTGGAGGAGGCTGTGCTGTTTGCTTGATAAACTCCTGCTTGAGCGCTCTGTCTCCTAAGATGGATCCAAATCCACACACTGTTACCCAGGACTGTGAGGCGTCCTGGGAGGAAACCTGGGTTAGTGAGCCCCAGCAGTTCTGATTCATCGTAGTTTAGCGCTGCTTGTCACGGGTGCCTCAGGCATTGGCCCCTGGGACCCTGAGAGGGCTCAGCTCACACTAATGTCCTTCCCTCCTCATCCATCTCCCGTCCCCTTCAGGAGGCACATGGGACCCTCCCTGCTGTCAGCTGAATTCTCCTTTTCATGTCCCAGGAACACTTTTCAAGGGGTGTCATTGCTGGATTTCAGACAGGCTCCACTCAGTGGCTCTGTGACCCCAGTTGGGCATTTTTTATGACTGCTAACAAGTAGTTTCCTGAAAAAGGTCTCAAAATATAAACAAGTCAAATGCATCTAGTTGTCTGGGACACTGTGGTGGGGAGTTTCATGAGAGTCCATAATCTCTAGCAGGGATCCTCGGTGTCCCCTAATTCCTGCTCCACCTGCCCTGACTGGGGCCTCCCACAGAAGGAGAATCCAGCGTGGGTGAACCCAGAGCTCCGGGTACGAGCACATATCACGGGACGGGGGTCATTCTGGGCACCACGGGGTTCTGATTTTGCATTTATTTCCAGGGCTGGTTTTGTGTCATTTGTATCTAAGTTTCATAGAAATCACGGCAGTAGAGGTGACGATGTAGGAAGAGCTCTTCCCTAAATTCTTTGCCTTAAATTCCTTTGGTGTTCCCAGTTCTTCACTCACAGACATGATAGGCAGGTCATCAATGAGTGAATCTCCATGAATTCCAAACCCACTGCTGACTTCAGGCTGCCGTTCTCCAGAGGGCCTGCTGAGGGTACATTAATTAGGACCCAGCAAGCTCTGTAACTGTTGTGGGTACTTCAGAGACACGCACAATGATGCCTCTGTGCTGGCATTATCTTGCCGTCACACATCTGAAAGAGCAGGATCAAAGTCACTAAGTTCTCACGACACTGGTGATGACTCAGTTCACCCCCTCTGTCCTCTCTCAGCTTTGGCACCAAGAAGGTTGAAGTACATAAGCAGTTATGTCCTACTGAGGCCATGGGGACAGGTAGTGTCAATGGCCACTGTACTGAATGCCAGTGACCCTCAGAAGAGTGCAGTGCCATGAAGGGAAGAGATACATGGGGCTGGGTCTTTGTATAAGGTGGTCTGAGATGGAATCTAGGTGAGGTGACATTTGAGCTGAGGTCTGAGCCATGGAAAGGACCCCACCAGGGGTTGCCCTGGAGGATAGAGATTTCCAGATATGCTAATCAGTTTTCACTGCTGTGACTAAATACCTGAGAAAATCAACTAAAAGGAGGAGAGACTTATTTCATAGTTTCGATGTGTCAGTCCACAGTTGGTTGGTCCCATGGTTGTGAGCTTGTGGTAAAGTGGAAGGACCACTGTGATAGGGAGGATGTGGTCATAAATATTCACCTCATGGCAGCCAGGAAGGGGAGAGAGACAGGTGGGGGGAATGAGAGAGAGAAACTGGGGGTAAGATATTGTCACCAAGGCCATGAGCCTAAGGACCCGCTTCCTCCAATGAAGTTTTACCTCCTAAGTTTCCACCACTGCCCACTAGTCTATCCAGCTATGAATCTATCACTGGACTAATCCACTGATGAGGTTGGAGCCCCAGTGATCCAATCACTGCTCAAAGCCCCACCTCTGAACAGGCTGCATTGGGGACGGAGCCTTCAACACAGCCTTTGGGGGACATTCCAGATCTGAAACATGACACCCAGTAAGAAGAGTATCATGAGGGATTCCCGAGGAAATGATGGGCTTTGGCAGGTGTAAATGCTTGAACTAAAAACTTTGGAAGGTGGCTGTAATTATTTCTCTTCTTGGAATCCTCTATAACGCTAAGGCCTCAGCTGGCCTCTCCCAGCAATCGCTGGCTGAACGAGTGTGGTCTAGACCTCTCGCTTTTAAATGAGAAACTGGAGTCCTAAGAAGGTGGGGCAGCTGAGGACCACAGAGAATTGGAGGAAGAGCTATGACAGAGGCCAAGTTCAAGCATTTAAGACAATCTCTTTCCAGTTCAGCATAGCTCTGTCTCCTAATTTTGCATGACATTTTTTTTTTAATAACTGTAGTTAACCATTTGTCTTGTGTAGAGACTTGTTTAGATGAATCTGGCTGGGGATGTGGCATCATCCACGCACACACACACACACACACACACACACACACACACACAATCTGCTGTGGGTTGTTTGCCACACACTTTCCCTGAGGTTAAAAACACAGTAGTATTTTTAAACCATGTAGGCAAAATCACTCCCTCTCCAAGCAGGGACTGAAGTCATTGCCAGGGTTGCTGAATTGGCAGGGCAAAGGGCCCACACCATCTGTCCCCACACAGGCTGTGTGCAGGTCTTGAAGCAAGACTCAGAGAATGAGAAGGCAGCACGAAGGCTTGCGGAGGAGCCCCTGGTAGGCTCTGGGTTAGCGCATGTGATGAGCAAGCTGCAGGGGGGAAAAAGAGGGACTTGGAACCCAGGAGGAGAAGGCGAGGTGAGCACCCACAATGCAGCGGGAGCTTTGCTTCGTGCAGCGGTGGGACTTCAACTGCCCTCCCGCATTCTGTCTCCTTCGCTTTTTACTTTTTTCTTTTCTGGAGGGAAAGAGAAGGAAATCAGGAGTACTTTTCTTTCTTTGCGGCAAACAGAAGCAATGATGGCTGGTATATATGGAGTGAAGGACAGTTTTCAAAGGCTTCTATCCTCTGTTTTCCTTCATTTGCATGTTAGCCTATCATGCACATAACTTTTAATATGATTTTTGAGCCTCAAAGACATCAACTTAAAACCCTTGCTGGGCCCTGCCCATCGAGCGAGGGCAGCTCTGATCTCTCACCTTCAGATCTATGGCCTTTGCGGGCATCGTCTCCATCCTGAAGGGGAGGGAGCAGAGGCGCAGCAAAGTTCAAAGTCAGAACCGAGTCCCTGTTAGCAGCTGCTGACCTTGTGACAGAGACAGTGCTGCTGGGGTTCTTTCCCAGCCTCCTTTTAAGGGTAACATGATGCAACCCCAGGGTCTTGAACGAGGCCATAGAAGCTTAGCTCATAATGGTGTGGATCAGATCCACACATCAAAAACCCTAGGGGTATTTTACAACATACAGCAAGAGGACGAGGGGCCCAAGAAAAAGCTTGTAAAAATGGAAAATGCAGACGAAAGAATTCTAAGGCACTTTAAGGAGAGAATGGAAAATGTTCATACAACAAGTAGGGGTTTGTTTCTCCCCATAGCTGCCAGGAACAAACCTGATGCTCGAAGAATATTAATAAAGAGTGATAGAAGCTGCACGAGGCCAGGTCTATCTCTGTGATGGCACAATCTGTTCCCAGCAGTCTCAGCAGCACTTGCTCAGCCTAGTGCATTAGTAGACAAAAAAGAGAGAAAGAAAGGGCTAAGCAGCCTTCCCCATTGGTGCCAAGTGATTTGAATATTAAGTCTCCATATGTTGACACTAGGCCTTAGAGGAGGTTTGACTTCTGTACTGAGAGACTGCCTAATATGGACTGAGTTCCTGTTCTCATCAATTAACCGGGGGCAGGGTTGGCACTGCAGGACTGCTGGTGTTTAGGGAACAAAATTTCAGCTGGGGAGCAGCACCCATTCCCGGGCCCTGAGGAAGCTGCTGGACTTGCAAGACTGCAGCTTTATCTGGCTGTCCCTGAGTCTAGCACATCCTAACAATGGGTGCCAAAGGGACAGTGATGTGTAAAAGCGATGTGATAATGGGTCTGATGGTGTTGATGGGGAAAGACTCGCAGCAGCAAGAGTTGGGTGTAATTAAAGACTGGATTTGCTCGGTGACACTTTGGTGCTGGATCCTGTTATGAGTTGAACTGGGTCCCCTGTAGAGATATGTTGATCTGCTCCCAGTAGATCAGAAGGTGACCCAATCTGGAAAGTCTTAATCTACAAAAGATTAATAAAGTTAAGATGAGGTGACCGGGGCAGTACCCACCCAAGATGGGGGACAGACAGAGAGCAGCATGTGGAGGCTGAGACACACAGTGAAGTCATGGCTTTGTCATGGTGGAGGCAGCACAGGAGGGAGGCTGCCACAAGCCAAGGAGTGCCTGGCAACCAGAGGCCAGAAGGGGCAAGCAAGGACCTCCCTGGAGGCTTCGGAGGGAGCATGAACCTGCCCACACCTTGATTTCAGAATCAGCCCCCAGAATCCTGAGAAAATAAATTTTTTTGTTGAGAGTCACCCAGCCTGTGGTCCTTGTTATAGGAGTCCCAGATGTCGGGCCACTTGTTTGTCACTCTGAAATACCATTATCTTCATAATCCCTGTAGGAAAACTGCTTTCATACTGAAAGACTTGTCAGTCTCTAGTTTCAGACCTCTTTTTCAAATTTTTAAATTTATTTTAATTAGTTATTCATGACAGTGGAATGCACTTTGATGCATCATATATAATTCATGCCTCTTTTTATTCTCATTAAAACAATTGTTCTTTAAAAATGTGATTTCAAGTTAGTGTCCTGAGGTTTCCTAGGGGTACAAATGGAAAAGACTATAACCATGTGTTACAGAGTGGGAAGATCATGGCGGAGCCCATCTTGCAGCTCTGGAGGTCAGAGAGCCTACGAACAGCGACTCTCCTTTGTTTAAATAGCTCTTGAAATGATAGAGTGGAATGTGCTAGGCCTTTCCCAGCTTGGTGACACACCTCCTCAGCCTCTGCTGTCATCTGTGGCACCTAGGGCCCTGCATTGATGCATCCCCTGCAATTGCCACATCAGGCTTCTTAGCCAAGTTAGCCCCAGCAACATAAGAGCAAACAAGGACACCCTCAGCTTCTACTGAGCTTCTACTCCACCAGTTGGGACCAAGTGTGGCCTTCAGCTCACCAGTTATAATTTTAAGCTCTGCCTGGGGCCAGAAGAGGGGGAGGCTTACCCTGGAATCTGGGTCAGGTGGGACCCAGGTACTTGTGGTCTGGCTGCTCTTTGGCCCTTGGCCCTCACACAGATCCAGCTCTTATGGTAGATGCAGTCTACCTGAGCTGCGTCTGCTCCCTGCCTCCAGGTCTGCTTCCTGACCTGCTGCCCACACCCTGGACCTGTGCTAAGTTCCCTGCCATCCGTGAAGGATTCCACACACACATGAGTGCAAAGGAAATCTTAATGCAAATCAGGCCCAGGAGAGAATCTCATCAACACTGGTCCCTGCCAGCTCCCACCTCAAGTTGCCCGTGAGGAATTTCTGTGTCCTGGCGTGGCACACTTAACTTCTGGAATCCAAGGTGATAAATGCTTGAGGACTGGGGCACCTTGAGAACTATTGATATTTTAAGAGTCAGAATGGGCGACATAGGAGTTGGGTTGAGGTTTCCAGAAACCTTCAGTCTGTCTTCTCTCTGGTGAACCGGAGAACAACAGAGGCCACGGCAGTATTTGCAAGTATTCGTTCAGTGAAAACAAGAACCTTGGTTCTGGGTGACAGCGTGAGTCGTTCCTGAAAATAGTCACATTCTAAGGTCAAGCATCCAAGGAGGATGACTTCCATCCCTAGTGCATCCTTTATGTAGCTGGGAGGGCCATGGAGGGTGCAGAAGATCAATTTGCTCCTTATTGCTCTCTCTGCCTCCATTTAGACCAGCTTCCTAAATGTGGTGATGAACGATGGACTCGAGAGTCACTCAGAAATGACCTCAAGCCCACCTTGGCCTCTCACTTCCTGAGAGACAGTGAGAAAACTACTGAACCTTTCCTGATTTGGGCCTACACAGTTGACCATTGGGCACCTTGTTTTACATTTTTTTGAGTTGTGAGAATAAAATGAAGCTAATTATAAAAGAGCAATGAATTTAAAAATTGTGGTTAGGCATCATCATCATCTTCTTCATCCTTGTGATCATCAGAGGGGAACCAAGAGAAAGGAGCAGGATCTGTGTCCATGGCAGTGTTGATTATTTTGCGTGGATTTCTGTGACACAAATAGTATGGTCAGGGTAAAAGCAGCAAGGGGCAGTTTAGTTTGGACTGAAGACCCTGGGAAAGCTGGCAGGGGTGGAGCACTAGCTCTGGTGAGGTGAGGGATGTGCTCCTGTCTATGCAGCTGTGATCATATATGGACGGTCCCTAGCATCACAGGTAGTGAAGGTTTTCACCAGGTAACAATTAAAGCATCTTCCAAACCCACAGTCCTCAGATGTCATGAACACATCACACTGGAGAAATTCATAAACATGGTGAAATTTCTAGGGGCACTTTGTGGAAAAGGTCTGTCCTGTGGCTGATTCTTTGGCCCTCATCCCTGGAGAATATCTAGAGCATTATTGCGCTCTCAGTAAATGTTCACCAGTGAATATATAAATAAATGAATAGGCGACTAGTGGGAGGATGAAACGTGACAATACACGAAAGACAATTTTGGTCATATTTCAGAAAATCTGTGAAGCTAATTTTGCTCCCGCTGCTTTTGCTTCTCTTCTTTCATGCTCAGATCCACCTGTGTCTTCTGTCTCTTGATAGAGTGCCTTCCAAAATCCTTGTATTTATCAGATATTTGCACCCTTCAACCAAAATCCTTTTGTTCCCCATATTGGGAATTGAGCCCAGGGGCACTTAACCACTGAGCCGCATCCCCAGCCCTTTTTATTTTTTACTTTTCAGATGGTCTCCCTAAGTTGCTTAGAGCTTTGCTAAGTTGCTTAGGGTCTTTCTAAATTACTTAGGGCCTTGCTAAGTTGCTGAGGCTGACTTTGAACCTGTGATCCTCTTGCCTCAGCCTCCAAATCCACTGGTATGACAAGAGTGCACCACCATGCTGGGCTTCCAGCCAAAATCTTCAAGCAAAGGTGAGGGAGCCCCCTTTTACTTCCCCTGTGAAGGATCTTTCTGGGACTCTCGCTGAAAGGTTTCCTTTGTGACTACTTGACTGGCCATGAGGTGTCCAGCCACTTGGCCAAACATTATTTTGGCTGTGTCTGTGAAAGCGTTTCTGAATGAGGTGACATTCTTTGCCCTTCCTAATGTGGAAGGTGGGCTTTGTCCAATTGGTTGAACATGAGGATAGAACACAAAGGCTGGCCAGGAGGGGACTCTTTCCATTTTTTTGCTTGGTCTGGGACCTCCATCTTTCCAACCCTCAGACTCAGGTTGAAACTGACTCTTCTGGAGTCTTGAGGCCACCGACTTCTCACACCACTGGCTCCCTGATTCTCAGGACTCACACTGGATTGTGCATTGGCTCTTTTGGACCTCCAGCCTACTGACTCTTGGGGTTTTTCTCTGTCCTCACACGAGATGATTCCTTACCTAATGTCCTGGGCAACTTTGCAGAGACCCTATTATTTTCCAGGAGAGACTCAGGTGGGCTCCTATTACACATCGACAGTCCTTCACATTTCCCCAACTTAACACTTGTCACCTCATTCAAATCCCAGAGCCTGACTTGTGATGCTGTACTATTTAAATTCTATAGATGAACAGATAAGGAAGCTCGGGACTTGGGGACATGGAATGAGTGGTTAATACGCAACTCGAACCCAGGGGTCACCCTGGAGCTGAAAGTGCCCGACTTTGAATAGCGTGCTTCACATTTTTTCAGTAGAGGTGACACTTAAGATTAAGAGTTCAGATTCTCCAGTGAACTGGTAGGGCAATAAATATGGGTGGGGAAAACTACCTAGGATGATCCCCTCTGTCTCCCACAGAGTGAAGGAAACACCGTTCTGCATGGACAACGGCAAACTGAGATGCAAGTTTCCTGGTGGAATGCACATGCCATGATGCACGTGTAATTAAACACACTTCCTATCAGAAATGCAACCATCCGATCATCTTACTATTTTGACACATTTTAGCAACTGGTGATGATTTCAACTTGCTGGAATTAGTGGTTGCTCTCTGTGCCTGTGGAAGGTCTTACCCACTCTCAATCCATGCCTGGGCAACATTCTCTAAGTCCTTAGTTGATTCTTCCACTTCTTCTATAAAGATCTCCATGGGGCTATCACCATCCAACTGTCTGGGCCAAAAGTGTAATATGTTTGTTTCATCTCTTTGTCCATCTGTTGACAAGGGAATGCTTAGCCATCATGCTGCAGATTTTGCAAGCAGACATCATCTATTTCAGACGTGGTTGTGTCTATGGCTTGTGGACATAATCCAAGATACTTTCTTCAAACATCCCCTCTCCTCTCTTGCCCCTCTCCTCCCCAGTGTGGTCCAAGGTCCTATTTCACCTCCCTGACCTCTCCAAGTCAGGACGTGTGTGTGAGAACCTAGCTGAAAGCAGTCTCACTTGCTGCTATCTCAAACCTTTGCCGAGGTCCTTGTCCTTGTCATGCCCAGTGCCAGATATTGGAAAGACACATAAACACAGTCCCTGCTCTCCAGGAGCTCCTGTGAGGCGAGGGACCAGAAGTACATAGAAATGCTGTTCAGTGAATGAAGAAACAGAGATTCGTACAGGGGGCTGGGGACGAGGCTGGTGGTTTGCAGAAGGAGGGACAACACATACTATAGGGCTTGCCAGGGCCACCGTAATGACGGCTGCTCCTAAAAATCAAAGGGAGATCAGTAGAAGAAAGGGATCAAAGGGTTTGTGGGGGGGAGTGGAGGACAGAGGTAGGGAGTGATAATGGCCAAATTCTACTGTTATCTTGTGTGCATGTTCAAATACGTCACAAGGAATCCCATCATGATGTGCAACTATAAGGCACCAATAAAAAAGGTGGAAAAAAATAAGGGCTTCCCACATCTGCGCTCATTTGCTCCTTCCGATGCCTCTGTAACATAACTTAGCATCATTCCATTTTAAAGATGGGGACACTGAGGGACAGAGGGTGAGGTGACATGAAGCCACCCAGTCAGCGCACAAGCTGAAAGCTGCTCCGGGTTTCCTGGCTCCTGAGTTGGTACTCTTGTGACTGTCCTTCACCGTCTCAGTAGTGGTGACATGGCAGGCACGGTCCATGCAGACAGAGCTGTTTATGCAGCTGCAAGAGATGGGGAGGCAGGGATGGAGACCTGCGGCCAGAATACCTGGTACCCAGAGGGGCCACCAGACCAAGGAAAGAGGCTGGGCAGGTCAGCCTGTTTACAGCTGTGTATTCTGAGGACTAGAAGCCGTTGAATTTAATCAGTTTGTGAAGACCTGAAGCTAGGACGAGAAAGCTGGGAGGTCATCAAGATTGTCCAGATGCCAGGGGACAAAAAGATGGCATCAGCAGGAAGAGCGAGAGCCTGTGATGAACGGGAAGAGATGGAGAAGCGGATTTGGGACTGTGGTCATGCAAGAGAAGATGCTCAGGGCGGTGGGCAGGTTGGGGTGTCCACAGGAGAACCTCGGGCAGAGCAGGGGAGAAGGACAGGGTGACCTCTGTTGTTAGGGCTGGTGGCCCTTGGGAGGTCTGCCTGGGGCAATTACAGCACAGACTGCACTGGACAGTGATGCCCTAAGGCATCAGCCTGGCCACAAGAGGTGACCGGGCTTCCTGCAGCTGTGCTTATTGTATGGTGATGTGGACAGCTGGAAGTCCTCAGGGAAGGGTGCTGGAGCAGATCGTGGGCACCACTCCTTTGCCCGACTGTTTCTGGGTGCGGGTCTGGAGCTGTGCCTCCAGCCAGGCTTCACTCCTGTGCTGTGGAAGTTAGTGGCCTTACCTGAATTAGCATTCATGACCGTCTAGAATAGAGCCTGGAACTTAGAAGTGCTTGTTAACTAAACAAATGAGCTCCCTCTGGATGGCAGCTGGGCTGCTGCTTCTCACTTGACACACGCTGGTCCCGGGCAGGGGAGCAGAGGGGCCACCCAAGGCGTGGGGCATCTCAGGAACAGCCTGGAAGGCCCAAGGAGAAGGCCCGTCCTGAGGCAGGAGCTCAGCAGGAGCTCAGCTGGGGGAACCTTCGTCAAGGAGAAATTGCACAGGGCAGAATTCCCAGGGGCAATTAAGCTGAAGGTGGAGGCGATGAGTTCGATTGGGTTTCCACCGAGGCTGAGCCTTGACATGTGCTCTGCAGCAGGTCAGGAGCAAGAGTGGCAATGCTCATCCTTTGGACTTGTGGGTTCCACGTTGAACCTGTAGCTGGGGATATTAGCCACACTTTAGAGCCACATGCCAGAGGTAGGCTACTTTCCACTCCACCAGGTGACTCCAGAGTCATTTGCTGAGCACCTCAGTACATGACGCGCGCACCACGCTGTCTCTGGTGGGGGACAGACAGCAGAGACTCTGGGGCTGTGGGAGACCTGCACGCGGCGTTCCTCTAACCTCTCAGCCCCGTCTGCCTGCACCCCTGCTGGGTGCTCTCTTCTCTCTCCCATGGAGCTGACTGGGGCAGCCCCAGAAACCAGCTCAGGAACTATCAGCTCCCCAGTGAGTCTCTAAGCTCCGTGGGAGCAGGGTCCTGTCCTCTCTGGGGAAGGAACAGTTTGTATGAGATTTTCAGGAAGAACAGGAGTAACTAGAGAAGAGAGGGAGGAGAAAATTCCAGAGGGTGAGGAAGGATGGGGTAAGGGAAGGGTGGGGGGAGAGGAGGAAGGGGGGGGGGGGGAGGGAAGGACCCCCCCAAGTTGGTTGCCTTCCATCTCTTTCATGTCAAATGCTTTTTTAATTTCTCTAAAATGCCATTTCAGGAAATCGTGTTTTCTGTTTTGTAAAATGACTCATGTAAAAGAGCTCTTTTGTTGTCATTGGCATTAAAAATAAATTTAGAATAAAATAACTGGAACCGCTTTTATTTTCATTCTTGGCTTTTTATATAAAATGATGGAACTCCAAGTTTAATTTTTCTTATGCTGTTTTAAAAATGAATGTTTCCTTGCTGATGGATGCCAGCTGCCTACCCGAGCCCCTGGGGTGGTGCTGCCTCCAGCCCCCCTTCTCCCTGCACCTTGATCAGCCATATGCTGGAGGAGGGTCCACGCCTGCACCTCCTGGCTGGGCGGGCTGGGCAGGTGGAGCAGCTGGGACGGCACATGGCCCCTGGTTCCAGGGCACACACCTCTGCCCAGGGCAGCTGGTGCTGACAGAGCCATTGTGCCGCAGGGTCCAGCCTCCCTGTGCTCAAAGTTCCAGGCAAGCTGCTTCCTGCTTGTGGGATTGAGGGACACTCCACTGCCTTCTGAAGCTCAGCTCCAAACTGAGGAAGAGAAAGGACACAGCTGTGTGCGGTGTGTGATGAGGCCCAGCCTATCAAGCACACATACTTGCAGGACATAGAAATGGAAGCAAGCCTGGCCCTGCTGGCTTTAATGTCTTCCTCTCTTAGATGCAATCCTAAATGTGTCTCTGAATCCCTGAAGGATACAACCGGAGGAGGTGGAGCCCAGGCAAGCTCCGCAGATGAGTTCTGGGCGTGTCTCTGGCATCAGAATGCAGGACCATCCCCAGCACAGACTCGGATTGCTTCTCGGTTTTGCTCTTGGGCTTGGATCCTTGTGGTTTGTCTTTTTTTTTTTGTGCTGGGGATTGAATCCAGGGGCACTCCACCACTGAGCCACATCCCCAGCCCTATTTTGTATTTTATTGAGAGACAGGGTCTCACTGAGTTGCTTAGGGCCTCGCTAAGTTGCTGA
>JAJEJO010002220.1:75962-194773 GCA_020662805.1 Glaucomys volans | reverse complement strand
CTCCAGGGGCACTCCACCACTGAGCCACATCCCCAGCCCTATTTTGTATTTTATTGAGAGACAGGGTCTCACTGAGTTGCTTAGGGCCTCGCTAAGTTGCTGAGGCTGGCTTTGAACTCGCAATCCTCCTGCCTCAGCCTCCCAAGTGCTGGGATTACAGGCGTGCACCACCGCGCCCGGCTATCCTTGTGGTTTGAATGAGAAGCTCAGGGAGGAGGATCTGTACTCTAGACACCAGAAGATGTGAGTGAACAACTCTCCCGTGTGGTGTAATAGGGTCTCCACAGGGCGTAACTGGGTGGCCACTGCCATCACTGAGGTGTCTGTGGCAGAGAAGATCAAGCGTGGGGGGCTGGGGGAGGAAGGGCCTTCATGGAGCAAAGAAGGGTGGTCTTTGGAGTGGGCATGGGTAAAGGTCTGGAAGCATTTGTTTGGGAATGGGTTCTAAGAATTTACACTTCAGCTTCTTGAAACACTCCCTGGGGGATGCCAGGAAGATCCGGGGCAGGAGTGGAGTCTGGATGGGAGCTCCTTCTGCAGGAGGTGGAGAAGGGAGAGCAAAAGACACATGGATCCACTCCCACGCAGACAGTGTGACCTTGGTGAGCACTAGTCACACCCAGGATGGTGTCGTTTTATCTATTTGCTGCCATAACAAATTGCCAAAAAATTAGTGACTTAAACAGCACCTGGTTATTACTATTTTTTAAATCTGAATGTTCTGGAGTCAGGATTCTAAAATGGGCCTTGTTAGGCTAACACCCTTGGCAGGCTGTGCTTCTTTGGGAGCTTCTAGGGGACAGTCCACTTCCCTGGCTTGCAGCCTCTGGACGCTGTCCACCTTGCTTTGCTCCCTCCAGCACCCTCAAGCCCAGCAGCACTGGGTGAGTCTCTCTCATTCTGCTTCACCCTGACCTCCTCTTCTGCCTCCCTCCTCCACGTTTAAGGACCTTTGTGACAGCATTGCCCCCCTCCCAGGTAATACAGAATGCTTTTTTTTTTGGTACTTGAAAAGAGGCTACTTAACACTTTTAATTCCATTTGTACCTTACTTCCAATAGAACACATTTGTAAGCTCCAGGAATTAGAGTTGAACATCTTTGGGGGCTGTTATTCTGATTTCCATATCTCCATTGCGTAAAATGAAGTGTGCTATTTAAACGAGGGGTGGGGTGCATGAACGCCGAGGTCCCTAGAACAGTCCTGTAAGCCAGACTTGCTGCTGGCATCGTGTTCATGAGCTAGATGGCCCTGGCAGACATTTTACCTGATGGTCCACTGCTTCTCGACCTATGGATCCATAGCCCTGTCTGGATACAAAGCAATTGTGGGGAGAGGAAGGAGCAGGATAGGGGCTCTGTGACGAGGTCTTGTTCTGCTCTGTAGTTGAAGTGACATGATCGCAGGTTTACAGAGACTCAGTTGGCACTCTCCCAAGGAGAAGAAAGTGGGACCAGGTATAGTGGGAATCCCACCTGCCTCAGGACTCAGAGCCCCAGCCCAGGTGTGTCTGGGCAAGTCATGCTTTCCTCTCCTTGTGACCCTCTATTGGAAGGATCATGAGCAGAATTACTGTCCTGCACCTCAGGGATCTCCCAAGGGCCGGGCTGCTAATACTGTAAGATCAAGGCTAGAGGGACCCATAGCAGGGAACTCTGAGACAGAACTGGGATTTGTTTCCATCTTGAGCTGACTCCACACAGAGTTCCCTGCCCCAGGCCACTGGCCTGGGTTCCCTGGTGCACCATCAAAGACGTCAAAGTAAACAGTAGGGTTTCACTGGGCAGGAGACAAGCTGCATTTCATGTCCTCCTGATACAGTCTCTGGAAGTATCAGGTCTGTATGATCAGGTGTGGGGCCATCAGGGAGGAGAACATAGGTAAAGCCATTCCTGTACAACTCCCTGGGACATCATGATCTATTCAGTTTTCATCATCTATCCTCAAAATCTTGAAATATAGACAGGGAAGCTTTTATGATTTCCTTTGTACAGGAAAGGTGAAGGCTGAAATTCCCACCTGGACTTTGACCAGGCTGAGGAGTCCCCATCCTTCCCTGGCTTGTGGCCCCTGAGCTCCCCTGCTTGGCCGGGAGTCATAGGCTTCACCAGGACACCACTGAGGTTTGTCATCTTGCATTCATTCAGAGGACAGGGAGGAGACAGGGCCTGATGCTAGGCTGTGCCTAGCGCAGCTGAGACCTGGAGGCCATGTGGGCGCAGTGCGGTGCTGGCATGTTAGACCCAAAGATATCCGCACGCCAAGATCAGCGGTCCCAGGGAGGAAATGATGCTGGTTCTGATGTGGCAGGAAAGGTCTGCCTTCACTGGATCAAAACAGGACAAAGTGGGTTCCATGCAATGGAATGGAGGCAAGAGATGCCTGGGCAGTTCTCGAGGACAGTGAGGGGGTCTCTCAGATATCAGAGCTTCAGGAGGAGCCTGCAGAGGGGACAAGGGTGCAAGGTCAGGGAGAGTGGCTCCAACCCTGCTGTGTCACTCCCTGCTTCTCCTCGACCCTGGCCTTTATATCTAGCAGCAGACATGTTTTCTCCTGGCCTCCACCATGATTGCCTTGGAAAGCCATGCAATGAGCTAACATGTGCTTTATTTCTCCCAGGTGCTATGTAAGTGCTTTATATACATCAACTTGTCTAATCTTCTCAAGTCTGTGCAGTAGACATGATCATCCCAGATGCACAGATAGGAACCCCAACGCAGGAAATGGGGAACCTGCCCAAGGTCACAGGTGATCGGCGGCAGAGCCGGTATTCCGAGGCAGTGTTGCTCTTAACCAGTGCATGCTGGTCATGGGAGTACCAGCAGAAACCTGCACATAGTAGGGCAGAGGCTGCCAGAGGCCAGAGGGGAGGTATTTGTCTCATGGACCACCACTCAAGGATGGTTTGCCATGACATGGTCAGATTTTCATTTTAGGATGATCACTCTGGTGACAGGGTACAGGAAGGTCTGAAATGCATAAACGAGAACACTGTCTCTGCAAGATTTTGGAGAAACTTCTGAGTATAGTGAAAGTCATTAATGATCCTGCATTTCTAGCCTTAGAGTGTCACGGAAGGAGCGCAGATTGTAAAGAAGGAGAGACCAGCATTCATCCTGGGACTGCCAAAATGCATGGAGACAACTTCTATGTTGCAAACTTGTCTTTCTCAATTTCTCTAGAAGATGGCAGGTCTATTGAAAGACTGGCTTAACAAATCAGTTTGGATGAATACATAAACAGAATTCAGATACTCTAACTAGGCCAGGAGACTCACTTAAAAGCTTCAGTAAGTAAAGCTTCAGATTAGTAATATTCCTTTGGTTGCAAAGAGGTGTGATGTCAGAGAGAATCAGGAGGCTTGAGTTTCAAAAATATCCTTATACTGACTCTGTTCTCATCGGCAAAATAAAGCACCTGCAAGACAAAACACTTCTTAAGCAGAGGAAACTGCACGTAGCTATCTATAAATCTCGTATTTGTTGAGCACCTACTATAATACCTGATAGTCATATTTTCCAAGTGGTCAAGAACCGAACATGTCCAGGCACTGTACTTGGGGAAGTTTACTTATTTTGCCAATTGAGGTTGGTGTGACTATGATCCCATTGCATGGATGAAGTAAATGGAGTCTCAGAGTTCCTTTCCCAAAGTCTCACTGTGAATTTCAAATTTGTGTCTATCTGACTCTGCAGCCCCTCTGTGTGGGTCTTCAGGTTGGACCACACTGGAAGACTGACAGCAGAAATGGCCATGATTCTCCATCCTCTCTGCATCCAGGTCCTGGCAGTGTGAGCTCCCAGACTTCCACATCAAGCAGCAGAGTCTCTGGCCCTGCCTTTGAACCTGGGCTTCCTGTGGCTTGCTCTGCTGGAAGGTTGTTGAAGGGACACTGTGCCAGTTTCAAGTCCAGGCCTCAAGGGACTTGTAGGCCCTGCCAAATTGCTCACCAATAAGCACCACAGGGCTGGGCTGCTGGGCATGAGAGACATAAGGACCAGTAGCCCCTCCTCCCAGCTGCATGTGCAGACCCAGGAGGCCATCCCAGATCAGACTGCCATCAGTCAACAGCCCGAGACCTCAGAGAGGCAGGGCAATGTCAAACCAGCTGAGCCCGGACCAGAATGCAACAACTGCCACCAGCCCTCGAAGTCACAGTCCAATAAATGACTAGGGTCTCAAGTCACTGGTTTTGGAGTTGCTTGTTAGGCAGGATTATTGACAGCTGATCTGATAACTGTTTGATTGATTATCCAGATAGAAATGCCTCTGAGATAGAAAGAGGACTCTATTAACGAGTCCTCCAAGGCAACAGGCACAGGGAGCTGCCCAGGCGGCCGGCTCTCCCTGGGAATTTTAACTCACATGCTCATGAACCTGGGCTCAGGACAGGGACATACCCCCTGGAGTTCTCAGCAGAGGAGTGAGCCATGGGCAGGCATTGGTTTATTAGTCAGAGGGAGAAGAATGGCAGGAGAGAGACCAGACAGAGCCAAGTGGGACACCCGGGAGCCTCCTCCAGAGCCTCCCAGGAGGAGGGAAAACACCAGGCCGATCACATGTAGAGGGAAGAAAGGCACGTGAAGGAAACTGGTGAAGAAAGAAGAGGCCCCCGCATGGCTTGGGCATGGGCCCCATCACTGTCTTCTCTAGGAGGACCCAGTGTGTGCTTTGAGACGTGGCTCTGGCTGATTTGAAAGTGCTAACTCACCCACCTGCACAACAACTCCTTGAGGGGCCCTGTCTTCAACCCCATTTGCATCTCAGGGGACTGTTGCTTTGGAGGCAGAGGATCTCGTTGGAGGAGTGTGTCATTGGAAATGGAGCTCCTAGGATAGAGGCCTGTCCCTCTCCCTAGCTCTCTGGGCACCTCCCAGACACTTAGGGCAACTACCACTAGATTAGGGTGTTCAGGTCACGTTTGCATCTTGCTTGCAGTGATCCCCCCTTGAAGCTCAGCTTTCCTCTTATTGGTTTCCGGCAGTGTCCCTTTCACAGCTGACTGCCACAGAGAATGCCCGGAGAACTTGTGATGAGAGGACCGTATGGGACTGATGGGACGGAGCCTGTGTGCCTTGGATTTGATGCCAGATGCCGTAGTGATGCTTCCTTCTGGGCTTGAGGTCCATGACTCTGGCTTAATGTAAGTGATAGGTGGAGCCCAGGAGGCTACCTTGGTCCCATGGTCACCAGGTGAAGGTGCCCATCTCTCAGGGAGGGAACGATCCCAAGATCAACAGGGCAGATGCAGATCTGTGGGCAGCGACTCTGCTCTCTCTTGAGGTGGGAGCTGGTGGTGGACTTCTGCCTGGGACATGAAAGCATCTTTGCTCTTTTCTGCTTTTTTTGCCCAATGTGGTGGCTGTTGGAACAGGGAGGGCACCCAGCTTCTTCCTTTGTGCATTGTGGGAACTGGTGTTCAATATGAGCATAAAAATGATTGATTTTTCTTAGGAAAAACCAGTGCTCCCTAATGTGGGTCTTCAATCTCACAGAAGAGCTTCTAGCCTAATGCTGCTGACTTGTAGAACATTCTCTCCCAAAGAGGAGCTGCCAAAGAGTTTGAATTATAAAAAAATATGTATGAATATATAAAACAAAATGTCTCAGAGAAGTCTGGCACAGAGAGTCTTGGAAATACATACGGGGTAGCTTTTCTTCTTCACTAAACCTTTTTGTTTTTAAAGACTGGTTTTGTTTCTCTTAAGAAAAAGGATATTTTTATTCTTCTCCAATTTTTAAAAACTTTGAAGATTAAAGTCCCTTTGCTTTCCCAGACCCTGAGTAGAGGCTGAGACTGTGTCTGGGCAGCTTGCCTCTGTCCAGTTCTCCACTGAGAACCTGGGGGACTTGACTGTATCAATAAGCTTTGGGGCTCCAGATCCTCTTCCCTACTAATGGAAGGGAATAGAGACGATTGTTCCTTAAGGCTTTTCAAGGCCAACATTCTACTTGAAGTATTTAGAAGACATAGTGCAAACGAGTCCTGTGATCTGTACCATGAAAAGAAGGTTTGAAGTTGGGAGAAGTTTCAGGAATACTTTTGGGGATTCTGGAGGTCCATTAGCATATTCAACAGAATGTGAAGCCAGAAATATTGGCCAGGGCTCTAGGAGACAATGGATATCTGTTTCAAAAGAGGTGCTAGACCATATGCAGGAAGTTCAAAGTAGAGGATCAAAAGCTAGTTAGATGTTGCACCAACATCCAGGGTATCAAAGGGCCAACAGAGTGGAGAGAGAGATTTTATTTGAATATACAGTTTTGGAAAATATAATGCTGAGCTATGAGAACATTACAATGACAGAGAGGGAAGAAAGGAGGTATCTCCTACTTCCAGTTTGGTGACGATGTGGCCTATAGCAGGGCCAATCAGAGAACCTTGTAAAAGTTGCCTGAGTGGGAAATGGGCCAGGGTGAGGTGGTAGTCCCATGTTCTGGAATCTGAGTTTTCTATGACCAATCTAAAGAGTAAGAGATGATTCGCTGACCAGCTGAACGGGAATGAGCTGGGGTGGAGCCTGGGGAAGGAGTGTTGAGTACCCTTTTCTTCAAGAATTTCTCTGGGGAGAGGATATTTGAGCATTTTTTCATGGACAAAGTGAACATCATGACCAAGAGGGAGCTGGTGTGGAATCAGCTCAAGATGGCCCTGGAGGGAGGAGGGGAGGGGAGCTGGGGGAGAAAGACCTCAGCCAAGAGGAGGGAGAGGAGAGAGAGGGCGGACCAGAGGAAGATGCCAGCATCATCCCCATCCGAGGCTTCAGGGAGAGGCCTCTAACAACGAAGGTGGGAGTCCAGGGCCTCTGAAGTTGAGCTTCTTGTAGCTACTTCATGGATCCTCCTACGACTAACAGACCCTGTCTCCTGCTCAAAACATGTGGGCAAAGGACAGCTTTCCTGTCACTCTCTCCTTTCCTCCTGCTCCACAGGTTGCAGACTTGGAGAGGCAGGTGCTGTGGGGGAGAGGTGGCAGGAGAAAGCCCTGGGGAGGAGAAAGAGCAAACCCAATGCAGCCCCCAGGACTGTAGGCTCCACACGCTGCGCCCCACCTGGGAGGGGAGGGCCGACCCCAAATCAAAGTTGGAACTTTTCTTCTTAAATTGTAATAAACTTTTAAAATAGGAAGGTAACATTGTGCTTGTGACTTAAACTGAGTAGTTTTTTTTTGTTGTTTTTTTTTTTTTTTTAACTCAAGGGAACCTATGGGCAGAGAAGAGCTAGCTCCCAGGATGAACTTCAATAGTAGGGAAGAAAATGACGTTATCTGTGTTGGCATCCTGCAGGTCAGGCTCTGAAGAGGAACAGACCATCAACAGAGAAATGTGCCAACTCTGACTTGGGTTTTCCAAACTTCTTTTTATGTTTTGCACACAAGACCAATTAACATGCCATGGAAAATACAATGATTTGGAACACACTTAGATGCACATTGTTCAAATGGCTACATATTTTTTTAGATTAACACAGAGGGGTCAGTTGGTTTGATGTAAACCAATCCTAGAGCCCCAAATCAGGACAAAAGGTGATATGTAAACATCTTCAAGTCCTTACATCTCATTTAGGCTAAAGGATTTAGATTACACCTTGACAGATTTATGTGTATGTGTGGTTTATGTTTCACCTTTTTTCTGGTGCTAGCAGCTTATTCAGATTTCACTGGAAAAGTCACCCTCACCAAAATCCTGATTTCTGTTTTTAGTCTTCTGAAAAACAGTTGAAATATGTATTCTGACTTTTGATTGAGGAATTATGCTCAGTGTATTTAGAGAATATTGAAAACTATTGGTAAGAGGCAAGGGTCTAGTTTTCAGTTTTAGATTCAGACGTTTTGCTTTTATTATTTATTTATTTACTTCTGTGGGGCTGGCGTTGAACGGAGGCCTGTGTGCTTGGCAGGAGCTCGTCCACGGAACCACATCTCCGGCCTGACATGTTGCTTTTAAATCACTTATGCACCTACATTTTTTCCTGCCTTAAATCAGCATCCTTATTCAGTTTCAGTATCAGTAATGAAGCAGTCATATAATTTTTATGATCAAGTTTCATTTTTTTAAAAGGGAAAACCATGAACTGCCTGAAATATCTTCCATTAAAGAAGAGGTTTCTATTAGTGTCCTTTACATATTATCAAAGAGGATCGTTTAGGTCTTTGCTACTTCAAAGGTAGTCTGTGGACCTGCAGTGTCAGAAGGCTGTGGGACCTTGGTAGGAATACAGGCCAGCTCTTCCCCAGGCTTCTGTACTAGGAGCCTTCTCTTTGAGAAGCACTGTTGGATGTTCAGCATGGGGTTATTTCCAACATGCTTTCTCTTACCTTATTTTCTTTCCTTCTCTTTTCCCTTTTCCTTAAATTCAGTTTTTTTTGGGGGCAACTTCAGCTACCTGGAGCAAAATCCTAAGAATTTTGAATTGTTTGCATTATTTTAATAGCAATAAAACTATCAAAATCATGAGTCAAATTCTGTGCTTGTTGCTGAAGTCTGTGTTCTCAGTCCCCAAATCTGATTCTCAATTTACCCACAGCTTTGTGAAGCATGGTGATCTGGCCTCCACCACTAGCACACAGCAAGCAAGACTCAGGCTGTGGGCCCAGCATCTGTGGGGAACTCACTGGGGGCTTTGCTGCCAGGCAGAGGATGCACCATAGCCCAGCAGCTTAGAATCAGGATCTGAGTCATGGAAAAGAGGTGGATTCTTTTTCTGAGCTTCTAAGGTTTGGGAAGGTAGGGAAGCTTTTAATGATTTGGAAGCAAGCATTGAATGTGCATGATTATTTTTAAAATTGGGATTTCTGAGTGAATACTGCAAAAAATGAGTCTTCAGCAGTACTAAATCACACGAGGCAGCTTCTACCTGAATTAATGTTGGAGACATTTTCTTCTTCAGAAGAGTCAACATTAACTCTCTCATGGCCTGGCCTGGGGAAATATTGATGACTGATTTTCCTTTGCTTTCTTTTCTTTCTTTCTTCTTTTTTTACTTTCTGTTGGTTTTGAGGGTTAGGGTTCTGGTAAAGTCAGGTAAGCAGGTTAACGAGAAGCACGCAGATGTCCCAGGACAGTTTAATGTTTCTAAAGAAGGAGGAGGAACATGTGGAGAAGACTGCTTCTGGAGTATGGAGGGGACATACTTTCACTAAATGTCTCCACTCAGTGCAACTAAAACTCTGGAGAGTTTGTTTTCTAAAATAGAAAACAATTGAAATGCGGGGAGAAGGTGGCAGATGGGCCACGGACCTCTAGACCCCCAAATAATCACCTAATGAGGTCCCCAAGCTGTCTTTCTGTTTTTTATGTCTGAAGTGAGATGCTGAGGTGGGCAGTGACCAGGGAAGCCAACTGACCAGGGGAGAGACCTCAACACAAGCATGCCTTCCCTACCCAACGGAACAGGAAGGGCGTGCGAGCAAGACGGGAAAGCCTCAGACAGAGCTGTGGTCCACCCACAGCAGCAAGATCCCAGTCCCTGCTGGGGTGCTGCTGGGGGCAGCTGAGTGGAAAGCTGGACCTGTCCTCTTGTGGGCTGTGATGAGCCCCTCCCCATGACAGTGGCAGAGGAGAGCACCTCACTGAGCAGGGTCAGCTGCTTTTCCCTCCTACTGGGGTGGGATCAGAGGAGCCTGGGGGGAGCAGTACAAGGGACCCCACGCGTCCCTGGCAGGCAGGGATCCAGGGAGGTCACATGGGGATCTGGACTCCTCCACCCACGCTCACCCTGGGATCCGGAAGCAGTGTCTCTTCTCCCTTTTTCAGATGGAGGTGGAGAGAACCAGCAAAGATGTAAGTTTAAACAAGACCCAGGAGGTCAGCACAATTCCCAGGGCATACAGGTTCCAATCAAAATTCACTCATCACACCCAATTCCAGAACGTCCTGCCTGATGAAAAGAGGAACAATTGACGCCAACAGGGAGATGACAGAAGGGTGAGATTTGTCATCGAACACCATCACAGAAAGTGCTTCAGTGAGCAGTTAGCAGCAGGCTTGAAGCAGATGACAAGACAAGTCTTAGCAGAGAAGGGTGACATCCCGATAATGGGGAAGATATGAGGGGGAACTGAGAGGAGATGCTAGAAATAAAAATACAATAACCCAAATCAACAAAACGTCATCAAAATCAGAAAGTCTTGCACTGTGAGTCACAGTCCAGAGGATGGGGGCAAGTTCTGGGCTGGGAAGAAACGTGCAAACCGCCCAGCTGACAATCTAAATGGCCTCGCCACCTCTCAGAACCCAGCCAACAAACATCCAAGAAGGAAATGTCGCACGAGGTCAACAGATATCAGAGGGGAGGAGTCACAGGCGGCAGAGGGGCACAGGAGAGGGGTCTGTGTCATTAGCCATTAGGACCCTGTGAAATAATATCACAGGGGGGCTCACCACAGACCTATTAGACTAAAGAAAGAGCGCTGGGACATTTGCTTTCTCCTGTGCCATGAAAATGTCATTAGGTGCAGAAAAACCACCAGAGATGAAGGCAGAGATCCAAGCAAAATAAAAATATAAAATACACAGTGACAACACCAGGGCTCACCCAGGCATGGAGGGACTGGATCGTGCATGCTTTGCTCACGGGAATGGAAGCCAGTCCAGGTGCCCTGCAAACACAGGCAGGCTGTTCCCTAAAACACTACCAACCAAAACTCGCAGTCCTGGGTGTGGAGGCTTGTATTCACTCAAAACCCCTCACCCTGTGCATAATGACCCCCCCATGGAAGCAGCACACATGTCGGTCAGGTTTTGGATGAGTAAACAGATAGTGGTATATTTGTATCATCACATTCTGCTCAACGACAGAAAGGAATGAATTACTGGTGCACACACATGACTTGAATGAATCTTCAGGGAAAAATACGGAGTGAAAAAAAGCCAGATTAGAAAGGGTCCTTACTGTGTGATTCCATTAAGGCAATAGTTCAGAAATGAGAAAGTTGCAGAGGTAGAGAATAAAAATCAGCAGTTGCCAGGGATTGAGGAGCCCCACCTGGGAACACTGCTGCGTTGGGGACCAAGCCTTCCACATATGTGCCTTTTGGGGACATTCCAGATCCAAGCCGTAGTACCCAGACACCTCCTCTGCTTTCACAAGCAAGGCTGGCCTACAAGGTAGCAGGTCGTTCCTGGGCCATGAAGCACACTGGAATTTGATGTAGGCGGTCCAACCCAACTCTGGGAGGACCTCTAGAGGGCTGGTGCCCCTCCTCTTTCCACTGGCAAGATTCTCAGCAAAGCCATCGCTCTTTCTGCCATCTTAAGGACAAGAAGTCCAGGGAGGGTGAGCAGGCACACTCACAGGTGGGGTGAATGCTAAAGACTGTTTGAGAGCTGTGGAAAATTCCGTAGTGAACTCAAAGCCACTGAAAGGTTATCTCATATGTAATCAGCAAGGACTTAGACTGAGGTTTGTACCCAGAATACACATTTTTTCTGTTAATGGTGGGGCAGAGGGGGTCGGTTTAATTAAATTCCAGATTCACAGTTTCTTCCTCTGTTAAATGGAGTTAAGCCCATTTATGTACAGCTGGTGGGACCCAGTTGGGCTCAGCCATTCTGGAGTGTGGTCAGGCAGGACTCATTGAAATAGAGTGTGCGATGCCCTGGGGTAGCGAGGCCATTGCTGGGTGTAGACCTAGGCAAAGCCACACACTTTTGTGTGATGGGACAGGCAGGATGCTGACCGGATTATTATTTGTAGAGATAAGGAAACATGGAGAGACAGCTTACCTCTCGCTAGAGACATGAGTGAATGCAGTGCAGAGGATGCAAATCCTGAGACTCCAGAGGGCAGCTGGAAGAAACGAGATAGAGCAGTGGTTCTCAAACCAGGGTACCAGAACCAGAGACCGCTGTGCTGCCTGATAACCTGCACCAATTCAGGGCCCCACCCAATTCTAGTGAATCAGAAAACCTGGAATCAGGCACAGCAGTCTGTTTTTAATCAGTCCTCTAGAAGATTCTGATGTACACTCAAGGTCAAAGGCTACTGAACTAAAGGTATGTGTGGGTAGCTATTCAAACAGGCTTAAATTGAAAGATTTTGCCTCCCAGTGGAGATTTGACAATGCCTGGGACACATTTGTCTTGATTAGGGAAGGGAGACTGGCATCTAGTGACAGAAGCCAGCGACCCTGTTGAACATCTGACAATGTACAGCAAGGAATTATCCAGCCCTGAGTGTCAAAGGTGATGATGTAGGGAACCCTGAAGCATTGGCCTTGCCAAACCTCTCGTCTCCCCAAACTGAATAGCGCTCAGAAGCACGTGTGTGCATCATGAGTTTCTAACTCAGTGTTCCTTTGTTCTTTTGGGGAGAAGAAACATCCATGGAACAATATTTTATCCTAAAGTATATGAATAACACAAAGCATCTATCTGGTTGGCCATAGTGTGGAGATGGAGCCTGACCTAGTGCCAGAGGTAAGATGTCTGGGCTTCACTTTGGTCAACAGGCACCTCGTCAACTGGTTGCTGCAGGTTTGCCATCTACTGGGTGGTCCCTGGTCTGTGGTGTAGGTTCGCCATGATTTCAACACATGTATGTGTGTAATATCATTTTCTATTTACTGTACTCTAAATATATCCAAGATTGACTATGTTACAGGGCAATTAATTCTTTGAAGAAACATTTTTTCAGGAACTTTAACCCATGTCCGTGTTATATGTCATAACTGCTGTCAGCTTCCTGGCAGTCCATCATCATGGTTGGTATCTCATATCCAAATGTTTGGCCCATTTCTGAGAATGCCCGCTCTTCTGAATGTGTCTCTGTGTCCCCTTTGGTACTAGCTTCTCTGCCCTGGAAGCTCTTCAGAGTCACATCCAGTTGTACACAGTTGGTGCCATGGTTGGCTCTTGATGCACACCATACCTTTGAGTTGTAAGGACAAAGCTAACGTCTTTTGAGGAAAGACAATTTATGTGCCTTTCCCCCCATGAGGAAACTTGGTCACGTTTCCTTCAATGTTTAATGTAGAGTTCCTACACAGAGCAAAGATCAGATCAACCAGGAATGGAAAGCGCATGCTGGAAATGTCCTGTGCAACAGTAACTTGAGCAGTCTCAAGACAATATGGTTTTTACTGCCATTTATTTTGCAAAAGAAAATGATGTAGAATACAGATGCATATCAATCAGTCAAAGCCCCAACTTCATTTAAGTAAACCAACAGGAAGTTGGACAGCATGAGCTGTGGGAACCTAGTCACGCCACTTCCCTCCGAGGATCTCCGGGTTCCCACGTGCTAATTGAGGGTTTCCCTGTGCCCACCTTCCATGGCTGTCCTTGCTCCAATGGAAGCTCATCACTGCACATCTGACCCTCACCGTGCATACTGCCCTTCACTGAGAGATGCCACCCTTTAGGGTGCGGTACCCAGAAATCAGAGCGTCATTGCAGGAGTCTCATTTTCCCACCCTCAAAATCAATCCACTAACAAGACAAGCTGCTGTGTCCAAAGTGTATTTTCAAATCTGGCCAATTTCTCTCCTTGATTCTAACTCACTTTAGACTCCATTAGTTCTTGCTGGTTGATTGTAAATGACCTTGACATTGGGAATGCATTATTTTTATTTTATCTTATTTTTTTTATGCCTGTAATATGTACTGATCAAATCAGGTAATCAACATTTCCACTTCCTTATCATTACTTTGTATTTGGAGTCTTCAAGCTCCTTTTAGTTACTCAAAAAATATGCAGTCGGTTATGATGATCCATTGCCGCCCCTTGGAGCTGTGCAACACCAGGACTTACTTCTTCTGTCTGATGGTGAGGCTGGTGCCGATCTTGTAATGCATTTTTAATCATGTATTTGAATACAGGTCTTGCTGGCTCCAATTTTCCCACTTCCCCTGCCTCAAAGGGGACTTCCAGCCACCAATGAAGCATGTTCTGTTCTCTAGAATTAGAAATAGGACCACCACTGAAATTGATGTTTCTTAGTCCCCCAGGGCCTTAAGATTTAGAGGAAGAAATTAATCAATCAAAATCTTACATGCTTCATGAACCAGAAGTCCAGAACAACTGAGATTTCCGCGCATACCTAACATGACGTCTCCAGCTCACACTCCTGAATACATTTGGGCATCTCAGTATATACACTTCTGCCCTCATGTGCATTCTGATCTAAGTCCCCTGGCAACAATCTAAGCACAAAATGTGACCTTTCTTTAATTTACATGCGTGCACACAAAGTAGCTCTGTATATGTGGACTCGCTAAGGGCAAGTAGGAGGAAAGACTAGGGTTCAGAGCTATTTACCTCCTGTCAACACAAACTGCAAATGAAATACCAGACAATCTTTCTTAAACACTCTGGCTGTGCGCCTGCAGCTCTGGTAGCCAGACCCAGCCTCCTGCCGTGGCTGCCGTGCCTCTCCTCTCATGCAGCTGAGCTGGCCACATCCTTCGTGCCTTAGCGCCTGCGACACCAGTTCTTCGGGGCTTTCCCTTGACCCCAAGTAGCTCATCAGTGCTACTCCCAAAGAAGACAGCTTCCTCCTACGGAACTCTCCTTCACTTAAGGTCATATACCATTTTCGCCCCTCGACGGGGGCTGAAGGTTCTGGGGCAAGTTAAATGTTCCTGATAATTTGAGTTTGATATTCATTCTAGAGATATTTATTGAGAACTTTGTAGCAGCTGGGCATTATTTTGTCACCAGGGACGTCATAATGGGGTGCAAAGCCCAGCAAGGATTCTGGGGTTTAGAATCTACATGTGCCAGATACTGTTAGTGTGTAGCTACAGAAGAAGAAGCCATTTAGGGAGGGGCTTGACATGAGAAATCATGCCTCGTGTGCCTCTAGGCTGGACGGGGAGTCTGAGGAGGTAGACATCAGAGTGAAGATGGGAGAGTCCCAGGCAGTGGATCGTCTCAAGGGTCAGCGTGGTCTCCTCAGGAGCAGCTCTCTGGATGCCTAGCATGTGTGAATTTCCACGGTGCAGCCCTTCCCACTGTGGCTGAGGTCAAGCCACCGATGTTGAGTGTCTGCTCATGGATTGTGGAAGACAGCTCAATGGCCATCATGAGGCTGCCATTCCATCAGGCAGAAAGCACCCAAAGGTCACAGACAGTGGTACAACATGGTGAAAGTAACCGGGAACCAACGAGTTTTGAGTATTTCTTATCTCGGTTTTAATACAATTTATTCATGAATTTATGTAAGTTAATTTTAATAATAGCTTTGTTTAACAGCCTGTACAATTCCTGAAAATTTAAAGTCAGTCCCTGTGAGTCCATTTAGGCTGTATCTAGCTCACCACTGAAGGTTGTGTGGATTTAACAAGGTATGGGAAGAACACGGAAGACGCAGCCTATGCAAAGGCCCTGTGGTGAGGGGTGCTTGGCACGGTTTGTAAGTAGAGGAAAAATGATCATGTATTGGAAAGGCCCTGCTGCAAGAGGCAAGTGCCTCCTGTGGTCACTGAATGGTTTTATTCTAGTTGGGTAAACTCTAGGGCCAAGAGTTAAGCCCTAAATGGGAAACAATGATGCCCTTGATGTTCCTCCCAACTCTGATGTTCTATGACAATCAAGGGGAGATTGAAATTTTAGAGAACAGACAGAGGAAGTAAGAACTGATGAATGAAGAACAGAGAAATTGTGTTGTGCACATTATAAGTAGATATATAAAAAACACCGGCCACTTGAGGACAAGAGCAACCTTATCTTTAAAAGAAATGGCCACAGGAAGCAGAATGAGTCAGGTGCTTCCTCCCTCCCTCGCTCTTTGCGGGTTCTTATCTTTGCAACATCACTTTTTCAAGGTGTCAGACGATTCTATCTGCTGATGTGTTTTTTACCAACGCGATCCTAGGAAGGATGGGGACTTTTTTGAGAGTAGGACAGCGGACACTGCAGCTTCTCATTTTAGGAAACACCTTGAGCAAGAGAGTTCAGGGAACGCAACCGAACACTAACGAGTACCTTCAACAGAAGGGAGATCTACCGGCGGCACTGACTTCCATGTCCCCTCCTACCCCGAGTGTGGGCCACTGTGTCCCCAGTCCAGGGCTGCTGTCTCTGTGGGGCTTCTACCAGTGTCTGTCCTGGTCGCCCCTCTGCAGGACCCCTGAGGCAGGTGCAGCCTGTGTCTGTCCCCAAACCCTCTGCACAGCCCGCCTCTGGCCACCGCCCTGGATGTGCCTGACAGGGGCCCACCCTCCCTCCACTGTTCGCTCAGAGGGTCCCCCGTGCTGGGGTTGGCTTTAGGAAAGACGCCTCTGGAGTCAGTCACTGAGTATTTACTACTTGGCACCTGGGAAGCCAGGCAGCTCTCAGGCCTTAGTTTTCTGATGAATAAAATAGGGATTTGAATTCTTATTTTGTTCTAAGTTAGGAGTTGAGGAGGATTTCAGAGTACTGGAATGAGGAGGGAAAGTTCACGTACTATTTTCTGTGATAACTGTTTTTATCTGCGCCCTGGCCTGCCGTGGTCTGTGCACTTTTCAGAGGCCCAGCAATTTCCTGATTCATCCTGAGCCCTGGCCACGTGCCGGCATGCTGTGGACTTGCTCTTGCAGGCCAGAGTGGATGGGAACTGTTTCCCCAGTGCCAGGTGCATTTTGTCCAGGGTGCTTTCTCCACCTTTCAGCTGCCAGGCTACATGCCAGAGACCTGCAGAGACACATCCAGGTGCCACTGTCCCCAGGGAGCCCAGGATCCTGCACATCTGCCAGCATCCATGTCGTTTTCCTCCAGAGCCAGGCCTGATGCCTTCTCCTTAAAGCTCATTTTAAAGGTTGATCTCTGGCTTACCAACCCACCAGACAGCGTCCTCTCTTCCCTCTTATCTAGCTATTTATTAGGAGGAGACACGGGAAGGGATGAGGTACCATTCAATAAGCACAGCCTGGGTGCCTGCACTTGGGTGGAAACTTCAGTTATTATCTCATTTCTTTCCTCAAACAGTTGCAGGACATGGCATCCTTTGCCTGCTTCCATAATCGAGCTAGATAATGGTCAGAGAGATTAAGAAACTGGCTCCCCATTCCAGGATTTGTGAAGGCTGAACAGATTGACTGACATCGAACCTGAGCACAGTGTTGCCCGCAATTCTAGAAGTTCGTCACATTCTTGGAGCGCTATAGCCAGGTCACTGGCATCGTCCTGTCAGGTGAGAGGATCTCACCATCAGTCAGCCTCCTTATGAGAATTCGGTTTTCTTTTAATGGGGCTGGTCTGTTGACAACGTCGTCATTTTCATCAATGCTGGAAGCACAACCAAAGGAACATTTATTGGACTCACCATGGAAGCCACAGCAACTTGGTAAGAAATAGGGTTGGCCCTCTTCCAGGCCTCTTCCACCTTAGGGCCCGGATCCCAGCTGCTGTAGCCCCCATGAGAGGGCCTGGGACTCTCAGGGTCATGCCCATTCAACAGGCACAGTGGTCAAGGAGAAGCCAAAGTTGGTGGAAGGCCTTGCCTGCCCCTGATGAGGATGGGATGCTGCTGGCAAGAGCCAGACCTCTGCTGGCTTGGGGACCAAGCAGGTGGCCACAAACCCAGCTCACACTGCTGTTGACATCCAGCAGTCCTGTGTTCCCATGGCACCTGTTCTTTATGCCCATGAAGACGAAGCCCTGAGCTTGGGAAACTCAAGGTTTTTGTCCCCTTTAGCACCTTCCTAAAGCAAAGGTAAAATGTGCAATTTCTTTTCCGTATTTGTAGGTATTCTGCGTACAATATGGATGCTGATCCTTTGTGTGTACCTTGCAAATATCTTCTCCCAGGATGGACTTGCCTTCACACGGTCCTCACGGAATCTTTGATGAACAGAAGTTCATATCCATTTCATATTGATTGGTGGCTGTTGCCTGGAGCATCACTTTTCAAAGGTTCCAAGATTGTGAGCCAGTTCAGTGGAAAAGAGCACCATGATCTATTAGCAATGCCTGACAATGGTGGGACTCCCAGGACCCTCAATTTACAGTCCTGGAAGAAGCTGGCTGGCTAGGCAATGATTTCAGCTCACATTCCCGCAGATGCACCCATTTGTTGAAACTCTGAAGACAAACATGAAATGATAGAAATTCCCTAAAGAATTTTCTGCATTCCTGGATAATGCAGACCATTGGTAGAAAGTAGAGACAAACATATTATCCCTCAAGGAGATGGACAAATTGTCACCTTCTTATGGGAGATCAGGTAAGTTCTCGACTCAAAGAATGAAGAGTTTGCCAAGCAGGAAATAGTGAGTAAAGATTCAGTGAGACCAGAAGAATAACTTCCAGAGATCCGCTGCTTGGCATGGGGCCTACAGTCAACAGTCCTGCGTTGTGATCTCAAAAGTTTGCTGTGGGTCGCTTTCATGTTAAGTGTTCTTATCAAGCAAATAACAACAAAAAATAAAGGACAGGAAGAAACTTTGGTGTGTGATGGGTGTGCCTACTCCCTTTATGTTGTGGGGAAGTGTGGAGATTGTGTGCAATCATCAAGTTGTATGCATCACATCTGCAGATCATCGTCCTCGTGCACGAGTTGGAGGTTTACGGCTGTTTAAGAGCATCTCAAGAATGAAAGTGGGTGGTGGACATGATGGTGTGCTCGTGGAAGTGCAGGCTGTGGGGTGGGCCTGCGTGGTACAGGGGAGCCCTCGGTGCTGAGGCGGGAGTCTGCGGGGGCCCTGGCACATGGACACACCCTCCCAGCATTCAGAATTGGAGGCTGGTTTCTTCAGGTTGTGGGGCGTCAGGTCCTGGTCCCGTCCATTAGCACCAGGGTCAAGGTGTGTTAGGGGAGGTGGGTAGACGGGCAGTGAGGACACAGGAGGGCCTCAGGAGTCAGCAGCACGGCAGCCTCTGCTCTTCCACCGTGAGCTGGGTCAGGCCGCCTGTTTGGCCGTGGCAGAAGCTTCTGTTTGAAGACAGAGGTGAGCGGGGAAAGGTAGTCTGTGACACTCTTTGAAAGTTAATGAGGGTGAAGGGCAGTTAAAAGATTCGGGTCCCAGCGTTGGGGCAGAAACCCACCTGTCCATCTGGGACCCAAGGGGAGGGAAAGGGGCAGGGGCTTTGGAGCACTAGTGGACCTTCGAGTGGGCCTTGTGCCTTGTGAGGGGACTTCTTTCTGAACCGCACAGAAGATCCAGTGACCAGAGCACAGCTGCGGTGACATGTGGAACTGTGAGCCTGTGTGCTCCCTGCAGCCCTGGCTGACTGGAGGGCAGAGGCCACCTCTTCAGAGGCCTGAGGTTAAGTCCACACTGGACTCCTGTATCTCCGAGTCCTGAGCACAGCTGGCCCTTCCAGGTGAGCCCAACATGTCCAATGCCACCATGGCAAGCAGAGGGCACAGTGGTCCTGGCTGCAGGAGGTGGACTGGGCTGGATGTCCCAGGCTGGCCCGGCGCTGCCCTCTGCTCCTCCTCCTCTTGAACCCAGGACTTTGGGAACAGAGCCAGTTAGGAGGGGTGGAGCAGTTCAGAACCGCACTCCTGGACTCAGTGTAGGCTCATTCTGTGAGCTGAACTCTGGACTCCAGCTTTGATTGACTCTGTGCCTTACCGAGGTCCCCAGCCTGTGTCTCTGTGTCCACCAGAAACACTGCAGGTGTTACCCAGATGAGAGACCTCCGTTCACCACCAGGACTCGCTGAGGACCTGATTCTTCATCTCCGAACAGAGAGAATAACTCCACTTCCTAGAGATGGTATGATGCTCTTAGGGTATATGTGGAACAGGCGCACCCCATGCCAGACGTCTGTGCTCAGTGTTCAACCACAAATGCCATGGTTGCCGTGGCAACGATGATGGGGATCCTGACGTCTGCTGACCTCCTGTGCCCTGTGAGTGAGAGCCGGCTCACCTGCACACTAGCCCCACTTGCTCCAGGGAGAGGAGAGCAGGTGTGTGGGCTAGCGCGGGAGCGAGGCGCAAGCCAATGACAGGAGGGAGCGGAAAATCACGCTGGAGAAAGAGGCCGAAGCCAAATGAAGCCCACTCTAAGGTTAGATTTTCCACGACCTCTTTGTGCTTTAGGAATGGGGTGATTATGTGATCCTAATGCAAAGAAGGTGTACACATGAAGAGTTCTGGGGTCCACAGGACCTGGCGGCCCTGAGTTGACCAACACATCGATTGGTTTTCGTGCCCGAAGGCTGTGTTCTGCGGTGGCGGATGGCCAGCGTCCTTCTGCCCTTCCCCGGGCCTGTTCCTTTCTTTTCTTCTCGGTCTCCCACAGGTCTTTAACGTTTCACATGCCAAATTTTATTGTCATTTTCTGCTTGTCTCGCCCAGCAGACACTGACCAGGGAGGTGAGGATTGCCCCTTGTGTCCTGCACTGGACACTAGCCAACAAGGGTTTGTGAACAGAACCAAAGTTGACTATAGTGAAACCTCTCAGACACAGGAGTTTCAAACGGTTCTCGAAGGAAGAACTAGAAAATGTAGGGTTTTTTGGTAAAGGAAGAAACAGAAAAGGATCAACCAAAGCGGGACCCCGCGTAGGAAGGAGAAATGCATTACTGTCAGCAGCAGCGGTGGGGTGGGTGAGGAGCCTTCCAAACCCCACGGCTGAGCAGAGGCGGGGAAGCCAGAGAGAGCCCCCAGGACTGCAGAGACGGCGGGAGACAAAGACCGCTGAGGGCTGCGTTATCCAGCCCCTATTTTAAAACGGCTTTTGAAAAGAACCCTGTGTGAAAGGGAAGAATTTGTGCAATTAGAATGCATTTTCCTTTTATGTTCTTATCTGCTTCTTTCACAAGCTATTTTTGGTAAGTCTGCATTAACCTTCTAACAAAATGCCAATTAAAGCAACTTTTAATAGGCTGTGTTTAGAAGACTGGATCCAAGGAGGAGAGTATGCTCAATTGGCACGTCAGCGTAGAAGCCAGATCCTGAGTCCTGCTTGGATAGTAACTGAAATGCGCAGCTGCTGTCACCTGGGATGGCCATGCATTCTGTGAAAAGTCATCTCTCCAAGTGGCCAGCAGGAGCAGGGGCATCTTGGACTCCGCTGCCCTTGTTTCCTCTATTTTTTCCTCTTTTTCCTTTTTCCACCAGTTCTTCTCTTAACAGTAGATTGATTTCCAGATGTGTCAAATGACCTCTCCTCACAGGTCGATGACACGGTGTCCACTGGCGTGTGTGGATGCTCTGCAGGCTTTGCATGACGTCAGTAACTTCTGGGAATGTGGATGAAGTCACTGAGCACTGTTTACACTGGGATGGCAGGTGCTCGGGATGGAGTCCCAGCTGATACCTCAGGACTCGTACATCATCCTTGAGGTAGAACCAAGGAAAGATCTACTGGGGTCCTGCACACACTCTTCTAGATCCATGGGCTTCACTGTTCCACCTCGGCGTCTTGGTGCAGCCTGCTGTATCTACCTCCTCCTTGTATATGTGATGCTTGTCAATCCACTGAGTCTCCTCCAGGCATTGGTCCTCCCTGCCCCTCAGCTCTGTGTGCTGCCTCATCCATAGAGCTTATCTCTCTGAGTGGTCATCACCGTCAATTGTCAGTCCCTCAACGGATGCTGTAAGCTAAAGGAGGGCACCTGTTTACACTATCGACTATCACCCCTACCAATACAGGGCAGGCTGATGCAGTCATTGCCCAACTGATAACTACAAAATAAAATTAAAAAATGAGAACAGGATGTGAATCTCAGGTAGCATGCAAGTGTCTGCCTGTGTCTGACCTCGTCCATAGACAGCTGTGTGCAGATTAGAGATAAACACAGATGGTAAGTGGTGCCTGGCTGTGGATGGCAGAGGGCTAGAAGACGGACAGGGAGAGAGATGCGTAAGTAGATACTAGACATGGCTGAGAGGGTGAGTGAGGTGAGACCAGTGTTGGTGTCTCATCTCGCGGCTTCTTCATCTTTATGACCTTTGTATTCAATTCTTAGAAAATTCTAAGGGCGCCCACCTTTTATTAATTAGTTGTTTTCCCTTTCTACTCTGCCTGAAAAGGTGGAAAACCAAGCCTTTGTTATTGTTGAATTTAATAAACACTCAATTTTGCAGCGTGGCCTTCAACTGATGGAGTTTCCTTTTGAGGTAGTGTGAGAAAACAGACCGCTCTGGTCAGTGGTCTCTGAGAGACGGGCCTTGGGAGTCCGCCCCCTGGGAAAGCAAGGAAGCCAAGGTGAATCATGTCAGTGGGGTCACTTCCAGTTACCGTGGGGCTGGGGAGAGGTGAGGTTGTTCCCTCTAAATAACATCACAGTGTTGGATCAAGGCAGTGCCAAGAGAAGCTCCCTGGCGCACCATTCTGTGGCTTCCGTGCTGCGTGAGGCTGCGGCGGGCCCTGCCATGTCTCATGTCTGTGGAGAAATCTGAGATGGCTTCACCCCGTGGGCAGCACCTGCAGCCACAGAGCTGGACACAGTTCCCCAAGCCCAAGGAGGCCCTGCGCTCTTCAGGAGTGAAATGTGAGTTTCACATGGAGGGCTTGGATGGGGACTCAGTCCCTTCCCCTCGTGGCAGCAGCACGGGTGCCAGTTCTGGGTTTCAGGGGTGGGCAATGCTTCCCAGGGCTGGAGACGGCACCGGGGTCAGCATGGCTCAGCCAGCAGGCTTGAGACGGGTCATTAATTTCGAATAGCCGGAAAGTGAAGAATGAGAACGAAATCCTCCCCAATCCACTGCTTTCTAACTATGTGGGTGTTTATGAGGATCTTGCAAAGCAACTATGCATTTAAAACTGTCTGAAGAACTCTGAATTTGACTTTATGACCTATTGTTATGACTTATAAATTTTTTTTTTTTTTTTTTTTTGGTTTTTGGTATTGGGGATTGGACCCAGGGGCACTCCAGCACTGAGCCACATCCCCAGCCCTATTTTGTATTTTTATTTAGAGACAGGGTCTCACTGAGTTGCTTAGGGCCTTGCTAAGTCCTTAAGGCTGGCTTTGAACTTGCAATCCTCCTGCCTCAGCCTCCCAAGTGCTGGGATTACATGCGTGCGCCACCATGACTTATAAATTTTTAAAAAATTTTTTAAATATTTACAGACTGCATTTTGATTTATTGTACACAAACAGGGTACAACTTTTCATTTCTATGGTTGTGCATGATGTAGATTCATACCATTCATGTAATCATACATGAACATAGGGTGATGATGTCTGTCTCATTCCACCATTCTCCATACCCCCACTCCCTCCCCCTCTCAATTCCCTCTTCATAATCTAAAAGTCCTCCATTCTTCTCTCACCCCCACCACCCTCCAGCCTGCTTCTATATCATCATCCGCTTATCAGGGAAAACATTCAGCCTTTGTTTTTTTAGATTGGCTTATTTCACTTAGCATGATATTCTCCAATTCCATCCATTTATCTGCAAATGCCATAATATTATTCTTCTTTATGGCTAAGTAGTATTCCATTGTGTATATATACCATAGCTTCTTTATTCATTGGCACACTTTTACATTGCTGATGGAGTTGCAAATTGGTCAACCACCCTGGAAAGCAGTGTGGAGATTCCTCAGAAAACTTGGAATGGACCCACCTTTTGACTCAGTTACCCCACTCCTTGGTTTATACACAAAGGATTTAAAATCAGCATACTGCAGTAACACAGCCACATCAGTGTTTACAGCAGCTCAATTCACAATAGCTAGACTGTTACGACTTTTTTGATCTAATATCATGAAGACTAGACTTGTACTTCTCCTCCTCCTGTCTCTTAACTGACGTGCTGTTTATCTTCTTCCTCTCCTAACCCCTAAACAGAGGTGTCTAGTGTAGGTGATAGAGAGATGTTAGTACATCCATTACAGACAATTTTTTAGGGCTCACTAGGAATTATTCATTAAGTCTGAGTCAAGCAATTTAACTGTGAATTGGCATATGATGAGAATAAACCAGGACTGTAGAATATTACTGAAAATACTCCCAGTCTCTGCCTTTCTTAACTATAAGCATGGCTAAGTAGCCATCCTCTCCTGGTCTTAGATTCCACACCTGTGAAGTCAAGATGTACCCAATTGTTTGAGTTCTTATAAGAATTAATGAAGAACCAAAGAAGGATGAAATGAGCCAAGCCAAAGGAAACATGTAGCAGGGCGTCTGACACACAGAACAAGCTGCCACTCAGGAAACGTGCCTGGGGCATATCTTTGCTGCCTGGCAGTGATGGTGTTACCCCTGAGAGTTTGGTGCTTCGCTGGTTTCTCTGTCCCACCTCATCGAATATTCCTTCACAACATTCTGGAAATCACCAGTGCTACATTATTGGCAGAAAGGGAGACATTGCACATGGGAAATATGAGGGCTGGATGGTGATGTGATGTCCTGGTCTCCAACCCTTTGAGTGTCGTAGGGTCCAAGTCCATATTAGCCAGTGTGGCCACCAAGAACACACCCGGTCTACTTCCTTCAGCCTCAGTTCCCATTGCCTCCCTCCATGAACATCCACGGAGGAGGACTGCTCCTCCAGCGCCCCTGATTACCTGCTCATGTGCTGCTTTGCAGGACTTGCAGCCAGAGTGATCTTTATAAGAGGAAGTCCTGGGCATGCCCTGGGGTCAGGTGGGGAGCCACTGGACATCTTGGGCATCAGACACCCAGTGCCATGCCCCATGTGCTCTGGCAGAACCCAGCCTTAGCTACCCGTGGGGTCTCATCTCCCTCCACTCTCCTTTCTGCCTGGTCCACTCCAGACACCTTGGTCTCCTACTTTCCTCACATTCAGTAAGAATGCTTTATTTCAGGGATTTAGAGGGTTTTTTTCCTGAAAATGTCTCATTTCCAGTTTCTACATGGCTTCCTGCTCTCTTCCTTATGTTTTCTGTTGAAATGTCATCTGCTCAGGCTGTTTCTTGAAGGCGCTCCATTAAGGAACGTCACCTCCTTTGTCCCTTCTGTTCCCTTATGCTGCATTGTTACTATGACCACTGGGAAAGTCTACCTTTATTTTCAAGTTGATCACACATGAGAGCATGAGCATCTTCATTGCCAGAGAAGTGCTTTGGGTGCGATTAGCCACCACCTCACTTGATGACTGAGCCCCACCTCTCTGAGGTGCTCCTGGCACTTCCACTTTGCTGAAGGGGCCTGTATTGTCTTTAAATTCAGTGCAGCTCTCTGTGGCTCACTCAAATCCACCATCTTTTTGATGACTATCTATCCACAGCAGTTACCTGCTCCTGTATGTTGCCAGGTAAATGACAAAATGTATCAACAGTCACCTGTAGGCTTATATGTGGACAGTAGAGACAATCATCCTTCTGTATCCACAGGAGAATGTTAGAAAGGCCTTCTGTGGATTCCAAACCCATGACTTCTCAACTATGAAATGGTGACGTATTTTCATATAATGTACACACATGGTCCCACAAACTTTAAATTTTCTCTAGGTCACCCTAATGCCACGTAAATGTTAGCTAAGAAGTTAGTTTGTATTGCTTAGGGAGAAAATGACAAGAAAAAATTCTGTGCATGTTAAATACAGACAAGATTGGGTTTTTCAAGTGCTTTTGACCCAAGATTGACAGAATTCACTAATGTGGAATCTATGGATTTGGAAAACCAGGAGTACTGGGTTTTGTGGCTATATCCTGGAATCAGCTCCTGGCTCAGCCATTCACAACTGGGGACCTTGTGCAAGTTGCTTAGCCCACCTGTGTGTCATCTCCTCCCCTGTCCGGGACAATACCAGCACCTACCACGTGCATTAGCTGCATGAATGAAATGCGTTTCATTCCTCCAAGCATCACGACTAGCACAGGTAGGGGCTTGGTTAACACTTCCTTATATCACCCAACTCAACTGTGTCCCTGGCCAGGTCAAACACTTGTTCTCTGCATGCCCTGTAGCATCTGGACGAGCCTTCCACACAGCAGGTGCTCAATAGCTCCGTTGACTTTTGGTTAAATTATTTCCCAAAAGAAATGTCAGAAGAAATACTTAGAAAAATTATGCCAAAGTGATTATGCTTGGAAAGCTGTTTTGGGAGTGAGAAAGGCTAAAGGAGAGTCTCAGAAGGAAGTCCCCCACACATGCATTTGAAAAACATTTTCTATGCACGGAAGATGGGCCGACCCTTGCGCTCCGGGCTGGAGTCCATGGAGAGGGCACAGTTCTTTTCTGTAAGGGGTTTGTGGGGACAGATATGTGAATCAGTGGTTGTCACACAGTGGGAGAGGGTCTGAAATGCAGGTGTCTGCCAAGTGCTACCTGGCCCGCCATCATTCATGGATGGGAATGCACTGGGCAGTTACTTTCTCGGGATGGCTCAGGTGGCTTCTTTTTCTATTTCTGTGTGCTGCACGCGTGATTTCGAAATCAAGAGTGGTGTTAAAATTGAAAATGGAATAAGGTTCCTGGGGAACAAGAGCAGAAGTGGTTTGGGGAGAATATACCAAAACTGTGTAAAACGAGAAGCACAGATTGAATAAAAACTTGGTTCCTTCAGGTTTCACTGTAATCTGGAAAAAAATTTCTCTGAGAACAACTCATAAGACTTGAATAAGACTAGGCATTTGTTGTCTTGTTTTTGCTGCAGTTCATTAATTAATAAGAGGGTTTTGGGCTCAGTGTTCTCTTGTTAGAGGCTGTGAAGGTGGCATCACGTGGAGGTGGCTTGCAGGGCCACGCAGAGCAAGCCACATTCTGCCCCCAGAACGTTCCTCGGGCACAGTGCTCACTCTCACCCGCCTGCTCCTGCTGTCATTCAGGTCCCTGTCTCCTCTGGCAATGTCTTTCAAGGAGAAAAGCAAAATTAAGATGATTTTCTGGTTAATGCAGAATTAAAATGTCACTGTTTCCAACATTTCTAGCAGATACATAGTAAAGCATGCTGCTTCACCTGTGAATTGGCCTGTTAAACTTGTATGTTCTTTTTTATTTTTTTAAGTCATCTTCGTACATATGTGATTGATCCTACTGGAAGCTGAAATTGACACAAGAACAATATGTACACAACAATCATTTGCTTTTCTACACACTAGCAATGAATAAATGCAAAAGCTGAACTAAGAAAACAATTCCATTCACCATAGCAGTACAGATAACAAACTCCTTAGGAATCAATTTAATAAATGTACAAGATTGTGTGAAGTTAAAACGTTGTCAAAGGAAATTAAAGAAGAATCTAAATGAAGGGAACTACCCTTCCTTCATGTCTCAGGAGACTTAAAATTGCTAAGATGGCAAGACTCCTGAAATCCATCAATAGATTCACCAAGGGGTCTAGAAGATCCCAGCTGATTTCTTTTGAAAAAATTGATAAACTGATCATGAAATCTATATGGCAAAGCAAAGAATTCTGATTAGCCAAAACGGTCCTGAAAAAAAAAGAAAAAAGGTAAGAATTCACGTTTTGATTTCAAAACTTAGCACAAATATGCAGTGATCAAGAGAGTGTGGCTCTTGCATATAAATGGAAACACAGAACCATGGGAAAGAATCAAGAAGATAAAGCAGACCCCTCCGTTCACCATCAAAACTTAAAATGTTTTTAATCTTTTCCCCAAACACCAGCAACCATGTGAACAAGTCACAAAATGAGAGAATATACTCGCAATTCACATATTTGATAAGGGATTTATATGCAGAATACATCAAAAATTTCTTAAAGGAACACAATTAATAATGGGCAGATATGAATACACATTTTCCCCAAAGTAATATAAAATATATTTTTCAAAGAACACGTAAAACTGGTCAAAAAGCACATAAAAATAATGTTCAACATCACCAGTCGTTAGGGAAATACATATCAGAATCATAAGGAGCCACACGTCACACCCCCGGGGGGGAGGGGGTAGAAACAGCAAGAGACGTGGCTGAGAATGTGGAGAAAGTGTTAGAGATGCCGTGGCCTGGAAGTCCTGCCTCCAGCAGACCCAGGGGAAACAAAAACAGATCGCACACAAAAACTTGCACAGGATGGATGGCTGAGAAATGGAAGCAACCCAAGTGTCCACTAGCCGATCAGGGGACAGATTGTGATGCACCCGTAGGAAGAAATCAACAGGAGAACACCAGCACATGGCCACCAGGTGGGCCAGCGGCCAGACGGTAGGCATGTGGAGAATGCTGCTTTACCACTCCACTTACGCCTGCTGTCCTGGATGGGTGACCCCACTGGGGACAGAAAGCTGTTGGGAAGCAGGGGTGGGGAAGCTTCTGGTCGTGGTAGTGGGAGCTCTTAAGGGGGATGAATCGTCCTACAATAACACGGATACTTGAGAACCTGTGCAGACTGAGCTCACCAGATCCCAGACTCTGACCGCGAGCTCTGTGATGCACGGATCACATCTCGCCACAGTGGTGACGACCACACCTAAGGACAAAGCTGAAACTAATGGCACCAGAAGGCGAGTTTGGGACAATGCCGACCTTGGCTCCTTGGCTGCCCTCCCTCCTCCAGAAGCCAGGCGTCGTTTCCATCCTCTCCTGGGTGACTCCTTCCCTGTTAGGAAGCCGCAGTAGCTACTCTGTTGTTATTTATTGTCACCTCATCTGGCTTGAGGCTCCTTTCTATTTGGGCACGTTTGTTATGAGCCGGGCACAGAGTGCCTTATACCACTGAGCCTCGAATAAGCTGTGTCGGAATTTGGTTCTGAGGATTGAAATTGGCTCCATCTGTCAGAAACAGACCTGAGATCTGGGAAGGAAGGGAACTTTCCGGGAAGCATAAGGGAACTGCTGAAAGAAGTGAGACCTGGGAGGCCTCATGTCCACCTGAAATTCAGACTCCATATGGAACACACTAGCCCGATTCTAAGCTCTGTCGCCTGTGACTGCCACCCCTTGCGTCACCCTTGGAAGTCTAGCCCTCTCATATCTAATGGCCTATTTGAAGGTGTTTTCCCTCCCCTTCTCCATGTTAGGCTTCTCAGTTTCCATCCCTTCTACCCTAGGCTTGTGAAGTTACCATCTTGAGCTCTTTCCTAGGTCTATCTTAAAGCTGCGTCCAGAGGCCAAAGAATAAGATGAAGATACTCCAGCCCTGCTATCCTAGGTGCCTTAAAAAATGAGGTGCCCAACTAGCCTTTAAAGTTAAACATGATTTTGCATATTTTACAAATGAGAAAAATTGAGTTCAGAGAGGTTGATATCTTGCCTAAGAGCACACAGCCATAAAACAACCAACACAGGTCTTAAAACAAGGTCTGGTACTATTTCTCACTACCAACCAGAACTCATTAGACTGGAATTTTCCTAGTTCCTGAATATCATAAACAAACAATTGATTACACTAGCCGGAAGGAGTCTGCCGAGGAACTAAGATCTCCAAGCAGCTGGAGGCTGTAAATCTTAGGGGGAGGCAGTTAGTCTGAGGCCCTGCTTATTGGTTGTAATTACAAGTCCTTAAATTTTCAGAAGGACTCTCTGCTTGCAGAGCGGCCGCTTTCTCTTGAAAGAGAAAAACAAATATTTTATTTAGAGTCGTTTGATTTCTGTCTTTTCTCTCACAGTGAGGTAGTGTCTGAGGGACGACGCTCCTTCGCTCCTCCCTCCCTCTCCTGGAGTCCCTGTTCACAGAGTACCTTCTGACTGGCATTGCAAAAAACAACAAAAAACAACCCAAAAAACCAAAACAACCCAAAAACAAAACAAAAAACCCCCCAAAACCCTAAAAAACAAACAAACAAAAAAACTTAGCAGTTATTTTGTTTAGAGCATAAAATTTGCCTTTATCCTAAAAGATATTTTCCCCTGAAACCTGTGGAGGCACTGGGCCTCCGGCAGCGGGCCAGCCTGGGTGCGTGCCCACCCTGGTTTGGAGGCCCAGCCTCTATCCCAGCCAGGGATGCCAGCAGCCTTTCCATCTGCCACTGAAGCCAAAGCAGGCTTTATTTTAATGAGGATGTTGGTACCGGCGCTGCCTAAAGTCAAGCAGGAGACGGTCAACACAGTAAATACACCCCAGCCCTGCCCAAAGACTTCCTGGAATTTGCCCAGAAGTGAGTCTCTGCCATCTGGTCAAACAGAGCAGGCTGGGGACCCAGGGGCTTTCATCTGAGAGGCCACTCCTGGCTCTCACTTTTACTTTCAGAATGAAAACCAAGGAGGTGTGGCCGAGCCAGGGACCTTGGAGGCAGGTCTGGGCTCCTGGCCACGCATGGGTATAGCTGGAAGAGGAGGAAACTGAGGGCCAGGCTGGGTCAGGACCTTCACATGCACCATCCTCATTAACACAGGCTGAATGTCCCCAGTGACGATCAACAGGATGTTTAAATGGTGTCAGATTTGGGGCATTTCCCATTTTTCAGATTTTCAAATTGTAGACTCTCAACTAATAAAGTCTATGCAAATTTTCCAAATTAAAAAAAAATAACCTGAGATCTGAAATACTTTTTGTCCCAAATATGTTGGATAAGTCACACTGAGCTCATGCACTGTGATGTGTGTGTGTAATGTGGGTATATAGATAAAATATGAGTACAGATAATGTTGTATTTTATATATAAATAACATATTTCTGTGTAAAATAGCATATATTTGATATACAAAATTGTCAAATATTCCACTAGATGTGGAATTTGAACCCAGACCTGTATCACCCCATGAATTTGCTATCATGTCTCATGGTCCCTCCACAGAGAAAAAGTCATATTTTCTTTTGTGATTCAATTAGACTACTCGCAGGCAGACCGCTTAAAGAAGCAGCTCATAGTTGAGCAGGGAAGTTTTTCCTGATGACCCGCCTCCCCTTTTCTTCCTAAGACTCCTGGCCTAACCCATTAATAGAAGATCAAATCTCATCTGCGTGGCACGCTCCAGTCCCTTCACTGCTCACGCGTGGCAGGCAGGCAGGCTCACAGGGGCCCTGGGAGGAGCAAGGGAAATGGAAACAGGCCCTGCTCCAGATCCTGTGTTCTGCTGGAGGGAACCAGTGACTGACAAGGGCTTCTGCGGCGGCTGCTCTGCTGTGCCGCAGAGCCGGGTGGCTGTGTAAGGAGAGTGCGTGCTGCTCAGGCCACAGGGCCGGGGTGCTCTTGGAGGCAGTGGCATTTCCGAATGAAGTAAAAGTGCACACTGGACAGATATCCGAGAGAACAGGCTCAGCAGAAGGACCATTAGCATCCCTTGAAGCAAATTTCGGTTTTATAAAGGAAGATTACATTTTAAGCATCAATATGTGCTTAAGGACTTGCCCACATTTGGGGGGTCCTTGCTCATGATGCTCTGGATCCCGTGCTAGTAACCTTGGTCCCAAGATTACTAACCACACAGCTGCTTCAGAGAGTCACAGCCCAGCAGCGGCCCACGGTGCAGTTTAGTCTGACGACAGGGAGATCCTTGCCATGTGCCTTTTCTGGAGACTTCCCTACAGTCATGCAACTCTTTCAGGCTTATGGGCCTCAGGTTCCCTTTGCGAGGATTCTGCTTTGCCACTGACGCAGGAGATCATCCGTGATGATAGGTAAACGCCAGGATTTGGTTGTGAGCCAGCCAAACATTATTTACAAAAATAGGCTGCCGGCTGCAGGCCCCGGCCTGACTGCTGCCTCTTGAGGATCCTTCGGAGACACTGAGGTCTGGATGGATATCCTATCCACCGTGCTATGAGCCACAGCCTCTGTGCCGCCTCTGTGCTCCTTTGCTGCACCACTGGCAGCTTCCTGCACCCTCCCTGAGCCCTCCTCGCCTGTGCTCCAGGCAGTCCGTCCACACCAAGCACCCCAGGGTCCCCCGGACTGACAGATTCAGAACCCCGTCTTGTCCTTCTCCCTGCCACACCTGGACAAAGGTTTACTATATCACTGGGATTATAGGTGCTTGCAAAGCTAGGCGCTCTGTAATGTCCCCAACTAAGGTGTCAGCTGTTGTATTGCCAAGAGGTCACCTCTGCCTCCAGTCACCTTTGAATCTGCCGAATCCAGCACATTGGGCTGGACCCAGCAGGCAAAGCAGCCGCTGCTGAATGCACGTTTGATTTACATAGGATGACAGCTGCCGTGCGTGGCCCCTGCCTTTGTCCTGAGTATGCATTTTAAAGACATTTCTGGAATTTTCTTCATTTTAATGAACTCTGTTTATTATTTTTTCCTCTGTAATTCAAATAAACTTGATTATCTGATTTCTCAGTTCACCAAAGAGGTAAATCAGAGCATTGTACCATTTAGAATGGGAGGTTTAAACATGAAAGTTTATTTTCATTCCCCTTCTGGGGGCGGGGGCAGGAGCAGGGACCTCGCTGCTTGAAGCGTACCTGTGGCTGCTGCAGGGCGAGGTTACCCCCAGGTAGGAAACCAAGGCTGGGAGCAGCAGCTCCTGGCAGGACCGCCAGCCTGTGAGCAGGGATTCAAAACCACAGACGAAGCTCCAAACTCTGTGTGGTGCACCCGCGATGCTCCACATAAAATGGTTATGAAGCACAGGCAAAGTGAGATGTTCCTGAGTCTGGAGAATCTTTTTTGACAACATATTTTATGAACCCCTAGGGGGTCTAAAAAATTTTGCAGGTGGTCTGGGGAGTAAGCATTAGGTGTGTTTGTTAAATTCTTGGGCTTAAATGAAAGGTCCCTGTTGATGCAGCTTCAGAATCTAGTCTCATCACTTGTCTTGAAGACACACTTCATTCTTGCTGTGCATTGCGGGTCAATCTCTGGTACAATCAGAAGTCAAAGCAGGAGGCAGACAGCAGGACGTTTCCCCCTATCAACATTCTTCCTTTTGATTCCTTCTCAGAAGAAAGCAGAAAAACCCCCAGTGCAGAGAAAACATTCTGTATCTCTCACATAGTTGAATCAAACCAGAGCATTGTTATTTTGTTCCAAGTCTTGATATCAACGGTGCTCCTTAAAACGGAAAATTGCAAATTCTCAGCTATCAAATTGATAGAGTTTTCTGCCATTTCTGCCATTTCTCTAAGGAAATCTCCCACATGTGAATGAACTGAACCCATGCAGTTGACAAATTGAAAGCATAAATGACCTGGAAGGTTTAAAAGAAAATCACCTAACTTTCATTAGTTAGTTATGTCACTTTAACTTACCAGAGGTAGGATAAGGGGTGCTCTGGGTGTTTGAATCACTGCTGTTTTTGAAGACCTGTTCTAAGCCTGGTGGGTGGCACACAGAAGCAATCAGCACTGCCCAGAGCTGAGAGCAGTAAGGGAGACAGAGTCACACGCAGTGCAGGACCTTATCACGGACAGGAACACAGTTGTTGAAGGATGGAGACGAGAGGAGGGGTGCGTGGAGCCTGTCTAGGAGAGTCATTGGGTGTTTTACTTGAGGACGTAAATTTTGAATGGTATGTAGGAATTAATCAGGTGAATGAGGTGTGCAGAGGGGAGTAGGTTCAAACGAAAGTGACAGGAGATTCCAATGTAAATGTACAGGTGTCAATTACTTGGTGTGATGGGATCATCCCATGGCGTGGACTGAAACATCACACTGACCCTTGAATACACATCATGGTTACTTGTCATTTAAAAATACATTTAAAACACACAAAGGTGTAAAACAGCATGCTCTCTGAAGAAGAAGGAACTGAGAGGTGCTGTAGTTTAAAGGGCAGTGGGGGACAGGTGGGGTGAAGTAAGAGCTGAGGCTGGGAACAGGAGGGGTGCAGACCCAGATCCCCAGGAGGGATCCAGCCAGACACCACCAAACTCGCCAACACCCGAGTCTTCCTTTAAAGCTCGGCTTGCATCAGTTCATTACTTCATGGTGATTTCACTAAATAACCCATTAAAAATCTTAAAACATTTTTAATTAATTTCCAGAGGCGCAGTGAGCACACTCCCATATTCCCTATCCAGTAGTAATCCCCTCTCATCGCTGTTAACTCTCAGAATAAACACAGATCCTTTAAATCTTGGATGGCTGAGGTTAAAATTCTATGTTGGAAGAGAAAAAAATTAAAAAGGACCCAACACTATTAAATCCTACCTCTAATTAAAATTAGGAGGGGATTTAAATTAATATCCAGAAATAAGCCAACAGCTCAAAGAAATGAATACAAATGTTAGGAAATGGTTATATTTTGCAGCAAATTTGCTTATATTTTCCAAACACATCTGCCTCAGACTGTAGTTGATGAAGCAAGAAGTCATTGTGGGTGGTGACTCGTAAGGGGACTCAGTTAAAGGACTTAAGTTCTGGGACGTTGTATATTTAAAATGTATCTTTGAGTTTCTCAAAAACAAAGAGAGGTCTCAGCTATATCCCTGAAATGCCTCTCAGGGTGTGTGCAAAAATCGCTTTCTAAGCAATCAAGATACTCATCAGGCGGACAGGAATTCCTGGGTAACTTGTGATTTCCGCTCTGAAGGTACGCCTTGTTGGCAGAGACTGAGTCTCCAGATCACCCTGAGAGAACCAGCTGGAGGGGTGTCCAAGAAGTCCCCTGCCTGCCCCCAGGGTAAGCCTTGTCTTCTCTCCCACTGGTTCACCTGTCAGGTGGAACCAGTTGCCACAAACAGACTGGCCATGCGTCTGTCTGCACAGTGCATTAGGCGCTCTGTCCTCTCTGGATGCCACGCTGCTGCCTGGGAGGCAGCCTCCTCAGGAGGTCCATAGAACCACACACTAGTTGCTCAGCTCATCTTCCTCACTCCAGGATAGCATCACTCCAATTCCTTCTCCTCCCTGCAGATCTATTAATTTAAATAAATATCTGAGTACAGCCTGCCTGGTCAAAATCCTTCATCAGCTCCCCATGACTGTGGAATAAACTGTCCTGTGCTTTAGGCCCGTATCCTTGAGGCGACCTAGCACATCTCTCCAAAATGGGACTCTGCTCAGTGCTTCCAGCCCCAGGCCATGCCGATCTTCGCTCCCCCTCTGGGCCTTTGGACGTTCTTGCTCCCTGCCTGATACCTCCTCCTGCTATTTCCTACTAACAAAACAAAAATGCGTTCTCTAAGAGCCCCCCCAGATTCCCAGTCAGGTGGCTGCCTCTTCTTTTTCTTCCTGGGTATGTGGTCTTTGCTGAGGTGACTGGGGCTCTGCCACTTCTTGTCTACAGAATGTGGCTTAGAGCCAGCCTGGCCTGAAGTCCGTGTTGGTAAATGAGGGTGGACTCCATTGCCTGCTCAAGCTTGGTGCCAGCCATGCTGATTCCGGTGAGTGGCCTTTCGGGCCTCCTCCTGGGAACTCCAGCAGCTTAACAGCGCCCAACGGGGGCCTGGCTCGGTTGATTATGTCCCATGTTCTGCAGGTGAGCGACAGGGGATGCAAGGCCACCGTCCTTTAGAGGGAATGCCTTGGCTCACAGCAGGACCAGAAGGTGTGGAGAGGCTGCCCGCAGGACTGACCCAAGGCCCTGGGGATTCGCTCCTCAGAGGCTGAGGGTCATCTTGGAAAACGTGCTCCCCCAAGGCTCCGTTCAGGGGTGAGACAGTATTCAAGGGGACAAGCTCTGCTCATGCCTCAAGTGTATCATTCTGAGGGGAAACAAAAGTCAACGGCCTTCTCCCCAGGTCTTTCCCATTCTCCCCGCCGTGCCTCCTCTGGATGCAGTACCCCCTGACAAAGAAGGTCGCCATGCCAGAACAGGACTCTGCTCAACTCCCTGCAGAGCTCCTGACTGAGGGTGCTGGCTGGGGGAGGCGAGACCCTGGCCTTCCCTGGCTCCCCCTTGGCCCCCGCTGTACGTTGGCTTCAGACCATGGAACCTTTCGTGGCAAGTCAAAACCACCACTTCCTGCCCTGCAAACATGTTCCCTTAATAGTCTTCCTAGTGTCTTTAATTAAAAGTAGTAGCATAATCAGCAAAGAATGCACAAGCAGTAAAATTAGTAGACCCTGAACCAGAATTGTCTGGACGGCCTGTGAGCGCCTTAAGATGGCTTGACCAGACTCTACAGAACAGGAAGCCCAGGCTGGAGGGAAAGGGAGCTTGTCATGAGCACTGAACCCTCATCTCTCTCTGTTCCACATTGCAGTATCTTTGGTACTTTGTTCAAATGACCCTCAAATACACCTTCTCCAGGAAGACAGAGCCAGTTACAGAGGTCAGTCAAGGCCCCCCCAAAAAAGGGTTTGTGAAAAGGAAGCAATTTAAGGCTCAAAGACAATTGGTTTCTCCTGCCCTTCCTATTTACCATGCTTTCGGCTTTTCTTGGGTTATTTCTGCTTAGTGGAACGCCAATATCTTTATACTCCTCTATTTTATTAAGTATATTAAGCAGGGGAATTGAATTCACAAAATGTATTTTGAAAAGTACAAATGTTTTGCAAATGGAGACAGTATTAAAATTATTATAGTTCTGAGCGTTTCTCTTGCTGCTGCTGTTTGCTGTTTCAACTGCACTGACTGTTTCATTGTTCCTGGAGTGGGCGGCTCCCGCTAATTGTTTCCCCAATAGCCACTTTCCCTTTCTCCATTATTAATGCAGCTTCATGTTTTTCTCAGTGGCAAGGTTCTCAGTTATAAACCACATTCCCCATTTCCCTGGTAGTTGAGGATGACCACAGGACACATGTGGGGACAAGTTCATGCAAGCAGAAAACCCTTAAGGAAGTAGACTGGCCTGATCTTCTTGTTCACTTTTGTTTCCTTATTTGCTTGTTTGGAATGTAGGCATGAAGGTTGGGATTGCTGGGATGAGTACCTGTGACCACGTGGACAATACCAAGACAGCCATGAAGGCTTTGTTCCCAAAACCTTTGAGCCAACAAACTGAAGGTAAGAACATGTGTACTTTGGAACTTATGTGAGAAGAAGATACCTCCCTGCTGTGGTTTGAATCTGAGCTGTCCCCTAAGGTCATGCACTGCAGGCTTGGTCTCGGATGCAGTGATGTTCAGAGGTGGGGTTTTGGGAATGGATTGAATCATGAGGGCTCTGCCATTGAACTGGTCCATTGGTGGGTTCATAATTGAGTGGACTATGGGAGGTAGCGTGCACTATAGGTGGTGGGACCTACTTGGAGGAAACAGATCACTGGGGGCATGCCCGGGAAGGTAGATCCTATTTCCAGTCCCTTCTTCCTCTTTTGTTTCTGCTTCTGAATCACCACAGGTGAGCAGCTCTGCTCTACCTTGCCCTCTTGGCCATGGTGTTCTGTCTCACCACAAGCCCATTGCAATGGAGCCAGCTGAACTTGGATTGAAATCTCTGAAACTGTGAACTGAAATTAATCTTTCCTTCTTTAAGTTGATTTTCTCAGGTATGTTGTCATAGCAATGAAAAGCTGACTAACATACCTCCAAACTTTCTAAGCTCCCATTATATGCATTTCACATCATGTGCTGCTAAACTCAATCCTTCAATGACACAATCAACAAACCATATTATTTTGTTGAAATACTCTCTCTCTATATATTACTATATATATATGCTATATATAATATATAGTATCTAGTATAGTAATATATATATATGCTATTTATATATAATATATAGTATCTATATATATTACTATATACATATAGTATATTATATATAGAGAGAGTATTAGTCAGGGTTCACTAGAGGAACAGAATGATTATAAAATAGGGGATTTATTAGATTGGCTTACATGAAGTATGATTATAAAAAAGGGATTTATTAGATTGGCTTACACGACCAGAAGCTGGATAGTCCACAATGGCTGTCTGCAGGCTAGAGAGCTGGAAGAACCAACAGCTGCTCAGTCCAAGACTCGGAAGCCCCAGAAAAAAAGGATCACCAGGGCTACCCTAGTCTGAGACCAAGGCTTCTGGAAACTACCTGGAGAACCAGTGGCAAAGTCCACTTTGGAAGAGTGAAGAAGCAAGAGTCCGATATCAGACTGTGGAAGCAGCAGTCAAGAACCTGTTCAAGAAGATCGGAGCTTGCATCTGCACCTGCTTCCTTGGTCTTCCAACTTTTATTCCATCCTATTGGGCGATGCCGCCCACGCTGAGGGAGGGTCTCCTCTTCAGTTCACTATCCCACATTCCAATCATTCCTAGACACGCCCTCATGGACACACCCAGAAGCCTCTTAATCCAGCATCTCTTAATCCAATCAAGCTGACAATTCAAATTAACCATACACATATATTATTCTGGACTAGAAGTCTGAGATCTCTTAACTAACCTTTTAGCAGCAATTCTTGCTTTTATTCTTACCATGTCTCCACATTTTAGCTAGAATGATCTTTCTACTTCCTTGTTTAAAATTCTGCAACGGATTTTTGTTGCCCGAGGATAGAGTTCTAAACCCTTATTATAATTAAAAGTCTTTTCTAGATCTAACCCCTGCCCACCTCCTCATCCTCAGCCCACATCCCATTGCTCCTTCCTCTCTCTCCATAGCACATTGACTTTGTTCTTGGTCCAAGGTGCCTGTCTCAGGGCCCTTAGTTTTTCTGTCTCATAGACAATTTCTTGTGCATGGAGCACACGCCCCATCCTTCCTCCCTCTTTAAGGATCAAAATATATGGAACGCCTTTCATGACTCACTTTGAGACTGGCTTCTTCCTGCCACTATGACCAACCCTTTGACAATTTGCTTTCTCAGTGTCTTGCCCACTGAACTGTCAACTCGATGAGAAGATGGACCCTGCATGCCTCGCTTATTCTCATTTCCCTAAAAACTTGGTCTAATGCTTGGCATAAAGCAAGCACCTAGCTTGTAATGTGAGTGTAAACTTCAGCAAGTCACCTGTCGGATCCCAGAACTTGCTTTTGAGAGACACCCAAATTACAGCTTCAAATACAAAGAGTTTATTTGGAATTGATCCCAGGGAAACTTGGGGGATGAAGGAAGTGAGAGATGGAGAAAAGAGGAAGCTAATCAGGAGGGTATTATTAAGCAACTTTTGATCACTGGCACTATGGCACTGTGCACACAACCTACTCCCCTGCGAATTCTGGGAGAAAGTGTAGAGATCATCTTGGAACTAGGTTGGGAAGGGATGGAGAGCTGGGGAATCAGCTCCCAGTAGAAGCTGGTCAAGGATTGCTGGGAGGTGGTGATCACTCCCCAGCACTGCTGGCTCTCTGTTCTCAGGCAGAGAGAAGTTTTTTTCTAAAGGAAACCAAAGCCTCAGGGAGAGAGCAAGGATTCTGGAAGCCAAAAAGGCAGTGTGAGTGGAAAGTAGGTGCCCAGGGGTGTAGACGGACCACCACAGAGTCCACCCCTCATGTGCCTCTCTCAACCACGACTCCTCACCCATAAAATGGACGTGAAAATCATCTGGGATACTTCCAAAGTTTGAATTACTGACTCTATTTTGAACATTAATCTTTCAATGAATCTTTATCTGATTTATATTTTCCACACAGTTTTACTTCTTTAGAAACTGAAGAATTTTTTCTTCTTATGTTAAAATTAAGTTATAATATCATGTTTATCATGGATTAAGTGGAGTCTTGTCATTGACCTGGAGAGAAGACCAGAGGGAGCTTATCAGGTAGTTTCACCTTGCTACTGGTTTCTAGCTGTAACAAATGGGAAGGATCCAGCACAGACCAAGGGCAGAGAGATGGTGGCTACAGACAGAGGCCGGCTTCCCCGTCAGGTAGAACACGCTGCTTTCCACCCATATATAAACGAGGGGGAATCTGGGCAAGTGATTGGCTTCTTCTTATCTATAAAAAAGGGATTTCGCACACACACACACACACATCTATGTGTGTGTATATGTATATTTATATATGCATATATCTGTAGTAAATATTAGATTATTAAGAAATGCAAGACAGCATAGAATAGAGGATTTGAGTCACAATATCTGGATTCTTATTCTAGCTACACAGCATTAGTAATAGCTCTTAATCTAAATTTCGGTTTCTTCACTTAATTTAAAGGGGTAATAGTAGTTGAGCTTTATTGCTGTGTCTTACTAATGAAGTTACATAAAAAGTTTCTAGCACTGAGAAAGCACTCAATACTAGTTAGTTATAATCATTTTTATTGGTATTACAGGTATTATGTTAATAATAATGCTATGTTTTCAAACAGTGCTTCTGCATATATTTTAAGAGTCTTGTAACTTTATACTTGTGATCTTTACAAAAAATGAAAATATCCTCTGATGGTAAGCTTTGTCTTGCATTATTAAAATTCCAGTCTTTATTTGCAGATCATCCTTGCATTTGGATCAACCATCCTTTGAATGGTTCAATATTTGGGAATTTTCAATTTAGAATTGGTCCTGGGATTTCCAATGATCCATACAGAGTGAACAGGTGATAATTAAGTTTTCAACCTTAAAGTGTCTATCTTTCATTCATTCCAGATATTTCCTCTCTTCCCCATTGCTGTCTTGCTGAGAGCTGGGTGTAAATGAAGCATTGCTATAAATTACACTGATTAGCCAGGTGTCGTGGGTCTTTGCTGAGAGTCAAGTCACTAACTGGGTAACATTGCTGGCCTCACCTAAATCACCTTCCGACTCCAATAAGTGTTGGTCTAGCACATTTGCGCATTCCCCTCAGACACCTCTACAGTACCTGAGCCGCAGGGTACGGGGCTGCCATATTAACAAGAATGTCCTTTGCATTCAGGCTATCAGAAGTCTCCCGTCAACCATGACTTTAATTGCCGATTACAGATAGAAGTCAAATTTTCAGGAAGCAGAGCAAGCCTGCAAGAGGAGGGCGAAAAGTTCAATGTGTTTCTGAGAGGCATAGTGTCACTTTTAAATATCAAACTCTACTCAGGTTTGTCACAGTATTTTGGAACTTGAAGGGATCTCAGGGCTCCTGCCGTTATATTTTCTTCTTTGCAGATGAGAAAAGCCAGGCTCAGAAAGGTTAATTAATTGCCCAGGGGTCACAGAGAACAGTACTTCTCAAACTTGGATGACATAAGAGCCACCTGAATGGCTCTTGTTACAGGGCAGATCTTGATTCAGCAGGACTGGGTGGGCTGGGAGTCTGCATTTCTTCAAGTTCCCAGAGGCTGCAGCTGGGGCTGGTCCATGGCCCACTCTGTGGGTAGTGAGGGCATTTTGTGAGTGAGAACCAAGAACACAGGGCTTTTCAGTATCTCACTTACTGCTCTGTTTTACCTAGTGAATTATTCTGTTTCTGGAAACAGAATGTTCAAAACCACCACTGCTCAGAGTGGCGACAGTGACCAGTCACTTTGGAAAGGTGATATGCATTTGAAACAGAGTCTGAGTTTACAAGATATTGAAGTAGATGGCCAAGAAGTCCCCAATAAATCAGAACCCAAGGGAAGTGTGGAGGAGGCACACCTGCAGAATGGCCACTTCCGGAGGAGAGAGCGGGATCCTCCCGCTGTGGGGCGCTGCTGGGCTCAGCTTCTAGGGCCCTTTATCAAAATGGCTTGGCTCAGGAGGGCTCCATAACCCAAGTTCATGGCTGCTTCTTGGATGCTCTGCATCCTGTGTCTGCTCCACTGACGTGCATCGTTGTCATTTCCCCAGTATAGATGTTTATTATGAGTCAAATTGTGTCTCCTCCAAATTCACATGTTGAACCCCTAGCTTCTAGGACTTCAGAATTTGACATACATTAGAGATAGGACCTTTAAAGAGACAATTAACCTAAAAGGAGGACCTTAATCCAATAGGAATGATGGATAAGAACGATGTCCTTGTAAGAAGAGGAGATGAGGCCACAGACACACACAGACCATCTACGGTCATGGAGAGGACTCAAAAGGAACAACCCTGCTATTGGGCGTGAGGCCTGCAAAATTGTGATGAAACAAATTTCTGTCATTGAAGCCATCCAGACTGATATTTCATTACAGCAACTCTTAAAAACTGATAAACCATTCTTGGTAACTGTCACAATTCCCACTATGATTTCTTGTCTGGGGGCCCAAGGCTTTTGTAACAGAAAAGTCTGAGAGGAAGTCACTAAAGATACCTGTACCTCAGTCAAGAGTAAATATACAACAATACAGCATTGTTTTAGTCAGCTATTTCGCTGCTGTGACTAAATGATCTGACCAACACAATTATAGAGGAGAAAAGGTTTGTTGAGGGCTCATTGTTTCAGAGATCTTAGTCCATAGAAGGCTGGCTCCATTCCTCAGGGTTGGAAGTGAGGCTGAACATCATGGCGGGAGAGGGTGGTGGAGGGAAGCAGCTTACAGCATGGTGATCAGGAAGCAGAAAGAGAGTACCCTCTCTCCAGATACAAAATATAAACCCCAAAGCCATCCTCCAGTTCCAATCTTCTCCAACCACACCCTACCACTTCAATTAATCTCATCAGGGATTAATTCACTGATTGGGTTAAGACTCTTACCACCCAATCATTTCTCCTCTGAGACTTCCTGCATTGTCTCACATGTGAGCTTTTGGGGGACACCTCACATCCAAAGCATACCAGTGAGAATAGCAGAAATCAGCATCCTTAAAGACTTAAAAGATGGAGGGATGGTGATCCCTGTGGTTTGTAGTTTAATTGCCCATACTGATATCTGAAAACCCCACAAGGATCCTAGAGGGTAATAATAAAGCTACTTGAATTCATCCAAATAGCAACCTTAGTGATACTGCTGGACCACATGTGGGATGCCTGTTAGAGCAGGTTGGCCTATGACTAGGTACATGGCTTGTGGCCATCAATGTAGCACGTCCATTCTTGACTATCCCTATTGAAAAGAGGGCCAGAGTCTACCTGGCTGTGCGCTGGATAACAGTGTGTAAGAACTGTCCTTCCCAGAGCTGTGAACATGCCCGTGCCCTGTGGTCCTACATAGCCCTGATCTGAAGATTCCAGGAGCAGTGGGTTGTTCTCAAGAGCATCAACCAGTCCATAATATTGACAAAGGCATCCTGATCCAGCTGATGAGCAAGACGAGGCTGGTGCATTGGAAACCTTCCCAAGGCACAAGCACACCCGAGGGCAAGGGTGAGCCCTTCCAAAGGCCAAACCCACTGGATCTCAGGTATTTCTCTTCTGGCAAACATGAGAAAAAGAAGGTAGAGCATGCCTTTTCATGTGGAGTCCTTAGCCTCACAGAAATTCTGTTTTGGAGTGACAAAATGGCCTAAGGTTGAAAATGTGATATTTTAGCTTCTGTCTTCCCATGGACCTCCAACTACAGGAGGATCTAACTGGCCGTGACTAAGCTAAACACTTGCATTGTCTTACTGTATGGGGGACAATGTTTGTATTTGGTAATAAAAGGAAGCAACAGGTGAGAGATGCTTGTTAGTGTCAGTTATGTAACAAATCCAACAAATCTTAGCATGTCTGTTTGACATTAGTGACTTGCTTCTCAGAAAATCCTTATTGTCTACTGGGTCCCAGGCTTAATTAAAGAAAGCCCTCTTATAATGTCAGAGCTTATGAACACCTGGGCTAAATTCAAATGGAGCTGTTTTGAGGACAAATGAGTTAATATGTATTAAATACTTAGGTTCCAAGCATGTATATGTTGCTCAACAAGGTTATTTGTTTATTTTTTTTCCTTCTTTTTTTTTTTTTTGGCTGTGCTGAGAATTGAACCCAGGCCCTTGTTGGTGAGGCAAGCACTCTACCAACTGAGCTGTGTCCCCAGCTCTAGGTTATTTAGTTTTGACATTAGTCTATCTTTTCTATAGAAAAGCAAAGTCAGCTTATAATTCAAGCTTGATCTAGGGAATAATCATTGTGAATTTACAAACATTAGCCTGGCAGAGGGCAGGGGCGGGAGGTTACACGTGGGAAAAGCCTGGGACTAAGTGACTGTTTCTCAACTTTGCACCAATGCCATTTGGGCCACACAATGCTTTGCTGGGGGCTGCCCTTTTCGTGGTTGGATATTTGGCATCATCTGCACTTCCCAGTGGCAACTCCCCAGTTGTGACAACTGAAATATCTCCACATACTGCCAAACATGCATGGCCGTGGGGGTTCCAATTGACTGTGTCTGGGAACCACAATATGAGAGGAGAGGAGGGATTCACTTGAACTGCAGCAGGAGTAGAGGAATTGATGCTGGGAGATATTGTAAGGAGGGGACTGGGGAGTTTGGTGACTGAGTCTCTGGCAGGAGTCAAGGGAAAGAACCAAGGGAAGATGACGAAGGTTTGTGCTTGTTCTTAATGCTCGGGGTTATAATGATGATGTGTGTAGAAGGAAAGCTGGATTATGGAAGAAGTATTGGTTTTACCACTGGGGCATCCTTGGGGGCTTGTGTCTACCCTTTATGTTGGTGCTGGGTGACTTTGCATGCACTATCACATTGATTGTAGCTACCTGAAGGCAGGCCATCCTTTCCCTTTCTCCACACACGTTATGAGATTCCAAGACTAAGGGCCCTTTCCCAAGGTCACAAATGCAGATTTGGACCCACCTTTCCTGATTCCACGGTCCATGCTTGTCCTGTGCCTGTCACCACCTTCTTGGGGTCCAGAAACAAGCATGGGGGGAAGGTGATTTGGAAGATCCCAGCAGGAAGGTGAGAGAGGCTCGTTTGTCCTGGCAGTGAGACGTGCAGAGTCGCATTGCCTGGGATTGGACTGGAGTCAGCCAAAGTGGCTCCTGGCATCGATGGGACTACAGTCACAAAGAGGCTCTTGCTTACACCTGCCCTCTTACAGCAAGCAGACAATGCTGATGTGCAGCTGGAACCTGACGATGCTCACACTTACTCCGCTGGTGAATCCTGTGCCTGTGTTTTCTCAACTTCAAACAGAAGGTAGATTTTGGCAGCTGGGTGCCGACTCCACCTGCAGGGGGATTACTCATATGCTGCCTTGGAGAGCTGCTTTCTTTTGAGCCAGGCTCAAACTCCCTATCTTTCATCTTAGAGCATGTGAATCAGGCAGAGGATGGACCAGACACAGTCGTTGGGCCAGGGATCTAGGCAAGGGGAGCATCCTAGCTGCACGGAATGATTTTCTGTGAGAATCATCCTGTGGGTGTTGGCGCCCAAAATGCCTACCTCTGGCATGATAGCTTAGAACAGAAATGAAAGAAAACAGTTAATCCAAAAACAGCCTTCTGCTGAAAGCGATCCAGCAACCAAAAGGTATATATTGACATCTACAAAGGATGTCTCAGAAGAGATTCCAATAAATTGTTAACCACAGTTGCCTTTAGAAGGACTCAGCAGACAGCAAGCTTTGAACAACTGGCTTTCCACTGAATGCGTTTTCTGAACATTTGATTTCACCATGTGAATTTATTACTTGGAAAGAAGCATGTTGTGGTAGAAGTCAGGGTGTGGGCAGCAGGGGAAGGGGCATGAAGGTGATTCTGGAAGCATGATTTTTGTTCTCTTTCTTGAGCTGGGTATTCACTTGTGAAAATTCTTTGAGCTGTCATTGATGGAACATGCATTTGTCTCTGAACATGGTATATTTTTCATGAAACATCACCCAAAAATGTTTAAAAAGTGAAACAAGCAAAAAATAGTCTTTAAGAGTCAATTGGTAGAAGCAGTGATTCATTCATGTAGTTTTAAAAAGCAAAAATGACTCCTTTGTGCTTATCCTGTGCATTAACTTAGGACACAGAGGTGAGTGAGGTGAACTCCCTCCTTCGCCTAGAGAAGACCCAGCCTCCTGATGGAGACGACGCCTGGCCCCCATAGAGCCAGTGTCACTTCCTGTCACTGCTGTAGCTCATTACCACAAGCCCAGCATGACATGATGATCTCACAGGTCGGTGGCAGAAGTGCGGCAGAGTCCTAGGCCTGGACATGCCTCCAAGATGGGTCTCCCGGCCTTCCCAGCTCTCACAGTCTGCCTGCATCTTTGGCTCATGGTTTCTTTGCTCCTCTTCAAGCACTTCACCTCCACCTCTGATTGTGTTGTCGCACCACTTGTTTCTGACTGTGCCAATTGCTTCTCTCATTTTCTTCACTTACAAGCAGATGACTACTTTGGACCCACAGGATAACCCAGGATTATCTGTCTCAAGATCCTTAATTCCATTTGCAAGGTCCCTTTTTGCCATGTAAGGTAACGCAGTCCGAGGTTCTGAGCATCAGGGCAAGGGCATGTTTGGGGTGTTATTATTCTGTCTATCGCAGCGTATGATGTAAGCAGTTCAAATGAAGGGAAGAAGGGAGAGTGGGCAATGTGGGGGGAGATGAGGGTGTGAAACAGCAGGTAATAGGAAGCACTTAGGTGAGGTGCCAGGTGAGGTGGGTGTATGTGAGAGGATGCCAGACGGGGGGTCACTTGAGCAAGTTTCTATAGGAGAGTCATCTGCAGGCTTGCCCAGGTCCAGCACCCTGAGGGTTTTTCTGAGGAAGCAGCCTTCCCACCAAGTCTGCATGAGGAGTAGCGAGTGGCTGCAGGGAGCACTGGAGGCAGAGCATGAGCCCATGCAAGACCTGGGAGTGGGCAGCAGTGGAGTGTATGACATGTCCGAGGTGCTGACCAGCAGCAACGTGGCCTGTGTCAAGGAGAGAGAGAGGGAAGACATTGAGATGAGGCTGACAAACTGAAAAGCACCTGCCACTGCAGGTAGCATCTTGCAGGAGGAGCTGCAAGAAAGGCCAGTGGATTCCCACCCATCTCTATAGCTCCTTCTCAGCAGCATCTACATGACAAAACCAGTGACATATAGTGACATCTGCACTGAGACTTTTGGAAACATGAGAAAATTTAATTTTTCTCAGTGTCTTTCACACAGCAAGCATGGCCTTCAGGTTGATGCGCTTTGTGGGGTAATTAGGATGTGAGAGGGGCTTCACGTTGTGGGTCTTCCTTATCTTGATTCCTGTGAAATTAAGTCTCTTCATTTCTTCTCATCTAGGTTGGGCCAGAGTGAAGGGGCCTATGGCACTATAGAGAAAGCGCTAGCCAACGAATATTAGTCTACCTGTCTTAGTACTTTTGTGCTTTTATTACAAAACAACAGAGACTGAGTAATTTATAATGAGCAGAAATGGATTTGGTTCTTGGTTCTGGAAGCTGGGAAGTCCAAGATCGAGGGACTGTATCTGGCAACCATCTTCCTGCTGTTTCATTTCATGGCAGAAGGATGAATGAGCATGTGCAAGAGGAGGGAGAGGGGAGACTCCATCCCATCACCGGGGACCCAGGCACTCCATAACTAGTCCACGCCCATAGCAAGGGCATTTGTCCATTTGAGGAGCCCTCATCACCTTGTTACCTCTAAAGGTCCTTCCTCTGGACATTGTCACACCAGGGGCTACGTTTCCATTATGTAAATTTGGGAGACAAATGCAAACCTTAGAATCACCTGTTGTTTCTCTCTGTGGGCATCTCTGGACATTCCAATACTTCCACAGCTACAACTCATGTCCACTCTAATTTGGAAGCTTATTCCATTGCTGTTCTCAGAGAAAACTCTGGATTCCAGCAGATTTATTTATTTTCCATTTACCAAAAATAAATCTACATCCCCATCTCCCTGCTTTTCATCCTGCCATCACCCACTTACCTTCCCAGGAATGAAAATGCATCATTGAGCCTCTTATGTCTGTGCTTCTCAGGGAAACTTTCCCTGAGACAACACAATAAATATTTTCCTAATCTGTGTGACACTATTGGAACAGAGAGGCATCAGGGAGGCATGTGAACTTTGAAGCTCATAAGTCCGGACTGGCCATTTAATAGCTGGAGGAAACATAACTTGATCCTTTGACTTTTCATTTTTTCCACTTTTTGAATGAACACACAAAAGCAAAACTAAACTCTACTCAGGAGGGAAAAAGTTCTTTGGCAACCATCTGCTTTCTCAGGGACTAGAAAAATATCAATAGGGTTGATTAGCTGTGTTTGCCAGCACCCCCAGTTGGGCATAAAAGATGAAAGCATCCTCGGGTCCAGGGCAATGCCAAGGGACTATAGCAAGGCCAAAAGAAGGCATTAGTCAAGGTTCTCCTGGGAAACAGAAAGAAGAGGGGATAAGCATACAAACATATAAAGAGATTTATTTTAAGAACCTGACTCGCACAATCGTGCGAGCAAATATGAAATCTTCAAAACTGCTGGCTGGAAATTCTAACAAGAGTTGATATGCGTCTAAAGGCAGCCCAGAGACAGAATTCCTTCCTCACCAGGGGAATTCGATCTTTTCTCTTGAGGCCCTCAACTAATTAGATGAGCCTATCAACATGTGGAAGGAACATGCTTTCTCAAAATCTACTGATTTCAATGTTAACCAAATCTAAAAAATACCTCCACAACATCTAGACTTGTGCTTTGAACAAAGAACTAGGATCCACAGCCTAGCTAGTGGATTCATAAAGTTGAATCAGCCTAAGAGGTGACTCATTCTAAGAACTTATTAGGATTTGCACAAATTTTCTTCCTTTCTATAAGTTGTTGCTCCACTCTGTTATCGATTTCCCTGGCTGTGCAGGAGCTCTTTGTTCAATAAAATCCCATTTATCTATGTTTGTACTTGTTGCCTGTACTTTGGGAATCATATTAAAAAAAAAATCTTTGCCCAGACCAATGCATCCTGGAACTATCCCCCTATTTTCTTCTAGTAGTTTTACAGTGTGGGGTCTTATTTTTAAGTCTTTAATCCATATTGTTTTGATTTTTGTATATGGTGTGAGGTAAGGATCTTTTATCATTCTTCTGCTGGTAGCTATCCAGCTTTTTTATAACACTTTTTGCTGAAGAAACTCTCTTTTCTCCTGTGGTGTGTTCTTGGCAACTTTGTTTAAAATCAGTATATTGCAGATGCATGGATTTGTGTCTGGGATCTCTAGGCTGATCCATTAGTCCCTGTGTCAGTCATGATGCCAGTACCATTCCTATTTTGATTACTATAGCTTTGTAGCATATTTCAAAGTCAGCAAGAGGCTTCCAGCTATATTTGTCTTTTTGTTTAAGATTGGTTTGGTTATTTGGGGTCTTCAAGAATTTTCATTTCTTTGAAATATGTCATAGTTGTTTTGATAGGGATTGCTTTGTATCTGTAGAATACTTTGGGTACTTTGAACATTTCAACAATATTACTTCTGCCAATTCAGGAACACAAATTGGGAGTTCCCTGGGGGCAGCTGAAGATAATAAAAGTAGGGGTGGAAATGATAGTGTAGAGGAGACAGAGTCCAATGTACTTAAGGTGTACTAAGAAATAGGGTTTTTGAGCAAAATAGTAGGAAGACAGGAGGACTAAGAAAAGGTGGATAGTGAGATCTCTCCAACACTAGGCACGACGGGGACTTTAGTAAAAACATTCCCAAACATTCTTTTAGGAATCTCCATTTATGGTGTGTTCAGGGAGAACCTTTTTAATTCCAATGTCTAGAAGCATTGGGTTTGTAGCTGCTTTGGAGAACAAAAGTGAGGGAGTTGTCTTGATGTTTGAGTTGCATGAGAATAAATCAACTGTGGGAGATAAAACGCAGGGAAGCCATGAGAGCAGAAACTGAAGAAGTGAAGTCTCCACCACGATCTATGGAGAGTTGTCTCCAAAGGCAGAGGGTGGGTTGAAGAATGAGGATTAAGCCATTTTAAATGTAAAATTTCAGGACAGGTGACCAGATGGCAAGAGCAAGTAGGGGTGCTCAAACAGGTGTCCCTTGGGGTACAGCATTTTACAGGAGTGCTGGGATGGCTCAGCTATGCACAATGCCTGGCACTGTGTGGGAGTTTAGCGACAGGTTGCCGCTGCAGTTACCTCCACAATGGGTATTAGCATGTAGTAGTTTTCCGTGAGCACATCTTATCCAATTTGTCTGGTCACTTCGTAATTCCTTTAGTATAGAGACTGTGTCTCAGCAATCATTGCATGAAGATTTATGGACACTTCCTACTTGAAAGCAGAGCTCAGAACACCTGGGAGACACCAAGATGAATCTACTGATCTCATCTCAAATGAATTCAAAATGAAAAAGGGGAGATAAAATTCATATGTGTAATTTCAATGTAAGCTACAAAACAACACCGTGAATGGTGACCCTTGACTTCTTTGTCTGACTCACGCAATAATACATATATATATATATATATATACACATATATATATATATAGTATTTTTTTTCAATTTTGTGCCAGCATTTCAAAATCTACAAGTTTTACATAAAAATCTAAATTTCTTTAAGGTTCTCTTGAAAAACTGCTAAGGCTACCAAGTAGAATCCCTGTACTAATTGATGCTCAATAATATTTACTGGGTTAATAAATAAGTTGAGAAGTCAATGAATGTGGAGTCACTGGAATATCAAAACAGTGTTCACTCTGAGAAGGAAGGAGGTCTGTCTTGTTCACCTCTGTACCCACAAGACGTAAAAACAATATTGGTTGAGATAATGTTGAGTCCTTTCATGAAGAATAATGAATAATCTGAAGAGTCTGTTGGTTTGAAATCACCAACACTTAGTAGAGTTCCAAGGGGGGAATTTAAATGTAGCTGCCAGATCTCTCGACAATAAAAGACCAGAAATTGATGGTCTACATCATGCCATGGGCCGGGAGTGGGGGGTGGTGGGGAAACAGCAGAATCAAAGAGAAAAGGAAATTTGAGCCCAACTCACAAAGCCTTCTTGGGAACAAACTGGAGCTGTGTCAACAACTACAGGCTTATCTACTGTTTTATTGAGATCTCAAAGGATCCCAACCACTGAGCTGGACGTACTTGCAGATAGCCCACTTATCCTCAGAATAGACCTGTGGTGTATGCATCAGTTATCTATGACCTTGACAGTACTGAAAAAAAAAAAAAAGTTACAAAATCCTCAATGTGAGTGAACTATTGCTTCTACACCTAGGAAAATACAGGAAGTCCTGCTAATCTGACCTGACCTGGGCAGCTAGGGACCTGAGGGTCAGCTGATTATTGACTGATGGAGGAAGGGTTTGGCTAGAGGGAGTCTGTGTCATGTGACTAGTCCCAGCATGTGCTCATGATGGAAGCAGAAGTTCAAAGGACCCAGCAGGTCTTGTGAGAGTCTTTCAAAGTCTCTGTTTGCATTATGGTTCTTTACATTTCATTGGCTAATGCAAACTGCTTGGCTATTCTGGATCCACAGGATGGGGAAATAAATTCTTCCTCCTTAGTGAGGAACTTCAAAGTGTCAAGGTCAAGGATTTAGATACTTGGAGGTGAGGAATTATGGCCATCAATGAAGTACATGGGAAAGTTAGTCCAATTTTGATGATGAAACAGAAGTTTATATAACCAAAAACAAACAAAAATTTAAAAAGCTTACAGATTTGAGTTTTAAACTCAGATTTCTTCAGTTCCACCCCATATTTATTTTACTATCAGTGCAGTTTGAAGGAACACTGATAATTTATGATAAATCAAAAGCACATGCATGGTGCTCTAAACTGAAGATGTCAAATCAGATAAATCATCTTTTGTCTGTAAGAAATCTGGGATATATAGAGAAAAATGAATATCTTTACTAGATGCACTGGGTTCTATGAATGGAGGTGGAAGACAAGGTATGAGGCCCCCAAAGAACAGAAATCCACTGGACACACTCAGTGGAAGGAAGTAGAAAGTTTTCCCCTAACACCACCATGCCTGAGTGGACTTGGAAGGTGAGAGGGTTCCAAGAAGAGACAGGAGGGAAGGGAGTCCCGGCAGGAGAGAGAGCACACAGGAGAGAGGGGAGGAGAGGGCCACTGCCCCGGGGGATCTAGCTGAGTACTTCCATTCCTTGAACACAGCCTTTTGGTCTGGAGTGACATCAAAATTACCTGGAACACTTAATAAGAAGGCAGCACCGGGGACCGGCCTTCAGAGGTGTGGATACGGCCTGTCAGGCCTAGAGGCAGGAGTGGGGTGTCTTTTCATTCAGCAGTTCAGTGGTTCTCATGCAGGTTCACCGAAGCCATTGCTATGGTTGTGATGTGGTTAGTCCCAACAAATGGCTCTTGTGCAGGAAGCTGATTCCTTGTGAAACAGCACTGAAAGTAGGTGGGAACTTCAATAGGTGGGTGGTGGATGATGATGAGGTCATGCGGAACCACCCCTGGAGGAAATCGATGCCTGACTGGAGACAGTGGGTTAGGTCTCTAGGGGTTGGATTGGCTACCATGAAAGTGGGTGGCTCTAAGTGTGCTTGTCCTCTTCCACACGCACGCTCAACCCTTTTGCTTCCTCTCACTGCATGGGCTCTCTTGCACACCCTCCCACCATGTGATACCATCTACTATGTTAGGACACAGCATGGGGTCTTGGCCAGATATAACTGCTGGATTTAGTCAGCTTTCTTTCTTCTGTGACCAAAAGACCTGCCAGGAACAATTTAGAAGAGAATAAGTTTATTTTGGGGCTCATGGTTTTAGAGGTCTCATCCATAGATGACTGACTTCATTCCTTACGGCCTGATGTGAGGCAGAGCATCATGGTGGAAGGTTATGGTGGAGGAAAGTAGGTCAGGACATGGCTACCAAGAAGGAGAGAGAGACACACACACGCACACACACATACACAGAGAGAGACAGAGAAGGAGAGAGAGAGAGAGAGAGAGAGAGAGAGAGAGAGAGAGAAACAGAGAGAGAGCGCTTTGTTTAACAAGGACAAAATATGAATCCCAAAGGCACCCCCCCACAGACCCATCTCCTGTAGCCATACTTTACTTGCCTACAGTTACCATCCAGTTAATCCCTCAGAGTAGTCATTTTATCTCTAAACATTCTTGCATTGTCTCACACATGAGCTTTTGGGAGACACCTCAGATATGAAACATAACACAGCCCAATCTTTGACTTTCAGCTTTCTAAACATTGACCTAAAGTAAACCTTGTTTCCTTTTAAAATACCCACCTTGGGTATTTTGTTATAGCAATATGAAATGGATTAGGACAGCCATAATGGGAGAAATGCCCTCTCTGTAAGGTGCAAGGAATGCAGAGAAGATGGAAAATGAAGTGGTCAGGTCACTGAGGATCAGAAAAAGAAGGATCTTTAAACCATGCCGATCATTGAATTTATTTTCTATGTAATGAAGACCTCTCATGTAAAATGAAGAGAATATTGTGATCACATCAAAATGCTGGAAAGTCACTGCTCCTGTTTTGTGTGGTGTTCAGATTAGAACTGAGAGGAATATGAGCAAGAGGAAGCCTTTGGGAGGTGGTCCTAATAATCCTGTGGAATCTCAACAAAGATTCAGGAGATTCTGATGCGGCACATAATTGATTCTGGAACACTGCTGTAAGTTGATAGCGCTCACTAATGATATGATGAATGAGGAAACAAATGTCAAAAGAGTGTGTTTGGGGATGGAGACACGAAGACTTGCCATTCTAACTCTTAGGAATTGGAATTGAGCACGCATTTGGAGAACTCTCATTGCTGGTGAGTTGAATGCTGGTGTACATTTGTTCAGACATGACTCTTCTGTCTGAATTTAACATCCTTTCAATCTAATCCTCTTGGAGGGAGTAGAGCTCCTTCATTGAAGGATCGTTAAACATACACATCTCCTTCCAAGATTAATTAGGCAATCTCTCTGGGTCCATCCTATTAACCTGTAATTAGAATGTGAAGATACTCATGCTCCACGACACACACTTTAATTGCATCTCACCGTGTGCTGATAATGCATACTCCATTGGAAAACAAGCGGGAGGAAGGAGATTGGTTGCAGAGAAAAGTGGCTGTCCCTTCTGGCCTGGCTCCAGGCCTGGCGGCCTCAGCTCCCCATCCCCCTTTATTCAGTGGATCCTGGTAGATTTTCCTGTGAAAGGTAGCAGGCAGGAGGATTCAAGAATCTGGGCATTGTGCAAAACAATTTGACCAAGGTGCATTAAACAGGCACATTTGTACACTTCCTGAGTTTCTCCCCTTCCCCAAGCGTGTTTCTAGGAAGAACAGATCACTTAAGATCGCATTCACCAGTCAGGCAATGAAGTTGGAAATGGCAGCACAGATATTCGTGTCCCACTCTTTAAATGCAAAAACTAGAATTTGAGAATAGGATCCAAACTCGGTTCTTCTGATTTCCAAACTCAGTCTTTCTGATTTCCAGCCCAGTTCTCATCCTCGGATGTTCCTGTCCACCTCACAGGCAGGTGAGTGCAGTCTCATGCCTTCCTGTACAGGCTGTGGCAGGGGTGTTTTACCTTCCCTGCTCTCTTCCATCCCTGTGTTCAGGGAGCACCTCCTGAGCCACAGTACAGCGCTAACACTGGGAAAAGGCCCCAGTTCCTGCCCTGATAGAGCTTTCAGTCTCAAAGTTAATTAATGACCGTTTTTATAAAACTGTAATTTTTCATTTAAATGGGTAATATCTGTGAGCCCATCATGATGCAAATGTTCCCATTCAGCTGGACTCCCTGTTGATGCTCTTAACCAGCATGGATGGTGGTGACATTTCTTCATCGGCAGAGCAACGGATCCAGAAGAAGAGTCTACGAGTTAGAGGAAAAGAGAAAACTCTAGTTGGTTGGATGAAGCCCCTCCCCAACCTATGAACACCTCCTAATCCCAGAACCTGAGGAAGTGGGAAGCAGGTCCTTGCAGATATGATCTAACTGGTCCAAATATCTCTAAAGATAGTTTCCATTGTTCAGAGGAGCCCTAAATCCAATGACAAGTGTTCTCAGGAAAGAGAGCAAAAGAGAAGCACACAGGGAGGTGAAGTCACCTGGAGTTGGAGGCAGAGCTCAGAGCAATGTAGACACGGGTAAGGAGTGCCCAAGGGTACCAGGAGCTGGAGATGGGGGTAAGGACCCCTCCCTAGAGCCTCTGGAGGAGCAAGGGCCTGTGACGCTTAATCTTGGAGAGAATAAATTCCTGTTGAAAGCATCCCTATTTGTGGCCACTTGTTCAGGCATCCCAGAACCAGGAGCCAGCTCACCTCACAGGTGGGCACGTGGTATTGGACCTTGAACGAGGAGCTCATTGTTAGGCTCAGGCAAGCCCAAGGTCAGACATTGTAGCATCCTGAGGTCAGCTCAAGGCATCCAGCTGGCCTCACTGCAGCGGAGGCCAGTTCAGAACAGAACTCCAAGACAACAGGACTGACGAAGGTATTTCATGAAAAGAAAGGTCATCAGTGTCCAATGCTAGGCAGTGGGTGACCACTGAGAAAGGAGACCATGTTCACTGAGCACCTGAATACGGGGGTTATGTCCCTTTGTGCCTTTTCGTCCTTGAGTCTTCCGGTGCCCATGTGTACCAGTTGACCACCAGGGAGAAAACAAGGCCAGTGATGATCCAGGGTGCCACCCTTAACACATGGCATCTCATTGCAATTCGGAAAAAAGCATCATTCCTACCTCAGAGGTGGAAAATCGAGGCTCGGGGTGACCTGTGACTTCTCTGTGTGACTCCCATGTTTCTGTGACTCCAGCCACGTCACTTGGCCTCTCTGTGGCCAGCCTTGACTTCTCCATGGCCTTGATTCCTGCCTTCTTTCTGAGCACCTCCTCTCTATCTTCAGATCTGAGTAAGATATTTCTGCCTGCCGCTGACTCACAGTCTAGAAAGGGGGAAGAGCTAGAGTTAAGTATTTAGCACAAAGGAAGGAAGAATAAGGAGCATGAGCAGCAGTGAGGGAGCTCAGAAAACAGACCTGACTCTTGGTAAACAAGAACACACGGCACCGGTCCTCGTGGGAAATGCCTCGCTTCTATGTGAATGCATTCAGTCTGAGGCAACTTCTACCTCAGTTGGACCAAGAAGCCATCTTCTAGCTCCTTTTCTCTGTTGATTTTCAGTGTTTAAAATACCTTCGAAGCAAATGAGGAAATCACTTTCCATTTTGCCAATGTTTGCCTTCCAGTGTTTTGAATGAATCGTCTCTGCAAACTGCTAAACTAATTGAAGTGCCACCATTTCAGCTGAGAAAACATCCTGCTTTGCCAAGGCGCATTTGCTTGTGTACCTGACCCACCCCAGGGCCTGGGGCTGGGGAAATAATCTGTGTTAGCCCAAATGTCAGGTGCAGAATGGAAAGTCATGTGTTTTGGTTCATTCTGTTTGGGGAAGATGGGGCTGAGGTTCAAAGGGACCACTTCACACTTGAATGGATACTTCTCTTTGTTGAGAAGTGCAATGAATGATTAGCTCAGGCAGGGTAGGTGACTTGCCCATGGCTACAGATGGAGGAATGCAGTCAAGTCCCAAGACCTTGTCCTGCCCCAGCAAGTGCCACACTGACTCAGAGTGGAGGCCAATTCCTGAAAGGCTAGAGGAATTTAATTTCCTCCCTGATATTTGAGATTTTACTCAATTAAAGGACTGGGGTTTTAAGTTCAGTTCTCTATCACACCTGCCCTTGACTTTCTTATGTTCCAAATATATCACTCAGTGTCTCATGAATGAGACACTTACCAAAAAGTGAGCAAACAAATGAAAATAAAATGCTTTAAAAAAGACCCTCAAAAGGAGCCTCAGAACTTTCCATGAATCAGTTTTTTGAGAAAAGTGTTATCCACTCTTAAAGAAATCCAACTTATTCTCTTGACAGATTTATAAAACTGGGTTATTTCATCATAAAAGATGATACTATATATGTGATGCAGTTCAAGGAATGTGCCAGGGATATGTTTTTCCTAGTTCAAAACATATCTTAAGGATGGAAGGGAAAAATGTCCACTGATCCTGCAACAGGATCAGGAATGAGATGACGTTTCATTCACCTTAGGAGAGAAGAGACCCTGACACTTCACGGAATTATTCAGTCTCTTAAAATAGAACTAGATGCCAAACTGGAATTCACTTTGAAAAAAAACCTGGTTTTCCTTCTTTAATTAAAACTACTGTGCTCAATTCAAAGCAGAACTTTATTACAAAAATAATTTTATTATAAATATTAGAAAATGTTAATTGTACTGATCAATGGGTTTGATGTAACATTTCCGGACATGCATGTACCGTATTTTGACCACGCTCACCCTCCCCACACCTTCCATCCACCTCTCCCTTGGTCCCCTGTCCCCCTCTCATTCCCTAATAGTCCCTCTTTTATATTCAAGTTTTCTTTTTTTTTTTAAGTTTGAGAAATGGGGACACAGCAAGTTAAAATGCTTCTGTATAGCCAAAGAGAAAATAGCAGAGTGAGAAGTCCACCTTGAGGGTGGGAAAAGAGTCTCTGCTAGCTATTCACCTGACAGAAGACTAACAGAATACACAAAGCTGAGCTTTCTAATGGTTGAAATTTACCCAGGTGTAGAAAAGACCATCTAGTATTTTGGGATCAAGCAAACTCTTCTGTAGTGAGTGGATTTCCAGAGATGAGTCACTGACATAGACAAAATTATCTGTGTCCCCAATACCCCGTGCCCAGCCTGGGACTTGGCGTACAGAATACATTCAATATAACATATTGAGCATAATCTGGCCATATTTTAGTGACTGGATACCTTAACACTTAGTGAATTTCATCTTACATTTTCCAATGCCAGAAAACAGTCCCCTGAGCACAACAAGCACACACTGATGTTCCTGAGACTGAGTGTGTGGAAGTCACTACATCAGAGAAGGAAGTGCGATGCACTGTAGGGCCTCGCGTAGAGATAAAGCCTCAAGAGTGTGAGTGTCATGCTGGGCTCCATGACGCTCGCTGGAATCCACCCTGGGCTTGCAAGGCTTCATTTAAACAGTGTGATAAAAACAGTAACACTCATCAATGGTGACCATTTTTCAGGCTCAGTTCTAAGCACGTTATGTTAATGTGTTCAGCATCCACTCACAACACGGCAATGTCCCTGCTTACAAGTGGAGAAACCAAGGCAGGGGGTGGTCACTTACCTTGCACTCTGACAGCAATTGGCACTGTCTTCTGCTCACAGCACGTGTTGCCTGGTTCACTGGTATATCAACTCCTGAAATCCAGACCCAGCGTCCATCTGTCCTGCTTCCTTTTAAAATTTTAAGCCAAAAATAGTGTCTGAAAAATGGACTTTATGCCTTTTGCGTTTATTTTTATTGTTGTTATATTTATTATTAACTACTATGTTTCAGAGACTTTAACTAGACCATCTTAAGTAATGGCCCCAGTAAGTCTGGGAGATGGGCGTGTTAGTTCCATTTTATATAGAACACGTGGGCAGCACGAGGCTACGAATTCCACCCAAAGTCTCAAAACTGGCAAGTGGCAGAGACTGGATTTAAATGAAGGTTTTTCTATGCCTCCAAAGTGGAGTTTCTCTCTTTCTCTCCGTCCACCCCTCAACAAAATATAGGCTAAGATAGCTTACCGTTTCTTGCACAATCATAGCCCATCCTAAACGGGAGGGGGCAATGCTAGGCTGGGCTCCACCAATGGGTCCTTGACTCTGGCCTGGTTGTTTTAGTCACTTTTTCTCTGCTACAACTGAAAGACCGACCAGAACAACTATAGAGGAGGAAAGGTTTATTTAGGGGTTCATAGTTTCAGAGGTCTCAGTCCATAAGTGGCCTGCTCCATTCCTCAGGACTCAAGGTGGGGCAGGACAACATGGCGGAAGAGTGTGGCAGAAGCAGCTCACTTGGTGATCAAGAGGCAAAAAGACACCAATATGTACACCAAAGCCAGGCTCCCTAATTCCCACCTCCTCTAGCCACAGCCTAACACTTCAGTTACCACGGTTAATCCCTATAAGGGGATTAATTCACTGAATGGGTTAAGACTCTCACAACCCAATCATTCCTCCTCTGAACCTTCTAGCATTGTCTCACACATGAGCTTTTTGGGGACACCTCACATTCAAGCCATAACAGTGGTCCTCTCTGAGCTTCTGTCTTCCATTCTCAAAAAGGGCAGCTTCCTGCACATGCTCCTCTCCCCAGACCTTCCTAGGCTGAAAGGTCTGTTAAGTTCTATTTCTTTGCTGTTCCTTTGATTCTCCTCCTATTGTGTTCTTGTGGTTGGCCTTTGAGTGTGTGTGTTGGCATGGGGTGGGCTGGGGTGTCCCTGGTGTACATGTGTGTCTGAAGGCAGTCACTCTTCTGGAGCATCTCTTTATGACTCAGAGTGCTTGTGGGCTGTTTCCTTGTCTGGCTGGCTCTTACCTTCCCTTCACAACCTGGTTCTCAAAACCATAGTCTTTTGTTTATAAGTCTGTTTCTAGAGCCTCTGAGAAAGGCTTGGATCAAGGGCAATGGAACTGGAAAGAAGATCTGAAGTAGACCAGGGCCACCTAGGAAGGAGTCTCCAGGGCCAGTGGCCAGTACAATGTCCTGTGGTCAGAGTTACTTATAGAAATCACGAGTCTGATGCATGCCTGAAGGCCTAATTGAGAGAGACTGAGCATGAGTGTGCATGCTGTTTGAGAGAATGCAGTTCTTTCTTGACCCAAGGGAGATGTATCTGTGATAGTCACACCTATGTACCAGGAACTTTACCCTGTCAGCTGGCTGCATCAGTTGTGGTCCTATGACCCTTGAGGTCCAGGGAGGACTGGATTCTGAAGATTTTTCCAGTGTTTCTTCAAATTCCCAAGGGGTTTGGACCTCAAGTCATTGCTGGCTTCAAAATACTGTGTCTCCCTGGGCAGCTGTGCTCTTCCTTTGTGTTGATTTCAAATGTGAAACTCAACCTTTTCCTCAAGTCAGACTGTGGATTATTCCTGCCAGGCAATAGCCAGGCTGGGGCCCCCTCCCTGGGCTGAATCTTCTGCTCTGCCTGTGACCCAGCCCCCAGCATGGGGTTTCTCATGTTGTAGAAGATCAAACTATTTATGTGAGATAAAAGGATCTCCACATTTTTATCATGTAGATTTGCCATCTGAGTGCTGGAAGGATCCACATTATTGTACTGACCTATGAACACCCACATTCCATGACCTATACAGTCACAATTTTATCTTGTTTATCACAAATACCAGGGTCCAGAGAGGAGGACTTGAGCTCTAGAGTGGGTAGAACCATGTTTTCCAAAGAAATGTGTTCTAATTTTGATTCCGGTATCCATCAACGTGGCCCCACTTGAGAAGAGGATTTTTGCAGGCATGGTCAGCACGTTACAATGGGCTTATTATGGAATAGGGTGAGCTTTCATCCAGTGATTGATGTCCTTGTAAGAAGATGAGAGAACACACGGGGACACACAGGCACATCACAGAGGCAGAGACTGGAGCCTGTGTCTATGAGCCAAGGCATGATGAGGCTGCAGGGACCACCTGAAGCCAGGAGGGAGCCTTGCGGGTGGGACAGAGTCTGTGGACACCTTGTTATCTGGCTTCTGGCCTCCTGAGCTGTTTTGGCTTTTTGTTTCTGCAGCCCTGGGAGACTGATCCCAGCTCAGCACCATCAGTCAGTTTTCCTGTGGACACAGTGGAACCAGTGGCCTGGGCAGGACTTGATAGGTGATGAACTCCCACTTCATCCTCAGGCACCAGGGTCCTTCTCCTGGCCTATCCCTTTGCTGCTCCCTGTTTGGGCCCTGGTCCCATTGCAGCCAGCTTGAAGCCACTGCATTTATGTCACCCATGAGCAAACTGCCGCTCTGGGAGGGAAATGGACACCCAGGTAGGGGCTGAGGCTACTCTGCATCTCACTTTCTCCCCTCTGAGTTCCCCATATCTTTTAGCAAGTCTCTCTATTACTAAAGTCGCCCGTGCTCTTTGAAGACACACTGAAGGAGGTGGGTCCAGTGGGGAAACCTGGCTCCCTGGTGTGACTCTTCTGCCACCCAATCATGCTGCTGCGGTTGACACTCAATTTCTCCTGTTTGTAGTTCAGATGTTGGCATCTTCCCAGCACATGCCCATTAATACACGGACTCAGGTCCCCCTACTTTATAGAACAGGAATGTAGCAGTTTGTTTTCAAAATGGTATATAATGAATACGATCTGAGAACAGTACCATCTGTGCCCAACCCCAAAACAAACCATGGAGACAGGTTCTGTAGCCAAGATGGACGAGTTTCACATTGTGCTTGGCAAAGGGCATCTGAGAGGCTCCCAGGGTCTAGGTGCTGCCGAGATGCTGAAAGAAATACCAGAGTTGGTTCCATGCAGTGACGAAGCACATCTGCAAAGTGCCTCTTGGGGGTGGGAATGTTGGGTCACAGGGTTGGGGTGTATTAACATTTTAATCAATAATTCAATAGTATTTTATCATGATATTTGATAAATTCTCATTTATATTGCTGAATTTTACTCTTCAACTATTCCATCATCTACAAGCTTTTAAAATATCACCTATAAAATATCACCTATAATAGTTTTCATCTCCAAGAACTAGTCTTCTCCTCTGATTCTCTCTTGGTCTCCCTCTCCCCTCTTTGTAGCAGGCAATTTGATTTGATAGATATAATAGTTTCCTAACTGTTTCGCTGGCGATATGTGGAAGGAGAATTAAACACAGCACAGTCCTGCTTTTTAAAACCTGCTCTCTCTTAAGTTCTGAGGCCCGGAAGACAGTGACTGGAGTTTGGATTGGGCTCTGGCTTCGATGGCCTGTGTGACTGTGGGAAGCAGGTAACCCCTCTGTGCTCTGTCCTCATCTGTGAAAAGGAACCATGGCTCTTCCTTGCTTGTGGCATGTGGTGAGGGTTGGACGAGGCGGGGGGCCTGGTGGGCTCAGATGCAGCCAGGTTCCAGTGAGACCCTAGTTCTCTGTAATTGTCATTTGATGCTGTTTTTCCCAGACTTCCAGAGATCCCTGGTTTTACCCTGAATTGACATGGAAAGAACTAAAGGACTTATGGTCAGTGGGAGGTATGGATTTCTTGACACTTACCTTGGCCCTTCAGAGCCACAAGTTCTGCATCCATAGATTCAACCAACTTCCGGTCAAATATAATAAAATAAATACTTCCAGTCACCCTTGAGTGCTACCCTGACTCCACAAGTGCAGTGACTCGAGGTGTATGCAGCTCAGGCCTCCACATGGCATGGCCCCGTCTGCAGCTCTGGTGGGTTGAGCACTGTTAGACTCAGTTCTTGTTTGTTTCTATGTAGTCAGGCCAACAGTGGTGGTGTCTGTTCACGTGCCCTCTTCTTCCTGTCTTTATTCTCTATACAACACAGCCCAATAGCTATTCGCATAGTAAGTCAGTTTTTCATCTTTGTGATCAAAATACCTGGCAACAAAAATTTAGAGGAGAAAAAGCTTATTTTGGGCTCATGGCTTAAGAGGTTCAGTTCCTGGTCTTCCTCCTCCTTTGCTCTGGACCTGAAGACAGACAGAGCATTCGTAGTAGCTGGGAAGCAGAGAGAGAATGCAAGGAGCCAGGGACAAGATATAGTCCCCAAGGGCATGCCCCCAGTGATCTACCTCCTGCAGCCACAGCCCACTAGCCCCCAGTTGCCACCCAGTAGTACATTTAAGCTACTAATCCATCAAATGGGTCAGTCCACTGATTAGGTTGTAGTCCTTATAATCTAGTTATTTCACTTCTGGACAATCTTGCATTGTCTCACACATGAGCTTTCAGGGGATGCCTCATATCCAAACCTTAACACATAGCATTTTCATGGTCGTAGGTATTCTCATTGGTAGAGATGATGTAAGTGATATGGGAGATGTGCAGAGGCTACATGCAAACACCATCATCTGTGATGCACGTGAGCAAGTCTAGATACTGTTACATCAAGGAGTCATGGAACCAATCCCCTGCAGATACCGAGGAGTGGTCAAGTTTCTGTTCTCTGCACAGGATCCTCCTCCATGAGAAGCGGACTGTGGCCTCCATGGGTCAATAAAGGGGAAATGCAGGTGGCAGCTTCGTGGGAGGCTCGCAGACACATCTCTGGCTGACACAGCAAGGAAGGCCACTGTCCAGAAGCTGCTTTTAATCCCCAGAAAAGCTGATTTTTCTATCGCCCCCTCCACCATACCTTGGTCTCCCGTGGAGGTTGAAGTTTTCTGGGGCCTTGTTCTACTCCTCTCTCTAACAGGGGAGGGCTCCCGGGAGAGATCGTGGCCCCATTTCCTACTTGGAGTAGTTTATTCATTTATCCACTTTTCTCTGAACACCATGGCTGGCCCCTTCCTGGGCATGGATGGCACTGAGTGATCAAATGGGTCCTGTCTGCATGAGTTTAATGTCGAGTGGGGTGGGGGAGGCCATCTGGGGAGTAAACAGGAAGCGTCAGAAGAGAAAGTACCGAACCCTGCTTTCGCTGGTGTTGTATTCTCCATGGTGATGTGTTGAGTCTGGGGCGAGTGTATTTTGCTGCCATGTTCAGATGAGAAGCTGAAAGTGCAGGGCGATAGCTCCCGCCCACTGTGGGGAGTGAGGATGTCAGAGCTTTACCTCTGGTGGGACCCCTCCTGGGCTTTTTGAACACTAGAGGTGGCCAGGTGCATTTCCTGGGCAGAAGTGACAATGGTGGAGGAAGCAGAGGCGATTTCCTTTCATTCTTTGTGGGCATTCATTTGGGACATTGCTGGAAATCTATATGTCAGTTTAATTGCCAGTCTGCCCCCAAATAAGTGAGTCACCCAAAGATATCTTTTATTTTTAATTTTAGTTAATCATTAGAGTTGCATGCATTTACTGTGTAAAGCATGCTTTAAAGTATATATGCATTGTGGAATAATCAAATTTAGTTAATTGACAAATGCATCACCTTGCTTAGTTATCATTTTGTGGTGAGAACACTTGACAGTCTCTGTATTTTTTCAGAATACAATACATTATCAATAACTATAGTCGCCATGCTGTTCAATAGCTCTCTTGAACTTATTCATCCTAATTGTAACTATGCATTTTTGACAACACTGCACCACTCTGCCCTCCCTCATTACCACCCCAGCCATGGTGCTCTCTAATTCTACGCAGTGTACTTTTTTAGGCTCCACACAGAAGTGGGACCATGTGGTATTTGTCTTTCTGTGCCTGGCTTATTTCACTTAACATAATGTTCTCCAGGCCCATCCACGCTGTAGTGATTGACAGGATTCCATTCTTTATGGCTGGATGGCTTTCTTCTGCATGTAGATAACATGTTTTCTTTATGCATTCACCCACTGATTGTCATCTAGGCTGATTGCACATCTTGGCCATTGTAAATGGTGCTGCAATAAACATGGGAGTGCAGGTGTGTCTTCAGCAAACTTGTTTCAAAAATGTCTTTTTAGAAAATCTTTTCTCTAAGCATCTGGTATTATCATTTGTATCAGAGACCCCCAATTGAGAGTCATACTGTGTGTCAGTCAAACATCATTCCAGCACATTGAACAGCACTAGCTCCTTCCAACAGGGCGGTGATAGGGATGTCTGATCGTCATTGTTGAGGCTAAGAAACTAAGACTGAAAAATTCAGCGAGAGGCTCAGCGTCTCACAGCTAGACAAAGCCAGAAGGCAAATGCAGGTCCACTTGGCTCCCAATCTTTGCCTTTTGAAATATGCCATCCTTTTATATGTTTCCTGCTTTAATTCAGGACTGGTTCTGGGTACAGAAAAAAATAGATTGCAAAGATAAAAATCAAAATCCTAGCTCAGAGAGGATGAGCTACCGAGAAGCTATAAGAAACTTGGACTTGACATGAGCCAAGTGCAAGTTTACCTGTGAAGAGCCTAGAAGCAGGGCCTGCAGAAGGAACCCGCCACTGTTGTACCTTTCCTCCCACCTGCTCTCTGGAAGGAAGTGCCATTTTTTCATATCCACGTTAATTTAAAGTCACACATGAATGTCAGACTTATTCTCATTAATTTTAATTTTATAACATTTTTCTCCATCCTGCATAAAGTTTCTCTTAGAACGCTATAATCTGTTCAGCTCGGGTGCATTCATCCTGATTATTTAACCTCGGCTAATTTTTGAAGACTCTTCTCCAAAGCCCCCGTGCACATTCTGCAGCAGCAGCATATTTCCAGAGGAGTAATCAAGATGGTCAGTGATATGACATCTCTTTCCATTGGGTCCAGATCTCTTCATTATTGTGTCCTTTTTTCTTTTAGTAGGTGGGAACTGAGGATTTAAATTGAACATTGGCAACGAAGAAAAGCTTAAATTCAGACGGGGAACAAATGTACATGTCTTGAAGTGTGGATATCTTTGGAGAACAAAGAAAAATATTCTGAATTTAAAAAATACCTGAATGGTGATCGAGAGGGGAAAAATAATGGATTCGGTTGGAAATCTCAGTTTTTTTGGCTTCATTCATTTTTAACCTTGGGGAAGTCATTTAACCACTCTGAAATAGATTTTCTATTTTCTTTCATAAACTACCTTACATAATCTACCAAAAATGATAACAGCTATAGTTTCACATTTATGAGGATTACTGACATGCGAATGACTTGACCAAAACCTTAAGGCATATATTTGGGAAAGACAGACTTTGGGTCCATAGATATCCAGCCTCAGCACCGTGCTAATTCCACAAGACCACAGCCAGGAAGCTTCTTAGAAAGTGAGGGCATCAGGGTCAGGTGATCAACAGATCTGAAGCCTGGCAAGTGGGTCGAAATCAAAAGGACAGATGTCAATAGGGGATGTACAGAATCCCATGCCAGTGTGACTGGGGGACCACAGAGAGTAAAGGAAACAGCTGTCAGACCTAGATTCTGGGCACCCTGTACTTACCAGTCCTCAGAAATGAAGATGTCCACCTGCCGAAGCTAAGTTAAGACATCCCTCCCCCCACCCATCTGTCCATTCCTCCCTCTGTCCACTCACCCATCCAAAGTATATTGAGCTCTTTTTATGTGGTAGGTACCAGGCCACATATTGAGAAAGCAATTCTGAGAAACTCGATTCTGTTCCTGTCTTCTTAGAATTCACAGCCCAGGATGTCTCAAGAGTCATTAATGTGAGAATAACACAAATATATAAATATAAATTGTGACAAATGCTTCCAAGAAATGGAAATAGTATCTGGGGTCTGACTAGTTTCCCTGAAGAGAGTGATGTTTGACCTGAATGGTGGTGAGCACTAACCAGGAGGAGGGAGAGGCAAGAGCCACTTCTGACAGCAGGATGTCATGTAGAGAGGTCATGGATCTGACCTTTCAATTCATTGGTTGCACCATGCTCCCTCCTGTTCTTGGCAGGACCAAGACTTAGCCGCAGAGCTGTAGGAAACCAGATGAGGCAGGTGGAGAGGGCTCACCCACAGGGACTTCAGGAAGGTGGTGTCTTTACCTTAAGAATAGGGGTTTGGTGGAGGGTGAGCCAGCAATCAGATTTACATTTTGAAACTATTGCTCAGACTTCAGGAACTGTCTTGGGAAGAGAAGTCATGGAGAGATCACCTGTTGAGCTGTGTGTATTGGCACTGCCATTGTACCTGAGGTCACATCGATAGCAAATAATACCCCAAGACTGGTACCAAGGCCTAAAGAAGAATCAGTCTCCTCACAATAGGACATGCTTAGGGGGGCTGTGTGGAAGCAGAAGGCTGACCCTGATGGAGCACTGGAGTGTGTGAAATGGTCTACTGACCACTGTGGCTGGAACGCTCTGTGCCTCCAAAGGCTCATGTGTTGGGAACTTGGTCCTCAGTGTGGTGTAGCTGAGAGGTGGTACTGAATTTTTAGAGATGGGGATTAGTGGAAAATGCTTAGATCCCTTGGGATCCCTACCCTCTAAAGGGACCATGGGACCCGTCACTCCCTGCTTCCTGTTTGGAGATGCATTCTCTCCCTGCCACACAAACTCCGACCATGATGTGACAGTCAAGCTGGTCCTCGCTGAAGCTGAGCCAAGGTCACTGTCATGCCCTTGAACATTCTTTCTTTATAAACTTAGCCTGCCTCATTTTCATTACAGTGATAAAAAAAAAAAAAACAGACAAATTTGTAGCTTATATTAGTTTTCTAGGGATGGAATGAAGTTCTACAAATTGGATGGCTTTAAGTAACAAAAAAGTATTTTCTTAGTTCTCCCGAAGGCTGGAAGTCCAAATTAACATGTCAGCAGGATCATGCTGTCTCTGAAATCTCTAAGACACCGGTGATGTGTCTGCAATATGCCTGATTTTTGGACAGCACACCAGCAGCCTTCTGGGGAAGGTGTTCCCCTCCTCCTGTTGCAGATGGGGATGTGGAAATTTGGAGAATATAAAACTCTTCCCTTCTGCAAAGCTGGAAAGTCGAAGGTTGGCATTTGTGCTTAGATAGTGTTTTCTTTTGTTTTACTTCCAAGCCCTGGATCTTTCATTATTACCTCTCTGCATGGTGGGGAGGAGAAGGCCCACCCTATCCTCCCTGGGTGCCACCTTCTGCAAAAAGAATCTCAAGCAAACACTGATACGTCCAGCGGACCTCAGCTGGGAGTCTTTAGGGATCAGGTCAGTGGTCAGGGGCTCCTCCTCAGACTTCTGGAGGAGAATAGTCTGTAATGAGTTGTTGAACAATCCCACTCTCTGACCCATTGTCATTGTTAAAAATTGTACAATAAGAATCTCCATTAAAATAAGTGTACATTGTAATTGGTATAATTGGGTTTAAAAAAAATTGTGGGAAATTGGATCTGCTATTGTCTTCTCTCTTATTTCTTTTTTCCTTTCCTTTCTCCTCCCCATTCTCTTTCACTTTTGTCTATATGAGTTTTGTGTATGTCTTTGAGCAAATAAAAGAGCAGCAAAAGGATCTAATTCTGGGACACACCATGTGTCAGTCACTTTCTGTTGCTTTAACCAAAACATCTGACAATAGCAACTTAGAGGAGAAGTTTACCTGGGCTCACGGCTTCAGCTGCTGCAGGGCGGCTCCCCATGCTGGGTAGTGTATTTCCACATGGCGGGTGATAGATGTTAACTCTCCCCTGGTGGGTGACTGGGGTTCCTTGCAGTGCCGTGTTTGGGATTCCCCACACTGCAGTGTGTCCTAGCAAGGGTGATGCTCAGTCTTGCTGATGGCGTATGGCTCCACCTTCATGTCCCCTCTGGTGAGGTGCCTCCAGTCCCTTTTTTTCTGGAGTCTGCTTTCCCCTGTGGGCAGGCCTCGTGCACAAGGTCCTTTGACGCAGCTCTTACCCAGCTGTGCTGCAGACATGCAGGAAGCAGGCCCTGGCCACACTTCGGGGAAGTGTGTTTCCCTGCAGCTTGCTTTCTTCGTCTGCTGCTGGGACAGCTGCAGCTGGCCCTCCCCTATAGGCAGGGTCCAGCACCATCCCTGTGCCTCCAACTCTTCAAGGCTCATGCCAATTTATGAGGGTGCTCTGTAACTGTGTGCTGGGGAGCCATGGTCAGGATAGACTCAGGGTTCCCCACACAGCTGTCCTCGCCTCCTCAGGGAAGGAGAAAGATGCCACCCATGCTATGAGACCGTTTCTTGAAAACAGCCTGTCGATCAATCTGCTGAATGCATATCTGGAATTCTTTTGTAGATAGATAGCTTGGTGGGGAGTTTGAGCAGTGGGCCTCAGGACTTGTTTTGTCCCCTCTTGGTGAACGGGGCAGAGATATGCCTAACTTCATCCACGGAATATAAGGGCAATTAATTTCCATTGTGCCTGTTTCGAGATCCCAATGGGAACCATGGAGATAGACATATTCCATTTACTAATGTGAACAGGCACACGAGATAACTTGCCATGTGTCCCAGAAGATGGGAGAAGTTTGGGGTGACAAGAGTAAGCTGATTTTGTGCTGGGAAGAGAGGACATGGGAAGGGCAGGCAGGTTGGGCCCAGATGGCAAACCCAGCATGATCCTGCTTCCCTTGGTACCTGGTGCTGGGTACCTACTCCAGCTCGCTCTTAACTTACTGAGTTGGTCTTGGTCCAACTCAGGCTTTTCCCAACACCATTTTAAAACCAGTAGTAGGTTGAATGCTGCCCCCCCAAATTCATGATCACCCAGAACCTCAGAATGTGGCCACATGTGGAATTAGGGTCCTTGCAGTCAGTCATAGACAGGTGAAGATGAGGCCCTATCAGATCATGGTGAACCCTACATTCAGGGCCTGCTGTCCTTGTAAGGTACTGAGAGGACACAGGGAGACACAGAGAGCATCCTGCAAGGTGGGGTCAGAGACTAGAGGGCTGTTGCTACCAGTGACAGTCACTGTGGATGGCCAGAACCACTGGAAGCCGGAAGAGGCAGGGAGGGACACCCCCAAGTCACTGGAGGAACTGCAGCCCTAGGGAGCTAGCACACCACTGTCCACTCTTTCCGTGTGGATTTTCTGCTTCAGAATAGCACACATCCCTTGGATGGCAGGAATCTGCGCATGTTCCCCCTCGGATTTTCCCCAACACAGGGCTTTCACACAGAGACACATATCACATAGTTGTTGCAATCAAAACATTGATATAGAGTTGATAATTAGCTTTAATTTGAAATCACTTCATAACAAATTATAACTTTATAATAACAGAAAAATATGAATGGATGAATTATTACATGCTGTTTACCTCCTACTCGTGTTCCTGCCTCCGGATAGATCCCCCTTCCCATTAACTTCACGTTCTCACTCAATTATTTGGGTCAATTCATGTTCTTTGGAAATAGTTTACATCTTTCTTCAACCCATTTAAGCTTCATCTGAGGGAGTGAACTGATTAAAAAAAAACAGTGAAATAATAACAATTTTGAAACCCCAAGTAAATAGGAAATTATTAAAAATAGCTTAGATAATGGATTTAGGAGAGCACAATTTTTTTTTAAAAATTTACTGGGAGAGGGATAATTGTCCAATTATCAGAACACACAAAAGGAAAGATAATGTGAATCTTCACTAACAAATGCTTCATGGTGCAATTCTTTGTGTGGATTTGGCTGGGCTGAGTTCTGTGACTCAGCCCCTTGTTTATTACATTTCTACTTTGACCGTTTATTTAAAAATAGTTCTTTGTTACTTAAGTTGAAGAAAGCTGTTATACATAAAATGCTCCACAAGGGAGGAAAGTAAAGAAAAGGGATCTTATCATGTAAAATGGTATTTCTTTAATGAGGAGAGGGGATTAAAGTATCAAAGCAACTGAAATGTGGGAATTTCAAACAAGGAATTGAAAAACTCGATTTTCCCCACTGCGTACACTGAATGTCTTGGGTACCATATACACGATTACATTCAGAGACCCGTGGAGGACGGTGTACCTGACTTGGATGAGACCCATTAAGGTTCGGGGTTTTGAATGGAGTCTTCTCCTCGGTGGGGATCACACCTCTCAGTTCTGAATTACTGCAAACTGCCCGTTGGCAGGGCTCAGTTTGAGGAGGGCTGCGTGCCTCTGTGAAGTGGAAAGGTAATACCCGGACACTGCCTCCCTGTTTCTTCCCTAATAAGTCATTCCCAGATGGCGAGTTACACTCCAGAGACTGGAGTATTTCACGTGGTGCTAATTTTTTCCCTGGTACTTCCTGCTGATCGATACTGCTACCAAAAGCTGCTTTCTGCAATGAATACAATTTAGCTAATGAGGAAGTAGGCAGCACTTCTGTTTGAATTATGGATCGTGTGCGGAGAAAGAGGCTTCACCATATGTCACTTTCCTGAGAGCAAGTGAAGGAGGATCCATGCTATTATTTTATTTTAGCCAGAATTGCTTTAAGTGGCTGGCGTTCTAGACTCGATGGCTCTTTGGGTGGGTGGGTAAATATATTTTGTGATGGGGAACTTGCTGCCAAGAAAACACTCCCAGCCAGTGGCAGTTAGGAAACGGGGTTCTGGTCTCTGCTTATTTTGGGGGTAAACCTCAAAAGAAGGAGTCCAGTCTCTTCTTGAGCTCCTTTGTCAAGTACATAGCAATCTTTTTCCTTTTTTCTTTATTCATTTAATTTTGATCCATTGAGCACAAATGGAGTACAGCTATTGTTTCTCTGGTTGTACACAAAGTAGAGTCACACCATCTGTGCATTCATACATGTACACAGGGCAATGATGACTGTCTCATTCTGTTATTATTCTTACCCCTCCACCCTGATCCCACCCCTCCCTTCCCTCTATGCTATCTATCTATCCTCCATTCTTGCCTCCCTTCCACCCTGCATTATGCATCATCATTCACTTATCAGAGAGATCATTTGGCCTTTGGATTTTTGGGATTGGCTAATCTCACTTAGCATGACAGTCTCCAACATCATCCATTTACCTGCAAATGCCATAATTTTATTCTTTGTTATGGCCAAAAGAGATCAGCATTTGAGTTAGTGGACTGAATATGAAAGACTCACCAATGTAGACGGCATCATTGAATCCATGGGGTCTTGAATAGAAAAATGGATGGAGGAAAAATGTTTCATTCAGCTTCCTCATCTTTATGATGAAAAACTCAACAAGAACAATGTAGAGGAGGAAAATTTATTTTGGTTAACATTTTGAGGTTCAGTCCATGGTTGGCCGACTCCCTAGTTCTCCATCTGAGGTAAGGCAGAACCTCATGGCAGAGGGAAACAGCTTAGGACATGGCAACCAGGAAGAGAGCTCCACTCATCAGACACAAAACATGAGTCCCAAAGGCACACCCCCACTGACCTACTTCCTCCACTCATACGTTATCTGCATGTAGTTACCACTTGTTAATCCACATCAGTGGATTAATCCATTGATTAGATCACACTGTTCATGATACAATCATTTCATTTCTGAAAAATCTTGCAATGTCTCACACATGAGGTTTTTGGGGAAACCTCATATCTAAACCATAACAAAGGCAAATTCACTCTCTCTGCCTGAGCGGGGATATTCATCTTCTTCTGCTCTTGTATGTTGGGGATACTGGTTCTCAGACTTTCAGACTCTGAAGGAGACTTGAACCTTTGGCTCCAACAGCTCTCAGACCTTTGGACGTGGTTTGAATTTTACTGGCAGTTTCCCTAGGTCTCTAGCTTGCAGAGAGCGGGTGAAAGTTCTCAGTCTCCAACATCCCTTGAGCCAATTTCTCATAACAAATTTCTTTCTATGTTTTGATGTTGACATCTATCCTATTGGTTCTCTTTGTCTCCTTAGCCTGGCTTAATATGGATGTATTAATTGCCAGGGTTCTCTGAGGGCAGTAAGGTCTCCTCTGTGTGGCATCTGTTGCCCAACACCTATTCCCTGAACCTCTTCCACTCACTTAGCAAAGACAGTTTGCTCATGTGAAATTTCCTCATCTACATGACAAAACTCTTCTTTGGTCTTTACATCACCCCACTGAATGACATTCCTCAGTTTCCCCCAGGTCTTAGGAGGGAGGAAACATAATCCATTGGAAGAGGTCAAAACTAGAAGAGAACACTAGCCTACTGCTTGGAAGTCCAATTATGGTGAGGACTCCCTCCTACTCCCCATAGGAAAAATCACCACACCAAGGGGCTCATATTCTGTGGACATGATAAGAAGTAATGGAGCTGTCCCCTGTGTGGCTCAGACCTCACAGTCGGGAAAGTAAAAAGAAAAGACAAAAACCAATATGTTTAATCAGACATTTTCTGCTAGTGATATTGTGGGAATGAGCAACCTTTACTTTATTGCTATAAATTCAAAATAATATAACAGCTATAGAAGGAAGTTGGGCAATACTTGTCAAAAAGTGTATGCATATTTACTATTTGATCTTATTCTCACACATCTAGATAAATATCATAAATATAAATAGTCAAACAATAAAATTCTAGAGGGTTAGGGTTATGGTTTGGATCTTAATTGTCCCCCATGTGTTAAAGCCTTGGTCCCCAGTCACTGATGCTATTGGGAAGTCATGGAACCTTTAGGAGGGGGGTCCCAGTGGGGACAGGTTAGGTCATTAGGGGTGTGTCCTCGAAGAGGATATTGGGATCCTGACCCAATATCTTTTTGCCTCCTGGCCACCATTAAGTGAGCAGTTTCCTTCCACTCTGCACATCTACCATGATGTATAGGCTTGCCACAGGCCCCAAAAGCAACATAGCCAAGTGACTATGGACTGAAATCTATGAAACCATGGGCCAAAATAACTGTTTTTTGTTTATAGGGGTCATTTCCTTTGGGAATTTTGTCACAGTGATGAAAGCTGACCAATACAAGAAGTATGACACAGTTGAGCTTTACAGCACCATTTGACCTATTGCAGGAGAGGAGTCACTCCTGGCAGGGATAACTGGTCTGCTGGACAAAAGAGGTCATATTGCAGGTACATAATAGAGGTGCAGGAATTACAAGGAAATTGGGTGATCAACTTATGATTATGAATGAATATGCAGCTCCAAATTCCCAGGAGGGAAGGATTGAGTCATGTGCTCAAATCCTGCTGGAAAGCTGTCATGGCCTGATGAATGGATATTAAGGAAGCAGGCAATGGGAATCAGTTGCATCCGAGACTTGACTATAGCAGGGGAGTCTTTAGTTTGTCTCACTGCTCTTTCTTTTCTGAATTTGCCATAAGAAATAGGGACTGGATAAAGGTCCTGCTGGAGTGTGTAGGGCTGAAGAGGATCTGCCTGGTGCAAAGTAGGGATGGTGGTAGTTGAGGAGCTTGTTAATCAATTCTATGTGCTTGGTCCTCTGGCTTCCCCTGTTATGCTTCTTTGTGAACAAGCAAAGGGGTCCCAGATTTCACAACTGACTTCCAATTAATTGCCTGCTACTCACTTAAACTGTTCATTTTCATTTTGTATATCAATGGTGCTTGGCAATATCCATTTCTTATGGACTGAATTGCTCCTGAACTTACCTGTTGAAATTCTGATGGTCCATGTGGCTATAATTGAAGCTAGTTACTGTAAGGAGATGATAAAGATTAAATAAGATCATTAAGGTGAGCTACGAATCCAATAGCACTTCACCTAAGTGTCCGTATATGAAGAGGAAAGGACAACACAGCTCACTCACTGTCCACATCCTCAAAGATGAAAAACTGTGCGGGGACACATTGAGAAGGCAACCATATACCAACTGAGGAAAGGGACCATTGAGGAAACCCAACTCTGCTGGTTCCTTGATCTTGAACTTCTAGTCTCCCAGACTGTGAGACAGCAAGTTTCTGTTGTTGAAGTCACCCAGTCTGTGGTTTTCTGTTATGGTAGTCCTAGAGAACTGGTATCCTTAGAGTTACTATTTCCTACAGATATCTCAAATGCTGGATATGACATATATATATACTCTTTCCAGTTCACCTCCAGTAAATGTAATATTTGGGCTTCCATTTGCTGTGAAAACTCTCTCCATTTCACTTCCCATCAAGGATAGAGTCCTCCTCCTGCCTAGTTCTAAGTCAACTCTTTCCAAAACCCCTCTCCCTCCCTACCTCATCCTTCCATTCCTGTGCCAACAGTTGCAAAATGGGTTTTCTGAAAGCAAGTTCTAAGGTTGCTGCAGGGCACCAACACTTGGATAGGAAGCTGGATTGTCCAAGGAAGACGTGAGCTGTGACACAGGCCCATCAAGCCTTAGAAGATTCAGTGTCTGTGGGGGATTCTGGAGCTAGAACTGCCTGTTAGAGAACTCTCAGCTGAGCCCAGATAGCAAGGTCTTCCTTCCTTCTCCCACCTTGCATACTTGCCAGAGATGGGCTGTCCAGGACAGGGTATAATTTTAGGACTTCAATTGGGACAGTTCTCTACAACTAGGTAGACCCTGATGGGATGATAGCTGGTGGGTGTCTGCTAACCAGGTTCTCACAGTGAGGCAGCAAATCCTTCTTCATGAGGGACACGGGTATCACACTATCACAAGTACCTCCGTAAAAACCTACGGAATAATAGTAATAATGAAATGCTTAAGAGCATTGCCCTTGGTGATGGAAAAAAATAGTTTTATCTCTTATACCCTTTCTGTCTGGCATGTTGTTAAAGTTTTGTGGTATTGTAGTATGGCTAGGAAAAAATAAATAAAATAAAAAAGGATTGTAAAAGAAGAAACAAAGTTGGAATTATTTGCAGACAATTTCTGCATATGCATTATTGTGGCAAATAATATATACCAACATGGCCCCATTAGTATCTCAGATGCTATGCAAAGTGTTTCAGAGACTCCTCTCACTGAGAGGAGGTGCCTATGTTTCCTCTCCTTGAATATAGGATGGGATTTATGACCACCAATAGAATCCAGAAGGAGTCATGCTCTGACCCTCTTTTCCTCTTTCTCTTTAATTGACTTTTGGAACATGGGCACCATGTTGGGAGGAAGCCCAGACCACCTGGACAGGTCACATGGAGATGTCCTAGTGGAGAGCTGCAGCTAAGTTCTTAACTAATAGCACCAACTGCTGGCAAGTGAGAAGACTTCAGATGATTCCAGTGCCCAGATTTCCAACTGAAGACAGAAAACACAGAGACAACCATTCCTGTCTGGATTCCCCACCTGCGGAAACCATGGGTGATAAATGTTTATCATTGCTTTCAGCTACTGGGTTTGGGGATAATTTCTTATACACCAATAGATTACTACAAATATTGAAAAACTTTTGGTAAATATTAGCATTAATAAGAATTTAACATGACTGCTGAATAAAAAACCAATATAAAGATCAGTTATAATTTCATTTACTAACAACATATGGAAGCCAAATCTAATAATTTACACTAGCATAAAAGTCCAATTTCCTAAGAATGTATACAATAAAGTCATGAATATTTGCATCAAAGAGGCATCCACAGAACTTTAATCAAATGTATTAAAGAAGACAAAAACAGGAGATATGTATTAAGCTCACAGACTCATAGAGTCAATATGTACAGATATCAACTCTCGAAATTGATTTATTATGCTATTGCTAACCAAATTACTTTGTAACCTGATGAGATAATTCTAGAATTCACAGGGAACTTCAAAGGCTAATGCCAGGCATGGCCCTCCAGAAGAACCATGAGCTCTCACTCTCCAGATGAGAAAGGGCTTAGAGCACAGGTCATTGTTGCAACAAGACATTTGCAATAGGGCACACATAAGCCTGGATGCTGGCCATTCCATTCTCTGTTTCCCACAAATATGGAAGCTCTAACTGTGGCAGAACTCCTGGTCTTTTCTATGAATGTCACAGAGGGAACTTGATATCTATACCAAACAAGATGAATTTAAATGCCCCACACAGGAACCAATTGCAGGTGGATTAAGATTTGTGTGTAAAAGGTAAAAAAAGTAAAGTTTAAAAATACAGAAAAAAAAAATTTAGAAACTTGGCATAGAATTTTTTTTCCTTAATAAAGTCTAAAAGAGCCCTCTGCCTCCAACAACGAGTGGTCCACGTTGCAACATTACAACAATGCATCCCTATGCATGGAACAAATCTTTAGCTGTACGGATGGAATGACATGAGTCTACAAATTCTTCAACATAATTCAGTGGGGGCAGCGGAGGGGTGGGGTCATCCTTGGCTGGAGGTGACTAGTATAGCTGGGTATGGTCATAACAGCAAGAATCGGAAAGAACTCAAATGCCCCTAAGATTGGGACAGACGAACATACACGTCATATCACACAAGGGAACAACATGTTCCACACAGACACACTGAGGTTCACCTGGAGCGCAAGAAACAAGCCACAAAGAGTCTGTCCTCTATGGCTCAGAAAGAGGCCAAAGCCTAATTACGGCTACAGAGGGACCACACGGGGCTGGAAAGTTGTCGAGGAAGGGAGGGTCGCCTGCCTCCATATTTTGTGCAGTGATTATCTCAGGGGCGGAGGCAGTGGGGTGAGGCAGAGGCATTTCTAGATGGCTCTCAAAACTCTACTTCGTAATGGAAGTTCTGCTCCTGTCTCCTTCATTTCTGATTTTTATATTGTGTATGTACTTTATGTATGTATTTCATGTACTTTTCTGCATAGAAAATGTAACTCACAATAGAAAAGAGGATTGATAATAGACACAGCTGTTCTGATGAAGCGTAGGAAGGGTGTCTTCCCTACTCAGTGTCTCATCTGGATTTGTGAATCAGGGGCTTTGCTATTTCAGTGGTCCCCACCTATCCATGCAGGCTTCCTTCCAAGACCCCCGTGGATGCCCGAATCCTCCCTAACACCATAGCCCATATATATTATTTTTCCTATACATACATTGAATGTCCTTTCCATCTTGACTTGGCACATACACATGGTAGCTTTCACTCTCTCAGTTAGAGGTGTGTCAGCAAATCCAGTGTAAGTTTCACCTTCTTCTTCAAACCTTCAGTAGAAGATTTGTTCTTAATGTAGGCATCAGCAACTTCAGCACAGGATTTTTTTTTTTTTTTTTTTGAAAAATCCCCCTTTCCCCTAAAGGGAAGGACTTCACGACTCTTCTCTGACGTATCTGCACCACTGCTCTTACACTTCGGGGCCTTTGAAAGTAAGATAGATGATGGCTACTTTAACGTAGGCACTGTGATACTTTGGCAGGTGGTCTGATAACAGGTGGCCCCTAAGTGACTAATGGGCGCAGTGTACACAGCCTGGATACCCTGGACAGCACTGTCTCTTGGCATGGATGGAACAGAGATGTCTGGCATGGTGAGATTTCGTCACCTTGCTGATACTGGTGTGCAATTAAAAACTTCTGAATTATTTCTGGGATTTTCCACTTTATGTTTGGACTGCATTTGGCCAGGGGTAACTAAAACAGTAGAAAGCAAAGCTACAGATGAGGAGGTGCTACTATATTTTACTAAATAAATGAGCTGCCTTTATTTGGACTTGCTTCAAAAATAAAGTATCACCATCGTCATTCTCTAATGTGTTCATTGGCCTGAAAATTTTGTTCACTGCTCTCTTTGTGTGAGGCACACTATTACGGACAGATCAAACAGTGCAGAAGACTCAGTGCCAGGAGCAGTGGCACACGTCTGTAATTCCGTGGCTTGGGAGGCTGAGGCAGGAGGATCACAAGCTCAAGACCTGCCTCAGAAACTTAGCAGGACCCTGTCTCCAATAAAAATGAGAAGGGCTGGGATGTGGCTCAGTGGTGATGTGCCCCTGGGTTCAACCCCTGGTACCAAAGGAAAAAAAAAAAAAAGACTCCCGCTTTGCTCTTGAGGAGTTTCCATTTCAGTAGATGAATGTCTCCACACCAATGCCAAAGGGGACAGGATGGAAGTGCTCACAGCCCTGAGCAGGGGTTCTCCGGAACAGGCGTCAGGAGGGCCTGGGAGTCGGCACAGCCCAGATTGCTGAACCCAACTCCAAAGCTTCATATGCAGTAGATGTGAGGATGGGCCTGAGAACCTGCATTCCAAACCAGTCCCCAGGCGATGCCAATCCAGGGAACCCTATGCTGAGGATCACTGATTTCTACTATTTGCATAATCTTAAAGATCTTCCTTCATTTCAATAACTTTTTCTATTCTCAGATCATTTTTTTAGCTTAAAAATTAATGAAAAAAAGAGGAAAACAATAAGCAGCCTGTTCATAGTGGAAGTTTAAAACAGACTTTCTAACTTTTTATAAAAAACCTAAATTATTTACTTTTTCTTTTTTCATTTTTTTCCAGATCTTATGCTTTTTTTTTTTTTTTAAGACATAAAGCTAGGGAGATAAGAAAGCGGCGACGATGACGTGCCATACCTAAGCTGGATGTGGGACAGGGGGACATACTCCTGTCGCTGCTGATGAGGCAGCCCATCGGGAAGGAGAGGCCTCTGCAGACATGACAGACTGATCAGCCCAGGGGCAGCTGGAGGGAGCCAGATTCTAGAGGCTACTGAAAAACTACTCAGAATTGGAAAATGGCCCCTTAGAGACAGTAGTCATTGAAAATGTAAGTAGATTTTGAGGGGCAGAGAAGAGAACCATCAGCAGAAATACTCAAATGAACTCATGCTCTTTTGTTTGTCTCCCTAATGAGAGGTCAGGAAATGGCCAGTCCAGGCCTATGCAAGGGGCTGGAGGGGCTGTCAGGGTGCTAAATCCCTTGTGTTTTGTGGTACCATCCTTAGCTAGTAGCTTTCCTTATGATCCCTGAAAGGCTGCTGCTGCTGTGGACATCACACCCGTATTCCAGGAAGGAAGAAAGAAAGAGAGCAACTTACGGAAGAGCACATCACTTGAATTTCTCATTCTGTTAGGCAAGTGAGATCATTCCTGGAAGGTGTAACCAGCATTTTGCAGCTTACACCCTCTAACCAACACCTCTACAGTCCCTCCTGTATACAATATAAACGTAACCAAATCATCATGTTGTGCAGCTTCAATGTATACAACTTTGACAGTTAAATATATTTAAAATAAAATAATGATAATAAAGCAAAACAAAAAAAATTAATTAAATAATTGTTGAATCTCAGTGATTGGAATTATGTCACATGACTAAGGACAAGGAGAGATTGGATTCAGGGTTAGTTAGCCACCAGCTCTGGCATGCCTAGGACCGACCGTCCTAGTCTCGGACTTCCCTCATGTCAGCCGAGGCCAGTGCTCTAGAATACACGATTTATCTTAGTGGGAGATTTCTCCTGATAGAGTTTAATTGCCAGAGCAGGTCAGGTAACTGACCTCCTGTCCTGTGGACGCGGTCTCACTTCGCTTTATACTACAGTGGCTAACGGTGCCATCTTTGAAGCCAGACATGATTGAGTGTGTGACTTTGAGCACGTTACTTGCTCCCAGTGTCCAAATTTCTTCATCTCCAAAGAAAGAAGTAAAGGTGGTTCTCACCTTATCAGAGCGTTGTGGGAATTTACAGAGGAGTGACAGAGGTAGACCCCAGGGCCTGGTCCACAGGAAGCACTCCAGAATGGGGGCCATTATCCTTCCAGGTCTTCATTTACATGGCCTGACCCTGATGGCCAGGTGCCTTTCAATGCCTTGCTACTTCTCCAGAGCCTCTAAGTTTCCAGTCTCCCTTTGCCCTTCCTGTGTCTGGAGCCTGGAACTGCCCAGCATGCGTTTCTAGGAGACTGAGCGACTCTCTGGAGAGCAGGCAGGAGCTCCTAGTCTTGGGGATACAACTGCTGCCCTGACTGTCCCCCAGTGAGCTGTGGGCCTGCCATGCCCTTCCCAGGAAAGGCGCTGCCCGCTTCTACCTGGGGAGCTGAGCGCTCTGCAGATTCCCGAGGACACTGCAGACGGTTCTGAGGCTCCTTTCCCTGGGAGCCCCAGAGCCCTGAGCCTCTGCCCAGCTCCTCAAGAAACTGTCTGGCCCAGGCTTCTAAAGGGTCCAGCTTAAAATAGCATTTCTATCTCCTCCCCTCCTGTCCTGATCTGCCCGGGAGGGCACCGCTGGCTTCCCACCTTCCCTTCTTCTTTAGTAGGTCGCGCTCCTTCTCTGACGCACGCGGCGGGCACTGATCGTCTCTGCCTTCTCTCCCCTTCCTTTCCTACAGCTTTCTGGCCCAGATATTTATTTTGCGAGTATTTTCCTCTAGATCATCTCTCGTGGGGTTCTATTAGCGAGAGAGAAGAAATAATGAGCCCCAGGCCTGCAGAAGGCGGCCTCCGCGTGGGCTGATCCCAGGCAGCAAGCGCTTGGCCCTGAGACCCGGCTGTCACCCAGACCTGGGATGCGTTCTTCAGGGATTTCAGATTGGCTAGTCACACGCGTTCGTGTTTAATTCCATAAATTCATCGATCACATTCCTTCAGGAACAGTGGATATCTCCACACCCATTTCAATCAGTAGGTCCTTGAAACATACCCAGTGACTTAATCACATTGAAAAAGTTTTTAATTGGTCCTTACCATTTTTTGCCATGAGATGATGCTAGAGTATGGGATATAAGCCCCTTTTCTCTGGCAGGCGTCAGGCCCCAGTTTTTAAAAATTGAATCACTTGGAAAAGGACATCCTCTTCCTTTCAGGGACACATGATGAGTGCTCCTGGGGTGACCTAGTGTGAGACCTTCAGTATTAACGTGTTGTCACAACACTTCAAGTGAATGTTTGGTTAGTGGCCGGACACTGTCTATAATAGGATATTATAAATCAATACCTAGAAGAGAGAATTCTGAACGTTCTCATCAGACAGAAATGATAAATAATGGGGTGATGGATAAGCTACATATCCTGAACTGATCATCAGAACCAAAACATTGCACTGCTCTCCACAAATATGTACAACTAGTATCTGTCAGTTACAAATAGATGTTTTAAAAGCAGATATTTAGAAAAAAATAACATACACTGATATGTTCAAATCACCTTCTGTAATTTTTTTTTTTTTTTTGCAGTGCTGGGGATTGAACCCAGGACCTTGTGCTTGAGAGGTAAGCCCTCTACCATCTGAGCTAGATCCCCAGCCCTAACCATTGTTATTTTTAAAAATTTATTTATTTATTTTTAATTAATTAATTAATTTATTTTTTACTTTCTGTAAAATCTATAGTACATTTGAATACAACTGTATTCAATTTAACACTGACTTTTTGATTATAGTACTCTGGAGGTCAGCAAACTTATATACTCGTATCATTTCCATTTTCAGGGAAAAATCATTTCATTTATAAGAAAAAAGATCAATATGAACATGAACATAAATGCCAATGCATTTTGTGGCAAGTTACTACAGTTTCAACAGCCTTTTGAAATAATCTTGAAATTCCTGTAAAGAGAAAGTAGGTTGTAAAAACTTTGTATTATTTCTGTTTTATATTTTTATGTAAGGACTTTTATAAAAAGTGAAGTGATCTAGTTAGATATGTTATCTTTTCACATGCTTATGACTCAGACATCAAAGCAAACCTAGTTTATTGGCATGACAAGCTGAATGTACCCTCAATTGTTGACATTTTCTGTAATCCCTTGACCTCCAGCCAATAAGATGCTCAGTGTCAACTATCAATTTGAATTTATCTTTGTATTTCCAAAAGTGAACCTATATTTAAATCTAACACATTCTCAGTATCTTTAAAAAGAGATCAAATTCATTGTGCCATGGGTTGAATTCTTTGAAATCCATGATTCTCTTTTAAGAAAACTCCTGGCTGTTGACCTTGTTAGTCTAGAAAGGGAACAGAGAGAAGATAAAATGCAGATTCATAATCTATTTTAAATTTTTAAAAATGTGAGTGTATATGTTCACCTTTAAGTTAGTCAATATTTAATTTATATTAAAGAAACATAATTTATGACTCAATTTTTCATAAGATAAAAATAATGTTTCAAATAGAGAATATAAGTGAATTTGTTCATTGTGTACCCTGGTTTTATAAAACCTAACACAGAACTCTTTAATGAAAATGCTCTATTTTTATACACCCCTTCGCTGTATTTTTTCTTTTCTTTTTTTGGGGGGGAGGGTACCAGTGATTGAACCCAGGGACACTTAACCACTATATCCCCAGCCCATTTTATATATTTTATTTAGAGACAGGGTCTCACTGAGTTGTTGAGGCTGGCTTTGAACTCAAAATCCTCCTGCCTAAGCCTCCTGAGTCTCTGGGATTACAGGCATGTGCCACTGTGCCCAGCCTGCTGTATTTTTTCATATTTGTTCTTCTGAGATAGTTATTATTAAATTCAGTGTGATCATACTACATGCCAAGATGTATTTTTCTCTTGAAAAAGGAGAAAATATAATGACCTGCAGAAATACTTAGAATATCTTCACTCATTCATTCCGCAGTGCTGAGTGCTTAGAAGGTGTCAGGCAGTGGTACAGGTGCTGGGAACACACCAGGAAACAAAACACTGTGCCCTTCTCTCCAGGAATGTATTGTCTGGTTGTAGGTTAGATGGACCCCAGCCTATCCCCCCAAATCTCCATCTTGAAAAGGTAATAAGTGCTGTGAAAAAACTAAGTCAAGGAAGTACTGAGTGATGGGAATGGGGAAGGGGGTGCAATCTCAGGAGCCTTCTCCAAGTGATGTTTGAGCCAACATTTGGGAAAGTGTAGGAGGGGGACAGGAGTGTCCTGCATCATTTCTCAGTGGCTATAATGGCATGTGCCAGTTAGGTTTGCACAATGGTCGTCCGGTCATCCTGCCTGGAACTCTGACACTAGGGTTGCGAGGCCCCTGCTTTCTCTCTCTTCTCTCTTCGTTCAAATGTGGAGTTGAGCTTCACTGGTTCTGAACCATGGTGCTCTCATCCCCTTGGGATAAATGGAAATGCCAGAGGGTGCTCCTAGTTGTCACAATGATTGGTGGTGGAAACATCTGGCATGGAGTGGGTGGAGTCCGGGAAAGCCAACCTTGTGTGATGCTGAAGGAGGTCAGTGAACAGAAGCTGTGCTGCTGCGAAGAGATGGGGCCATGGAGAAGATCACGGGGCCGAGAGATGGGAGACTCCTGCTGCAGCTAAAGGCAAGGGCCTCCATGCACATGGCGGTGCAGAACCGTCGCCATTGCTGTTCTCCACGTGATAGAGGCGCCATTGAGCCCCATCTGGTCCTCCTCCTCCTTCAGCTTTCATCCACTTTTCTGTTGGGTGCACTCATTACTTTAATTCTGCCTTAAATCAGTTTCTATTGCTGTACAGCAAGTCCTAGAAGGTCAGAGGATGGAAACAGCACCAGCTTGTTAACTCACAGCTCGGTGGGCCAGAAGCCTGGCCTGGCCCTGCTGGGACAGGACTTCCCAAGGCCAGAGTGGAGCATCTGCTGTGTGTTGGCAGAGTTCAGTGTCTTGAGACTGTAGGTCTCAGGTTTCCCGTTTCCTTACTGATTGTCTCCCTTGGGTTAAATAATCTGAAATCCAGTATTCTCTTTTAAGAAAAATCCTATCTTGTTAGTCTAGAAAGGAGACAGGGAAAGGAAAAATGTAGATTAATAATTTCCTGCAAATTAAAAAGCAAAACCAAAAACCAAAGTCTTTGGCCCCTAGACTTGGCACCTAGAGGCTGCCCACAGACCTGGCCACAGGGCCACCTCTGTCGTCGAGGCAGCCATGACTTTTTCAAAGTTCCAACCCCCTGACTCTGATCTGCAGGATAGTCCTAGTGGGCCCATGTGATTAGATCAGCCCCGCCTGGACAATCTCCTGAATATATCAGGGTGACTGAATTTCAGCCTTAATTTTTTCTGCAAAATTCCTTCACAGAAATACCTAGATTAGTATTTGAATTCCTGGGAAAAGTCGTATGCCCACCATAGGTAAAGACTTTAGAGAGTTATCTCAGAATTCTGTCTTCACCTGTGTGAAGCAAATTTGCTGGTCCATATAATCCCTCTTTATCAGTAAATTTTGTAGGGACAAATTCACTTTATGAATCTTGAAGCCCTTCATGAAATAAGAATATAAGTATATTTCTGGGGTATAGGATGGGGTGCAGTTTATGTGGCTTTCACACTTAAGCCAAGTCCTCTAACTTTGCATTTTTAATTTTTTACTTAACATAATAATTTATGTTTATGGGCTAAAGTGCAACAATCCAATACATGAGTACAATCTGTGTAACTTAGCTTTAATCTGCAATCAAGCCTAAATGGTGATTTTCAACAGTCTGCTTTCTATACTGATATTTTAATTACTCTGAACACAATTAGGAAAGAGGGAGAGTTGCTTATTAACCTTCTAGAAACCTAGAAATATAGTGTTATAGTTTTAGGTATTACACATTATATTCCTACTTAAGAAACAGGACCCCTAATTGGTCAAGTCCAAGAAAAATCAATAAAACACTGAAGTAGCAACATAGCTTTCATTTATCAGTAGTTCATTGTATGTTTTAAAATCTACTTAAAAATCCACAAGGAATATAAGAATATGTTCTTGAAATAAAGCACTAAGAACATACAAATCCTAAAGCTTCCTTGATAGCCCTTTCTCGATATTCCCCCAAGAACAAACCATTGTAAAATGAATGGCATTATAAATCATTTTTCAATGAAATCGTATACCTCTTATCAACATCTTTGCATTATTAGTTTCATTATATATCAAAAGAAGTCAGTCTTCAAGTCATTGCCTTTCAGAATATTTCCATGAGCAGTTTTGTTGCAGGTTTATAGGATCCCAATAAGAAGTTCCTCCTCCCTATCTAAATTCTGAACTGATTGTGAAATGAAACAGAAGTGGTGTGGGATAGAAATCAAAGATAGCCACCATTTTTCCATCCTTACTTGGAGTCATGTGTCCCAACTTCAAGATGCCTCGACCAAAGGAACGTGACAGAGATGCTCTTTGGGTACTCTGAATCTAGAATCCCAAACCTGTGGCTTCTGCTTGGGTGACTTGGAATCTTTGTTCTCAGAAAGTGTCCACTGGTGCAAACTTGATCCTGTAAGAAACCCCAGCCATGACAGAGTATACTGGTCCACATTCCTAGATACTAGGACCTGAAAGTCACCATCTAATGAGAAATCTGCAGGAGCCCTCGGAGGATCCAGCCAGGTGAGCCGTCGATTACCTGTGATTCCAGCTAGTAGCTCGTGTATTTGCTGTGGGAAACTCAAACAACAGCCACCCACCTGCAACAGCACCCACCCACATAGAACTGTGGTGTAGAAAAAGAGTTGATGTCACTGAGCTTGGGGCTGTTTCATTCTCTAGCAATGGACAATGGACTAATGTGGTAGATGGAGGCAAACATGCAACTTCATTACTGATGAATTGGTCTGGGATGAAGTACCTTATTTTTGCAGGTGTCAATCCATGCAGGCTTTCATAACAGAAATATGTGCCATGAACTGAGTGGTTTATAAACAACAGGAGTCTCTGTCTCATAGTTCTGATGACTGGGAAGTCCAAGCTCAGGGGCCAGCAGATCCAGTGTCTGGTGAGGGCTCATCCCTCATGGAGAATGACTTTCTGTTGTGTCCTCACAAGGTGGAAAAGGAAAGCAGCTCTCTGGTTCTATTGCTCAAGGGCATTAATTCCAAGCATGAGAGCTCTGTCTTCATGTCTAAGCACCTTCCAAATGGCCTCATCTAGCACTATCGCCTTGGGGGTTAGAATGTCAACATATGAATTCCGGGGAGACACAACGTTCAGACCATAGAAACAGAGAAGTGCCTTTCCTGTACTGAATCTCCAGTTTTGATATGCACCACTTCCAGGACCTTTGGATTGGGGCTGCCTTCAGCACTTGATCTCTCAACTATGGGGCCAGAAAATTCCACGGAGGTATGAAGCAGAAACCTGTTGATGTTGACCTCTCTCCCTTCAGGGGAAGGAAAAGAAATACATCCCGTTCCACAGGCCTGCTCAGGGTTATTTTCCAGATTCCCCAATCAAATGAATCATTTGTCTCATAGGAAGAAGTGAGTGAGAGGCAGAGAGAGGATTGCTGTGCTGACAGGGCCTTCCTCACCCAAGAACACAGCAGAAGAAAGGAAGGCATTTCCTGCAGTAGGCTCTCCAGAGGACACTCACTGTGCGTGGCCTGTCAACAGGGGACATTTTTAAACTTGAATCATTTCCTATAATGTGATCTGAAAAATTAAATTTTTATCATATCTCATTTTATATCTTTATATATGACCTTTTATAATTATGTATATTATATACCTTCATTAATTATTACCTACACTACTGCTATTATGGTATATCTTTATTATTTTGATTTGCATCTTATTGCATAGAAGACCGTATACCTTTATGTCTGTTCCTCCTGATTTGCTTGTGTGCGAATTGAACATTGATATTTTTTGCCCACATCCTTTTAAAGAATGTGGTAACTGAATGACAGGAGTTCTTCATACAGCCTGTGAACTGGTGTTTTCTGTATTGTGAGAGTTGCATTTTTCCCAGTGGAGTGATTCACTTTTACTGTTTAAAATCATATCTCAGTTTTAACAGCTTAATCTTAGATGATCAGGATTTCCATTTATGGATTTTGCATTTTGTGGTTTAAAAAGAAAAGCCTTCCTATTCTAAGGTTATGAAGACACTCCTGTATTGCTGGGACATTTTAATAGTATCTAATGCTTATATACTTAGATGGATTTCAAGAAACAACTTTATTGTCATTTTCCCTAATTATTTATTTGTCATAAAACCTTTATTGGCTAATTTACAGTTTCCCTCATGGATTCAAAATGCAACCCTTGCTACATAATAAGTTCTGGACTTCCTGTTCTGTTCTAGCGTGTTTTTCCTTATGCTGAACCAGTAAGATTTAGCACATTGTTTGGCTAATACAATGCATCCACTTTCATTTTATTTTCTTTTGGTCAGAGCATTTTTATGGAAGCTGGTGTAGATTTTCAGTGGCTAGGCCCATATTCTGGTTTTGACTGTCTGCCTCTGGTGGTGTCATGTGACCTTTGACGCTCCTGTATGGTTCTGGGGCCTGGAAACAGGCACCATGCATTTCATCAGACCCACGTTCAATGCTTTAGGCCACAACATTAACCCTGGGCTTCGTGCTGCATCATGCTGGGGTCCACGGAGCCTTGCTGTCCTTCTGTGATGCTAACGTTCCTAAGTGGATTTGCAGAGAGCAGCCCCGTTTCATCAATATAGTGTCTTCGTTATAATAAAGTAGCCTTCACTAATTGTTCTGTTGGTGGTCATTGCCAGGACCAATTATTTCAATCAGGGTTTTAAAATATGGTTCTTTCTTTATTAACTGGAATTCTTTTATAAATAAGAAACTTTCCTTATCACTTGGTTTCTGTGCCATACAATTTGTGCAGGGAATATAAGACACTTAATTTCTTTTTTTTAATTGCCAACTCTCAAGGAAAGACATCGGTGGTCCCAGGTCCAGTGACCTCCAGTGGTGTCTAAATAAGTGGTGTCTGTCCCTCTGGCTGTTTCTGTCTCTCTCCCCACCTTTTCCTTTCCCTCCCTTGCTGTGAAATCGTTGGTCTTAGGACCCACATCTTTTGTTGGCCTTCTTGGCCATTCGGCGGCAGTTTGAGAACAAGGCAAGAGGTAGGGAGTGTGTGAGACACCTAGCCAAACTCCTGCTGTTATGTGGAGACAGCTCATTAATTCACTAATCACCCGAATGGATTAATCCATTCCTGAGGGCAGAGGTCTGATGACCTCTTCAAGTTTTCACCTGGTCCCACCTCTTAATATCACATAATTCAATTTCAGCCTGAGTTTCAAAGAAACAAACTATATTCAAACCATGGTACCACTGGTCTTTACATATTAAATATGTTTTAGCTGACTGCATGTGTCATTCTTCTGATGGCCAAGTCGCCCAGTCTTTGGACAGGGGGAGCTCTGGTCCTGTTTGACAACATCTGCTATTTCCTTGCTGATCTCTGGCTTTCTGATACAACAGTGTATCTCATTCTTGATTTCTGGTCCCAGAAATGTTTTTAATTTTATTTCCACCTTCGTGCTTAAACCTTAGGCCTTCAAAAATTTTAAATCCACTTGATTGCTATATAATTTATATAATTAAAATGCACCCAGTTAAATGAATTTTGATAAACATATTTACCCATAAAACTGCCACTTCAATCAAGATACAGCACATTTCTGTCAATCTGAAATGCTCCCTGCCTCCTTCTAATCAGTACTTACCAGTCGTGCTGGACCCAGGAAGCCCCTGGTCTGCTTTCTTTCACTGCAGAGTTCACATTAGCTTTGCCTGCTACATAGTCTCTTCAGAATGAAATCACCTCTCATGCACTGTTTTGTGTCTCAGACTTTTCTTACAGAACAATGATTTTGAGATTCATTGTTGTTCAATAGTGGTTGGTTCCTTTTTTTATAACCAAGCATTATTTCATTGCATGGATATACTGGAATTTATTCATCCATTTATTTTTTGATTGCATGTGAGTTATTTCCAATTTTGCAGTATGAAAAATAAAATGTCTATGAATAATCAAGTATAAGTGTCTGTATGGAAAAAGTATATTTTTATTTTCCTTGGGTAAATATCTGGTATCAGTCTGCTTTTCTTTACTGTTGCAAATATTTGAGAGAAACAGTTTGAAAGATAAAAGGTTAAGTTTGTCTCATGCTTTTGAAGGTTTCATTCTCTGGTTGGTTGGCCTATTTCTTTGGGGCCCTTAGTGACACATTGTGGTAGAGGCATGTAGCAGAGGAAGCTGGTCACCTCCTGGTGGCTGGAAAGCACAGGACAAAGTAAGAATGGATGGGGGTACTGATATCCCCTTCAAGACAAGCTCCCAGGGATCTCACTTGCTTCCAAAACACCTCCCAATAGCACCACAGACTCAGGATCAAGCTGTGAACACATGGACATTTGGGGGTCATTCAAAATGCAAACTGTGGCACTCGGAAATGAAATTATTCTACTAGATCATACAGGAAACATGGATTAAACCTCTGAGATCTGCCAAGTTGTTTCCCAAAGTACTTTTACCATTTAACATCCCCAGTAATGTGTAAGTATCCCAATTGTTTCACTCCTTGACAATTTTTTTTTTTAAATTTGCATTCCTCTCATGACAATGTCAAGCACATTTCCATGTGCTTATCGGTCATTTTCATATTTTCTTTGATGAAGTGCTCATTCAAGATTTTGCTCCTATTTTCAACTTTTATTGAGTTTTATGAATTTATTACACACTTTGGGTACATGTGCCTTTTCTGATTCATGTATTGTAAATATTTCCTCAGAGGTTCCTCTCAATTTTCTAAAATGATACCTTCTGATGAGTAGTTTTTATTTTTGATGAAGTCCAATTTGGTTGTGTGTGTGTGTGTGTGTGTGTGTGTGTGTGTTGTCTATAATATTCTACCCCAAGAACACAAAGATATTCTGGTTTTAAAGGGATCTTACAGTTCTAATTTTGGTTGGTCATCCATTGAGTTAGGGTTGTTTGAAGGGTCATGATTAAATTTCTTCCATTAAAAAAAAATAAAAAGATACTTTCATTTTGCTGCTGTAACAATTCCCAGAAGCATGGTGGTTTTGAACAACACAGTGTGCTATCTTAGAGTTCTAGGTATAGGAAGCTCTCTAGACTTCCTCTAGACTAGGTCTTACTGGACTAAAATCAAAGTGTCTACAGATCTGCATTCCTGAGTGCGCCACAAATCCTTTTACCAGCACTCTGCTTGTTTTGGAGTTGGCCAGCCTTCTCCAGCTTGCAGCCCAATGTCTGCTTCCATTGCCTCAACTCCTCTGACTTGACTCTGCTGCCAACCTCTCAGGAAGACCCTTGTGGATTCATTGGGCCACCTGGATAATCTAGGATAATCTCCTCATTGCAGAATCTGTAGTCTAATCACACCTGCATGATCTCTTTGGTCATATAACTTCACTTAAGTGGACATCCTTAGTCATTTGCCTGCCAATCGCCCTGTGTTCCAGGAGATTGGTAGTTTGGACTCCGCATGCCACTCCCGAGAAAGGGACGCTGGTGGTATCCCAACACTTCATTGACCTGGGTGTGTGAGAAGTTAGCAAATGCCAACACAACACGTAGAGGATCCAGTGGGATTTGGTGCATTGACGCATTTTGCCCAGCAGGAAGGGGGGTAATTTTAGAGATGGAAACAATCCTCATAAGGCCATTTAACAACAGGAGGCTGGAGTTTGCCAGCTGAGGTGGATACTCACCAACTCTTTTATCATATACTCTGATTTTTTAAAAATACTTTTTCTTAGGGATTTGAAATATTTTTGATTTAAAGATAAAGAACTGTACCCTGGGAATAACTCCAGAAGTCTCTTTTAGAGAAGCTAAGTCATTGCCACTGGCCCTCTGCCATCTTCTGTCAATGGACAATGGGAGAAAAGGAGCAGGAGGTCGCAGGCTGAGCATCACACACAGGAGTTCTTCACTGTCCCAGAGGTGCCATGGAGTTTACACTTTTACAGATGCAACATGGACACCCACAGAGTGCATGAACCTCTTTGCATCTTTTGCTCAATTGAGCTCTTATTAAATATGATTTGTCATGGAATCATGAAATGATGTGAGATTCCTATAATAAAAACCATAATATTCTGTATGCTAACTTGGCCTGAAATTCATGAGCTTCCCAAGGAAGTGTGATGTTAAAATATCAGAGGGAAACATACTGAATTAAAATATGACATGGCTCGTATCCTAATGTTATTTTTCATGACTGGTTATTAAAATAAAATATACATGCAAATAATACTCTTCTGGCAGATAAGAACAATGAAAGTTATTTTCCTGGAGTAGTGAAAATCTGGCTATGATATGAATGTTTAGTATCTGGGCAAACATTTGGCACCACTGTGTTGGGCTACACCTTCCTGAGGTGTGTTGCATTTGTCTGTAATATTGAAGTGGACTTGCAAATTGTGTGTCTGTTTTAGTTCTGGGAGAGGATGAGAGAAGACAGAAAGCAGCCATGCTTATTTCTGAGAACTAGACTTCACACTTGATCTTGTAACTCTGTATGGTACCCTATTGGCCATCTTTTAAATTGTTTTTCCACATGACCCACTGGGCCTGCTGAAGGAGCTGTGAGATGCAGTCTTCCACATGGTAGGTGTTATGGTGTTATGGTTTGGTTGTGAGGAGTCCCCCAACAGCTCATGTATAAGACAATGCAAGAAGGCTTAGAGAAGAGATGATTAGCTCGTGAGAGCCTCAACCCAATCAGTGTGTTAATCCCCTGATATGATAAACTGGGTGGTGACTGTAGGCAGGTAGGGTGTGCCTGGAGGAGGTGGGTATTGGGGCGTGTCTTGGGGGCATATATTTTGTCCCCACAGAGTGAAGTCTGTCTCTGATTCCTGGTGTGATGGCCTGAGTCATTTTCTTCCTCCACACACTTCAGTCATGCTGTTCAGCCTCATCATGGGCCCCAAAGAATGGAGTTCTAAAACACAGCATTTAACCGGCTGAAACATAGTAGTTTCTCAGTAAATATATGCTGATAAATAAACTGGTCTTTCTATTCTTTATTATGAAATCAAAGTCCTATTCTATCCTTCTAGGTTTTCATTATATATATATATATATATATATATATACATCTTTCCTAGAGACTGTTTCAGGTAGGATGTGACTGGAGGAGGTGGGTCATTGGGATCATGTCCTTGTCTGTGGTGAGGGGAGGTCTCTTTTTCTGCTTCCTGGGGCCAAGCTTGCAGTCACTTTCTTCCACCATAGACTTCTGCCATGACGTTCTGCCTCACCTCAGGCCTAGAGCAATGGAGTTGACTGTCTATGGACTGAGAGCTCAGAGTGAGACCCCCAAATAAACTTTTACTCCTTTAATTGTTCTTGCCGATTGGTTTTGGTTACAGCAACAAAAGGCTGACTAAAACAGCAGGACTCTTCCTCCTCCTTCTCCCCCCCCTCCCCTTCCTCCTCCTCCTTATCCTTCTTCTTTCTTTTGTATTAGGAATTGAACCTAGGGGAACTTTTTCATTGAACTACATCCCCAGCCCTTTTAATTTTTTATTTTGATACAGGGACTCACTAAGTGGCTGAGGCTGGCCTCAAACTTGTGATCTTCCAGCTTTCGCCTCTACAGTCACTGGGATTACAGGTATGTGTCACTGCTCAGGTATAGGCATTATCCTTGGGGCAATAATGAATATTTCATTCAGAGATAGCAATGCAAATGGGAATAGTGGAATACATATGAGTTATTCATTCATTTCCATCCTCCCTTCTTCTCTCCTTCCTTCTCTCCTTCCTTGCTCCTCTCCCTCACTTACTAAACATTATACCAGATGCTTTTCAAAATATGAGGCAGGGTAAGGGTTAGTGTTTTGGTGTGAATGTGTGTGATGTCCCCAAATTCATAAAATCACTCTCCACAAAGTGACAGCATTAGGAGGTGGGTCTTTGAAAGGTGACAGCTTATGAGGATGGAGCCCTCATAAATGGTCTGTGTGTCAGCTTTCCACTACTGTGACAAAATACCTGAGATAATCAATTTAAAAGGAAGAAAAGCTTACTTGGGTTCCTGGTTTTCGAGGTTTCAGTTTGTGATTGCTTGACTCTGTTGCTTTGGGCCTGTGGCATCAGAGTTCATCCTGGTAGGAGCATGTAGGTCAGGAGGCCTGTTTGCCTCATGGCATCTGGGAAGCAAAGAGAGAAAATGGGCCTGGGTTCTAATGCTCCCTTCAAGGGCATGCCCGTGATGACCTAACTTCCTCCCAATGGGCTCCATCTCCTAAAGGTCCCACCACCTCCCAGTAGCTCCTTGGACTGGGGACAAAGCACTCAACAATTTGTTCAATAAAAGGCAGCAGGAGACACTTAAAGCAGAGCTTTGGATTACTGCTTGGATTAATGAGACCCAGAGAGCTCCTTCATCCCTTCAGCCATGAGAAGCCCCAGTAAGAAGACACCACCTAAGAACCAGAAGTGAGCCTCCATCAGACTCTGGATCTGCCTTAACTTCCAAACTCTGGAACTGTGAGGAGTAGTTTTCCGTTGTTTGGCACTTAGCCTGTGTTATTTGGTCATGGCAGCCTGAGCAGACTAAGGCAGTAAAATGATAGAAAAACAGAAAACAGAACAAGCACCCTACCCTCATTGAACTACTCACCCAGGCTTCATGATGGTTCTCAGCCTTGGCAGAATATTAGGATCTCCTGGAGAAGTTTTAAAGATTCAGATGTCTGGTGTGTACCCACATGAACTGCATGAAACTCCAGAGGCCAATCGGGCTCCCGAGGCTTGGCACGTCCCCTGGTGGTGCCCATGTGCAGCCACACTGAGGACCACTGAGGCGGAGTTGCTAGTCACTCTGTACCCATGCCAACACTTCCCATCCCTTCCCAGAGCAGCCACATGACCCGGGACTCGGGCCACCAGTTGAAACTCTGCAATGATTTCGTGCTGCCTTTTTAAACTTTGAAATTCTTCAAATGGTAGCAGTTGCTGCATGACTTGGCCCTTGCCCTCATTTCCATGCTTGCTATAGACAGCTTTCCCTGGGCTATTCCCCGCCATCCCACTATCCCGCTTCAGGCTCCTTCGATGCTCACTTCCTCCTTCAGGCCTCTTGTCAGGTTTCTGCCACCAGCTCCCACCTCTTTATCCACCTCCGCTCAGGTAACTCCTACACACTGCTAGGATCTTGCATCAAATGTCACTTCTTGGGGAAATCTTTCCTTACCACCCTCAGACTAGATTAACTTCCCTGCTGAAATCTCTTAGACGCCCCCAGCACTTCCACTACTCAACATTTCTGACAGTTTCAAGGAGATATGTGGCTGCAGATCTAGCTGGTTTACATTGACCCCTGTTAGAGACTATGTAAGCTCTGTGAAGGCAGGGAGCCGGCTCGTCTTACTCATTACTAAATTTCAGATAGCTAAAAAGGTGACCCTTGTTTAGTAAGCATGAGTTTTGTTTGTTCCTTGGTTGAACAAAACAGCCAGGAGGCTGATCTTAGAACGTTTGGCAGGGTGTTTACCAACCTGAAGAATGCTGGAGAGGATGTCAGGTTAAGAGGGAGAGGCGGGCCATGTGGCATCAATGCCTGAATGCCTCCACCGACGGTCCTGTCGTTAACAGAAATTGGGATGTCAGGGAAAGTAATTATTACTTCTCCAACTTGTACCATGGTTACTTTACTGGAAAACAAGGAGTTGAATTCCCACCTTATTCAACACACATACATGGCAGAGCAGCAAAAATCAAGAACAGTGATGGGAATCCCTGGAAAAATGTGGAATTCTGATGTACAGCACTATTGCTCTCCTTGGTGACACAGAAGGACCAAAGTGTCCTACAGTTGCCCCAGCAGAGGACCATGAATTGGGTCATGCAAAACAACAGAAATGTATTCTCCCACAGTTCTAGAAGCCAAGAGTCCCACATCAAGGCATCAGCAGGGCCAAGCCTCCTCTGAAACCTGCAGTGGGGATTCCTTCCTGCCTCTTCCAGCTTCTGCTGTTAGTGAGCAAGTTCTGTTGCTCCTTGGCTTGCAGCTCCTCACTCCATGCTTTGCCTCCATGGTCATGGGCATTCTGTGTCTTTCTTTCATGGCTGTCTTCATAGAAGGTTGAGTCACGTTGGATTAGGACCATCCTAATGACCTCTTCTAACTGGATCCCATCTGTAGGGACCTATTTCACAGGTTCTGGAGGTCTGGATTCCACCTATCTGTTGGGGACATAATTCACTCATTAACAGAACTCACACCGTCTCCTTCTATCACATAATGGCTGGCTCTCTGTCCCTGCCGCTTGGGTAGAAGGATCTCACTTTTAGATTGTTGGAAAACTCTGTGAGAACAGATCCCTTGGAGGTGGTTGTTCCTAGACCAGAGGAGAAGAAACAAACAGGTAGACAACTTGCTCTCAGGACCATAATCCCTGACTTGCTGGGCCTTCCTCTTAACACCACCTGAGTTTTGTATGTCAAAAAGCTATATTATCAACTTGTTCCTTTTCTATGTGTTCTGTCTGTGACAAATTCTCATTTTCCCCCCCAGGCAAATGCAAACCAGAAAGGACGAAATGTATATACACAGAAAGGCAAAAGAATAAAAATCCCATTAATAATGTAGTGGTTAATATCTAGATAATTATTGCCAGATAAATGATGTCAGCTCTACACTGCTATGTGATCTGGCTCGGTTTTCAAATGACCCAGTGAGTCTGGGAACTGGGGCTTCTAGTAATGACAAGATCTCTCAGCATGGCTGCCTTCAGGCCTGGGATCTATCAAGAAGTCAGAGGTTGCTTTCTGTCATGGGAATAAAGATACAAAAGTCTTTCTGTCTGAAGCTGTTTCTCCTCTTCCTTCAAGGTTCTCTCTTCCGAGGCTGTGATCCCCATTGCTATCTCCACTGCAGTTGGGCAGGGTGTCCTTAGAGGTGACATCTTTGCAGCCTCTTCATGGTACCAAGGCATCTGTTGGATGAGGCAGAGCAAAAAAATAAAAGCAGTCTACCAGCTGCTCACAGTTCACTGACCCCACAACTAATTGAATGGTCAGAATATATCACTTTTAATTTAGCTGTGCTCATCCTGGTAGAGGAAGTCAGTGGGAGAAGGGACAATGCAAAGAAAAAAGATGCAAGAAGAAGAAAAGAGCATCAGCCTTTGACCAGAGTGGAATCAAGCAGTTTTAATTTTAGTGAATTTGGTGAACTTTGAATGCCATTTACAAGCAGCATAGATTATGGAAAGTACTTGCTCAGTTGTATGTACTTTGTTTTTGAAGCAGAAACATTCACGGGGAAAACAGTCCCCATATGTTCTCACTTTCAAAATTTGGAATAATTAGTGCACTTTAACGAGTCAGTGGATCTGTCTTCCATGCAAGCACCATACGGAACACAGTAAATTGATAGCTTTCAAGTGTCTTTGGCAGAGCCTGACATGAGATTGGAGTTCAGGTGGGTGGGAGGCTTTGACAATGGGAAATTATTTATTCTTCCTTAATTAGGTGGCTGCATCTCTCATGTGCATTGCCTTGTTTTGGATCATAACAAACAGCTCATTACCAAGCCCCTCCATAAATAGCCCAAAAGAACACAGCGAATGTGCCAAAAGGAAATAAATATTTACCGAATTAACTGACAATCTTTCTCATGAATATATGCCAACCTCATGTTTGTGCATATTATTTTAACTTTTATTTTTTTAATACTGCTTAAAATGTCTGCTTTTTCCTATGGATTAACATTATTTTAGATCAACTTCTAAGTATCCTTTTTGCCACGATCTTTATCACCAACTGGGACCTTCCTTCATAAGCAGAGAAGGCTGCCAGTGGGTAGAAATTGCCAAGAAATTTTTAAATTGAAAATGAATCTATTTTATTTGTGAGACTCATTTTTCCTTGACCGTAGGTCTCGTCTGATCCCCTAATTTGAGAGCTGGCAGAGCAGGAATCCTATGCTTCCTATTAAATGAGGATGTTGGAGTTGAGTCCATTCATCTTTTTTTAAAATATGTGTGTACAAGGCATTAAACAGCAACCTTCTCTTTGTCCCCACTGAGCTTACAAGCCAAATGAGTAAGCATCTGGCATTAGAAACGTGTGCAGTAACAAAACGACAAAGAAGGAGACCCATCTAATTTAGGGGTCATGGAAGGATTCTCTCAGAAAGACATTCACAAGGAGACTCGGGATTTGGAAAAATGCTCTGGGGGAGAGTGGGTAGTGTCAGTGTGGGCTGAGAGCTCGTTTCACATACCCACGTTGAGAGTTAACGGTTCCAGGATATGTCAGGAAGAAATTATGGATAGAAAGGAGGAAGAGAAGGTCGAGGTAGGTTGGAGAAACAAGTAGAGAAATTAAAAAGTTTAAGACTTTGAAATGAGCTCAAGAGATAGGTATTAGTGGCGATCCTGTCCACGGATGATGGAATCCCTGGGGATTATCTGACTCCATCAGGTTGTGGGCTTTTGTCTTTGATGAGGCTGTTTTACAATTCTGTGAAGATAGAAGTTGTTTTGTAGAAAACTGATAGCAATGCAAATAGTTTTGCTCAGATAAAAGCACATTTGTGTCCAGTGGAATGGATTATAGCTTATGGACTGACCAGCTTTTGCGAATTTTTTGTCAGTGTGCTTTTGCCATCTGCAAATTTGTAGCTCTTTACTTCTCTACACAGGGCGGGACCCCTTTTCTTCTTCCCTCATTAATTAATGAAAGTCTTTGGCGTGTGCTCTTTTTATGCCTGTCTACCCAGTCATTTCATTTCCCTGAGGTAATTCAGTGTCTTCATGAAGGACTGCGAGCTCATGGCACACACCCTTCTGTACTTCTGTCCCCTCACCACTGGGCAGGTGTTCTCCTAAAGATGGTGGCTTGGGCTGACTTCACAGTGTTTCTTTGGTAATGTCATATTATTCAATCTAAAGTACAGTTTTCCTTTTTACTCTCTTTTATCTCGCAATGCACACACACATCCTCACACATACGCATATATGCACACGCACACACTCATGCACGTGCACACACACTCACACAGTCTGCCTCACACACTCACACTCATGCCCTGACTGCTCTGCACAGGACGGATGTTCTACAGAGGCTTCAGAGGCAGCTGTGTGGACTGGAATACCCAAGCGAATGGGCTCCAGGCTTTTCTCATTTGACAGGTGATGCATGTGTCAGTTGCTGTAGGTGCTCATCCCAAGGAACTGTACTAAAGGTTGGTGTCGCCATCTTAGTCTGCTTGGGCTGCTGTAACAAAATACCATGGGCTGGGTGATTTGCAAATAAGAGACATTTATTGCTCACAGTTCTGGAGGCTGAAAGTCCAACATCAAGGCACCAGTGCATTTGGTGCCTGGGGAGGGACAATTCCTTGTAGAAAGTGCTTTCTGTGTGTCCCCTTGGGGCAGAAGGAAGGCAAACTCTGGGGCCTCCTTTATCAGAGCATTGATTTCCTTCATCAGAGCTTCCATGACTTGGCTCTGGAAGGCCCCAGATTCTAAGGCCATCATGCATCCAGATCAGAGCATCAACCACAGATTTTTGAAGGAGGTGTCCTGTGGTAGGACATCATGTAAAACTAAAAGGAACCAATTTAAAAAAAAAAAAATCAAGAATGAATAGGATTCCAAAGTTGAAAGGAAAGTATGTGGCACAGAAAATTAGGGCAAATTTAAAGAGGCACCTGGGGAGTGGAGACTGTAAAGCAAGCTATACAGAAACCCAGAGAGCTGCGCCACCCCGTCACTGCAGAGGGCTGTGGCAGAGGGGGATGAAGGGCCTGGGCACTCTCTGGGGGACTTCCTGAAACCATGGAGAGCAGTCACTGACAGCTCACTCCCAGCAGCCAGCACTGCACCAAGGTTCAGGATGGAGTGGAGCCTTAGCTAGGAAGAGAGATTTCTGTTTAGTAGTAAGGAAAGGAGGAAGCCGAGATGAGGGGCTCAGCTCACAGTGTCCGCCGCAGCGCCTCTCAGGTAACACCTTGCTATTGCCCCAGGTGGAGGTGATCTTGGAGGGATGGGGCTTGCCTTGCTCTGAATGTGCATTTGGCTTCTTTAGAGCAACAGGAGGACTTACTTTGTGTTCGAAATGAAAGCTCTGGGCCCTGGCTCTAAGTGGCAATCTCCTGACTTTCTATGCCTCTGAGCTTTCTTTTTCCTTGTCAGTGAAAGAGGCAGATAAACTGGAAATTCTTCAGCATTCCGTCCTGGGCTCCTGTTACTGCATTTGCCCTTCCACTGACACCATCAGATCCTTACGGCAGCCGCTCCAACTTCTTCCCTCGACCTGGTGAGGAGGTGCTCATGGAGTGATCCAGACAGACTCTGGCTGATTACAACCCTAGATGAATGGGAGGATGCATGGGCAACCCAGATGTGTGCCAACACTCTCTCTCTCTCATTCTCTCTCTCTCTCTCTGCTTTAGCTTCACATTCACACAGATGCTCAATTGAGCTTATAGAGTTTCCTAAATGACATGCATTCATGCATGAAGCTCTAGTAAGCAAAGCAAACTCTATTCTACTGAAGAATTTATGGGTGTGTGAAAGAGATCCGACTCGCCTGCTCGACAGTCAACAATGTAAGAATCCATAAAGATAATTGCAGGCTTCAGAGCCACTGCTTAGCTCTTCCAGAGGTGTCTTCTCCCCTTTGCCATTGCCCCATGCAGGGCCAGCTTTTCCAGCTCAACTCTCCTCTCTACCCACCCATCCACACCCAGCCGACTTCCAGGCCCAAATTATGAACCAAAATAGCAAATAGAAACTGTGGCCTTCTTATACCAAAATAAGTTATTTACTGATTTGCATCTGAAACACATTATTTTGCCAAATAAAGAGAAGGGACAAGTATACAGGAACACTTCCCTCAAAAAACGGGAGGGGCCATAACTATCTTATTTCTGTAACAATCCAATGATTGAAGAGATGAAGTAAGTAAAAGAAAAGTGGGGACAGAGTTTGCCTTTATTAATGGATGCCATTTACTGACGGATCGTTACATTCCAGCCTTAATCATTGGATTCGCACTGTTATCCTTACCCTTGGATCCAAAATACGGAAGTATCAGGATGGTTTGGGATTCATTCTGGATGACAGTGTGCAGCAGGAATGGAACCAAGGCCAGAGCTTCTCTTCCATTTGTCACAGTCCCTGAGGTCTTGCCTTCTCAGTGGAGCCTGTTCCACCTTCTGGCCAACCGTCCCTCTGAGTCCTGGCTTCCCCAGGTAAAGGCAGGGATCCCGGCAGCAGCTGATTGGACCTGAGTGGCTGCAGTTCCCCCAGAACACTGGAACTGTCTTGACTGGAGCTTTCCCAATGGCCCCTAGGAATCCTTGTAATCTGATAACAACTGGAAACTCAGCAAAGTGCTTATCAGCTGCTTCTCAATGACAAATATTTGCCAACAGAGCAGATGAAAAGGAAGCTCATGGAGGAGGAGGAGATTCTTTGTATGGGAGCAGCAGTGAAGGATGCTATTCAGGGGCTACAGCTCCAATGCCTGGGAAAACAGTAGCCCAGCCAGGAGGGTTGCTGGTTGGAGGGAAGCTCTGAAACTGCCTTAAAATCATCACAAGAAAAATTTGTTTAGTGGCAGAAGATGGAAGAAAAATCCTGGTGGCCATCAGTATGGTGGCTACTAGCCTCACGTGGCTTCTTAAACATAAACTAATTATAATTGAATAAAGCAAACAAGACAGGCTTCCAGTATCACTATCCACACTTTAGATATTCAATAATCATAGAGAGCTGGTAGCAAATGCACTGGGTAGCAGAGATATTGGAAAGTCCATCATCACAGAAAGTTGTACTGGGCAGCGCTGGTCTTGAGCGTGAAGGGGTGAGGTTAAAGAAAGTCCTCAAAGGCAATGGAGCTAGTCCACGGTGAGCATCTATAGGCAGTGCTGGACCTAACACTGCAAATCTCAGCATTGCTCCATCTTACCCAGCCTGCAAACAGCAATAGCAATATCCACAGATTTTTTTAAAAGTCTCCCAAATGTGGCTAAGTATGCATAATATGAAATGTATCATCTTAACCATTTTGAGCATACTGTTCAATATTAGGTATATTCACTGTGTGATCAATCTCAGAACTTTTTCATCTTGTAAAACAAAAACTTAGAACACATTAAACAAATCCTCATTTTCTTCTCTCACCTGTTCCGGTCAAGAGCCAATGCACTTTCTATTGTTATGAATTGATTACTTTGGACACTCATATGGATGGAGTAATACAATATTTGCGTTTTGTTTTTGTGACTGGCTCATCTCACTCAGCACCATATCTTGCGGTTTCAATCATTCTGTAGCATGTGTCAGAATTTCCTTCCTTTTTAGGACAGCATAATACTCCATTTTTCAAAGGTTAAAATACAGTTTGCATTCCTTAAGTGTCCACTGCCATTGGAGACATGGTCTACAGGGCTGTGGTGTCAGGAAGTGCTGTGGAATCTTTAGAGGTGGGGCCTAGCAGGAGGTCCTTGGCTCACTGAAGATCTTGAAAGGTGATTCTCCCAGAGGGTTATTTAAAAGGCCTAAATTTGGCCCCATCCAGTCTTCTCTACTCCTGGTTCAAGTGTAATTACTCACTTGTTCCGGAATGTTCTCCTACCATTGCTATGTGCCATGATGTGATGCAGCTGAGAGGTGAACCAATGTCAGTGCGATGCCCTTGAAAACTGAGCTCAAACAAACAAACAAAAAACACCTCTTCTGTACAAGTAGCCCCTGTCAGGCATTTTGTCACAGTACTCCAAAGCTGACTCATGCACTTTGTATGTGCACCACATTTTCCTTATCCAGTCACCACTTGCAGACACCTGGGTTGGCTATTGAGAATAGTGCTGTGAAGATGAATATGCATGTTTTTAGAGTCTCGTTTCATTTTTTAAGCATACATACTCAGAAGTGGAATTGTTGGATTGTATGGCAATTCTATTTGTTAAAATCTTTTTGAGGAGCCACCATTCAGTTTTCCATAACAGAGGCATCAGTTTTACATTTTCATCACAGTGGGTCCACACGGGGTCCACAGGGTTCCAATTGCTCGGAATCATAAACACTTACTGTTTTCTTTTATTATTATTATGGTGTAATAGGAGACATCATGAGTGTGGGAATGCTCACATGCTTTTAAAGGCTATCTTATTCAGAGGTGTGGATGCTCCCATGATCTGGAAGCTTGTGCCCTTCCAAGTCCATGAGTTAAAGTCCAATGTCCATTGTGACGGTTCAAGGAGGAGGGTTTTTGTGTGGTGATCAGGTCACGAAGGATCTCCCTTCGTTGATGGGATTAGCAGCCTTATTAATGAGGCTGGAGGGAGACTTTTTCTCCCTCCTGACACATGAAGACATAGAAGAGGTACCATCTGTGAAGAATGGGCCCTGATCAGATACCAAATCTGCTGACATCTTGATCAGTCTTTTTAGCTCTAAAACTATGAGAAGTAAATTGCTTTTGCTTAAATTAAGGGCCAAGCTATGTTGGCAATGAACACACAGACTCCCTTTTACCCTGAGACTCCTGGCCATGTAGGACATGCTTCTCCCATGGGAACACCTGCCTCTGCCATCCTGATCCTACTTAACACACCTTGCTTAGAAATGTACCTTCCTGTTCTTCTTATACAGTGTGAAATGGTTCTCCTTTTGGTTCCCATTTTTCTTGGACAATGTACCCTGTCAGAGAACAATTGTCTAGATATTAGTAACCGTTCTTTAACTTGTACTCAGCTAGGGTCGTTTTGACCCACTTCCTCTTCCACTTATGATTCTATATCTCATGATGTTTGTTTATGGTTTTGAATCATAGCAACAGCCACTTATGATTAATGTGGTTTTGGACTATCAAGGTGTAGTCTAGCCCCTGGAGAGCATCGAAGAATGTAGACTTGCAGTTTTCCTGCCAGCTGGGGGCCCACCAGCTGGTGAATAAAGATTGTTCTTTCTTGTTTTAAGATGGACTTGGTGATTTAGTGCCATCTCGCTATAACACTTATAAATTGCAGTCTAAGATGTTTTTGTTTTCGTAGCCCCAAACATGCTACAGACTCAGACAGAAATTGGTTCCGAGAAGTGGGGTGCTGTTATAACCTGAAAATGAGGAGGCTGCTTTGAAACCGGGTAACGAGGAGGCTGGGAGGGTTTGAAGTGCATGTGGAGAAAAACCTGTATTGCCTCGCCCAGTGCATGAGGTGTGATTTGGTGAGGCTCAGAAGAAGAGCTTCCGAGGAGGCCTCCAACTTCTTGGAGATCACCTAGGAGACGTGAACAGAAGGATGGGAGCACCGATGGCTCCTTTAATGGTACCAGCCGACAGTTCTCCTGAGGAGCAAGCTTTTGGAAGCTGGGGGAGAGGGTGTTCTTGTTATCAAGTGGCAAAGAACTTGGCTGAATTGTGTCTGCGAGTGAGCGCTTCATGGGAGCCAGGACTTCTGGGTTATGGATTAAGATGTTGGGCAGGGGAGCGAAGTGCTGTCTTCATTTGTGAATTACTTACTTGTAACCGGTAAGTTTAAAAATTGGATTTTGTTTTTTTCTTTTGAGTATTAGAATTTACATGAATATAAATGCTGTATTATATATTTACTTATACTTATAAATATATAGAGATATTTGTACCCCCACACAAACACACAAATATATGTATTCTGAGTCTTGGTTAGTTTTATGTATTGCAAATCTCATACATATGTAGGCTATCGAAAGTGTTAATGGAGGAATAGATGCCCCTGCTTTCAGGCTCTTTCAGTTTACCAATCTTTCCCTTCTGATTAACGTGTTTTATGCCTGCATAAAGCATTTTGTGGGTTTGGGAACTTGGAGGTTATGGCAGTCTTATCCAGTGTTATTTTCTGGAAGGAGGATTGCTTACTGGAATTCATGTTTGTGTGTAGCATGAGCAGAAATCAGGTTTGGCTTTCTTTCCCTTTGGGCCTAACATAATTTGCTGAGGGGACACCCCTCCTGCCCTATCCCACCATTCTGCATCGCTGCAGAATCCAGTGCTCACGTCTGTGTGGACCTGCCTCTGTTCTGACAGGTCTGTCTTCATGCTATTCTGCTCTTTCTCATTTGTTCTATCTGTGCAGTAAATCCGGACAGTCACTAGATAAATCCTGGAACTTTGGTTTTTGTCATAAGGGGAATAAGTTCTAAAGAAAACAACAAATGCAGCTAGCAAACAAAATGCTTCGTGTCACGTATTCTAAAATTTAAAAACTCAAGTAGTAAAAACTGTCCCTTATGCTTTGTTCCCTCACTGCCACCAGTCCCCGGCTCTCCTGCAGGACCTCTGTGGTCTCCTTCTGAGGTTCATGGCAGCACCCCATTTCAGGATGGCTCCTGATCTTGCTTCCTGTGATCCCTTGGGTCTGAAACACATATCAATTAGGCACATTTTCCATTATTTACCTTTCATTGCTTATTTTTTTCCCTGCTCTCAAAATTTGTCTTTGAATCATTTTTATGAATCTATCAGACTCCTGACACTGAGAATCTGGGGAGCTCAAGGTCGCTTTCTGAAGCTGAGTGTGCCTGTTCTGGGGAACAGGCGTGGAAGCCATGGAATCTTGGGTGGTCCTCACGAATAAGCCCAACCTGAAGAAAAGTGGAGGCCACGCACAGAGGCCAAGCATGGAGGTCAGGTCATCCTGGCATCTTCCTGGCATATCTGCCCACTTGCAGTACTTCAGTAAATGGTAAAGCCGATTTCAATTTCAACCTGTGTTGTAGTCTTATTCTCTCTCTCTCTCACACACACGCGCGCACACACACACGCACACGAATCTAGTTGTGGATTCCTAGAAGAATGGCAAAGGGCTATGAAGTTCAAATTGAGTGCATACAAGGTAAGATGCTTTGAGGGTTGAAGTCTTTATCCATCGCCCCCGCCCTGCCCACCTCTGCCACCTCAGGACCCTGCAGCAAAGCTGTCTCTATGTGATGTCCAGTTAGAGAGGCTTTTGCTACTTTACATGTAGGCACACACTGAGTCCGGGCATCTGCTATCTTCCGCACGACCTCTTTCCCGACTGTTTTCAAAGGATATTTTCTCTGTGGTGCTCCATTTCCATCCCTGTGCGGTTCTTACCTGGGCTGGTGGTTTCCCCCAAGCTTTCACGGCACGCTGCCTATAAAATTAGCTAGGAGATGGAGGTAGCAGCCCATAGGTGAGCTGAAGGACAGGCTTCCCTTCACGGCTCCTACATCATGGGGGGAAAGCCTGAAAAAAATCCAGTGGAGAAGAGGTGTGTGCCAGGAGACAGGCTTACCAAAGGACCATGAAAATCGTTGCTTGTCTCCTTCCAGGCATGCCTGGAGAGGTTTCCAAGCCTCATTAAGAAACTGGACAAACTTTCTGCAGAACCTTTTAAAAATCTCTGAGTCATATCCTTAAGAAGATAGAGACTTTCACCCATCCCCTGGAAAAATGAGTGTCCAGATCAACCTCATCACTTCTGCTTTCTGCCTCCATACTTAAACACACCTTGGTGCCAAGTGCCTGCACCTCTGTTTTCCTCCTCTGAGTAGGGCAGACTTTTCTCTATGAAATCGTCTGTATCAATACGAGAATAAGCCTCTGAAGCATCACCACGAGAGCTCCGAGCCCTCAAGAGTGCTCATCCTAGGCAGCAGGACCAGCACTGCCCTTCTGTCTGCAACGAGTGGACCCTAGACTTCTGCCAGGAAGGGTGATTTCACTGAAATCCATGTGTATATTGCCAGACTTTATTTTTTATGATAGCTTTTTATTTTGAAATAGTTGAAGTCTCCCAAGGAGTTGCAAAAATAGGACCGAGTTCTTCTCTAAGTTTTACCCAGTTTCCTCACAAGTTACCTCCCTGGAAATCATAATGCCCTGTTTCTAGATTCTGCATGTTGGTCCACCATCCCTCTCCCACACAATTCACATGGTACAGCCTAAAACTCAATGTGACGGTATTGAAAGGTGAGGCCTTTTGGGAGGTGATTGAGTCTTGAGATCTCTGACTTCGTAATGTGACTAGTACCCTTAGAAAGAGCTTTGAGGGGGAGAAGCCAGGAGCAAATCCACTGTTTCCACCATGTGAGGACACAGAGACGGCACCACGGATGGAGCCAAGTCCTCACCAGACACCAGAGTTGTTGCCATCTCGATCGCAGACTTTCCAGCCTCCAGAATTGTGTGTAATACATTTCTGTTGTTTACAAATGACCCATTCTAAGGTATTGTCTATAGCCGCCCCCAAATCTAAGGCAATTGTCCCGATCAGGAAACTGACAGTGGTACAATAATGTTACCTCAAGCCCAGACCTTATTTATTCAAATGCTTCACAAGCTTCCTATGCACATTCTAAAAGGTTCCTTTTGGTGTCTAGGCCTGTGCATTTTATTACATGAGTACATGCTGGTACCATTATTGGAATCTGGATACAGGTCTGTTCTATTTTTCAAGGAAGCTCCTTCAGTGTGAAGCACAATTTTAGAAAACTACAATTAGAAACAGATCACATTTGTGTGCTTTCCTCTGCTTAACATATTAAAATGTTTTAATGGGTAAGAAGTATTAGATTTTAAAAATGTTTTACTTTAGTGGGAAGCATTTAGAAAACACTGACATTTAACTAGTATAACTCTAAGAGCTTGTGCTGGTTATTTGTTATATAACTGTAGCTGTATTATTCTGGTTAGCTCTTGATGCACAATAAACCATTCTAAAATTTACTGGCTGAAATAACAACCTCAATTTGGTTTTGCTCACTAGTTTGCAGTCAGCCAATGAGAACTGCTCGTCTGTTTCGTGCTGCATTAGCTGTAGTGGCTCACAGGGCTGCAGGAATCCTTCCCCCACAGCTTCATCTCGTGATTGGCAAGCTGCTAGCTGTCAGTCTCTTACTAGTGGACGCCTCTACAGAGGGGCTTGAGCTTCCTCACAGCATGGCAACTGGGTTTTAAGAGGAGGAGTAAGGCTAGGAAATGCAAGCTAGCAGGTTCTGAAGATCTGGGTCTGGATACTGACTCAGTGTCATTCTGCCTACTGATTAGGAGAACCCAGAGCAGAGTCAGGGAAAGACAGCAGACACCTAAATGTGTAAAGGGAGAAGTGTCCCCATTTTTGTAACCATATTTTAAATTCAATATATTCCTTTTACATAAGGGCATTATGTCACCTTAAAAGTACTTGGAGTGCAAAAATGTAGTATAAATTTATTAAAATTAAAACAAGATTCAAGAAATTGCTTTTGAGGTGTGTGTATATATAGGTGTATATATATATATTTTAAAAAAAAATATATATGTATATTTTTTTTTTGGAAAGAAAACTCCCCACAAAAAACAACAATAACAACAACAACAAAAGAACTACTAAATGAAATGTGATTAATTTTTATCTAAATATTTTCCTATATGTGACAAATGGCTTTTAGCAAAAGCAACAGAATGATATTGAATATCTGAAACTAAAAAATTATAATAATTAAACCTTTTTAAGATGAACAATCCTTTTTTCTCTAGTGAAATTTTAATTTGGGGCCGATATAAAGAAATCCACTGGACAAGGAATTGATACTCATTCTTGAGGCCAAGAGCTTTAAAATTTTGTCTAATAGCAAAGAGAGCACTTCCTGTTTGTTTACAAGGCTGTCCTTTATTGAATCTCAGATTTTTAAAATGTTTATTCCAAACTTGGGTTTTTTTTTTAATGGAATTCCTTTTAAAAATGAAAGGTTAAAAAACATATATTTAATTATATAAGTAATTAATACAATTTATAAAATTTTCTTGATAATGAAATATCTTTTGTGTATTGGTGTATAGTATTAAGCGTAATTAACTCAAAAATAAAGGTTAGAAATTTTAGTAAATGGGATATTTGATTTTATTTAAGAATTTGGTTTCTGCACTAAAATAAAATAGCTAAAGTTGCCTATACGTTATCAAAATTATGGGAGCTCAATTGAAATGGACTTTTGAAGTTAAACTATGTCATAATCAGAAACACTAATGTCTTATGAAATTAATCTAGGAGAATCGAGACCCTGGCTACCTCAAAATCATATGCATTTGCAGGTTGCTACGTGAACTTTCTAATGATGATTTTGGGTTGTAAAATTTGATACTCTTTTCAATAACTGTATTTTAAAATTAAATTGTATTTGTTATATTGATTGTCTTTTTGTAATATGTTTGAATGTGGATTGATTCTGTGAAGTTTGAATATCTGCAGCGTTAAGACACCACTGTGAAGTCCTGGCTCTTAAGCGAGGTTTATCCCTAATGATCGTGAGGACACAAACAATGCAATACATTTTTTTCAGTCCAAACTTCGAGAATTTGTATTTATTTTATTTCTCTTAATCATGTAGACTTTAAGGTATCAGATATCTTCAGAATTCCTCAGCAGTGTGAAATTCCAGGCTTTAGCTGGTCCCATCAGTTGGATACTATCATTGTGACAATGGGTGAACATGTAAGCTGGTGTGTCGTGGCAAGAGAATGCTGTCACACATGTGAAATAAGTATATTTCTCTATTTCAGAATCAAACCATAGGAGGCAGAACTGTTTTTTTTCTACCAGGAAGAAAATGTAGGACTCTTGTATTTAAAACTAAGCACTAAGTCACTGTGGCAGGGTTAGAGAGTGATGAAATAAAAGTATTGTGCAGAATTTTGAAGATAAAGCTGTCATTGTTTTTAGCCATCACAGGGTGGAGAAGATTCTTCTTCCTGGGGTTCTCACAGTCTAGGCAGGAATGCACGCTGTGATATCACCGGTGGCAAATGGAATCCCAGCAACCATGGGCTGAGAAGCAGGGGAAAGTCCTGAACTAACTTTGTAGGTCAGCTCTGCACTGCAACTGTAGAGAAAGGAGTTATAACTGAAAAAGTGAGCCTGCAAAATTATGTTGTGCCAGAAAGTGACCGTGCTTTCACAAATAATGGGGTTGTATGGGAGGGACTTGAAAGTCCAATATGGGGAGCTTCTACTTACAAAGTGAAACCATTGGACCTCAGTAGGATCTGACAGGCATCCACTGGCAGTAAACCTGGGAAGTCATAAACGCACAGTAATGCACAGGAGACAGCAGTTGAAAAAGTTTTCTAAATGAAGCTGAATACAGGGGGAATGCAATCTCTTTGGCCTTGCTATTCAAAATATGTTGGTCTTATTGGCTCATTTGCTATCAGTGAAGAAAACACAGAAACCACGATGTTTAAATCCATCACTTAGCATCTCTTCTGAAGCTAGGTTTCATTGGAAACATCAATAGAACCATCCTTATAAATTGGGACTCCCATTCCAATAAAGGCACATGAAACAGTAATAGAAATGTCGATAATTCTAAGCATCTTCTAAGCATTTTGCTGTTTTCCATAACAGAAGTCCAAAGAAGAACATTTAAATTTTTGAGTATATGAAACTCAGGTGGGAGCAGTAGCTTTTTAAAGTAGAAAGAAAAGTCAGATAATCTACTGAACTTGAATCTGGAGAACCAAATTCCCTCCTCTTGAAATTATAAAAGTTGATATAACAACCAGAAAATAGCAATAAAACCAAGTATCTATTAGTAGATAATGCCATTTAAAAATTGTCATGAGGAACCTGAGGTCTTTCCAATTGCTCTAGTGAGGGTGCAGAACACAGGTTGGAAGACTGTGGTTTCAGCCCCTGATTTTTGAAAGTTCTCCCAGCTGGTCTTGAGCACCTGCCTCCCCAAGGGCTGTCCTTCTCAAGGCGCACTTTTATCCCACTTTTCTTTTCCGTCTACGTGTGAGCTTCCAAGCCAAAGCTGGGCTTTACAGCAGTTCTTTTGGGCATCTGGGTCTAGGCAAAGAATCACAGAGAAAGAACCTCTTCACACTCAGGCAGATCTGCCTTAGGTTCCTTGTTGACCCTGCTGGGTAGGCATTGCTTATTGCAGGTTATTAGAGCACTACATGCTGCAGAGATCTACAAACAAGCCACAGCCACGTCAAAATTGCCACCAAAGCAAGGGCCTGCCTCTTTTTCAAAGAGAAGATCCCACTTAAAATCCTACAAATCCAGAACAAAACCCCAAATATTCACCCCACTGGGGAAGCTTTTACTGACAGGAGAAAAAGTTATTCTGTGTACCCACAAGTGACTGAATGCAAACCACAACTGAGCCTTGAAAATCTGTGCAGCAACCGAGAAACAGAAACAGAAACAAAAGCTCCAGGACTATTGATGTGGAGTGGGAAATAACTCACTAAGGGGTCTGAGCCATCAATGTCTGCTCCACCTAAGTCGTACCCAGGGCTTACCTCTGAGTGAACACTGTGACATTCTTTACAAATGTGTGTCTGCGTCTCCCATTAGATATAGTTATACTGTCTATGGAATGCCTTTTGTTTTCAATTATAAAGATTAAAATCTCTTCAAGTAGTGCATTATAACTTATTTATCATTCTTCTCCCACCACCTCTTTTCAAAATGTATAACTTTAATAGGTTTTCAAATGTATAAGACTTTTGAAGTGTATTTACTAATGCATAGAATAATCTCAAGGATCCCCAAACTGTAGCTGGAAAAAAGGATGGGCACGGGTATCTTCAGTTTTATTCAAGTAAGAAAATGAACCCATAAAATAGATGAGTTGGGAAGGGTGAGGGGATACCTGACTTTTCTCTAGTGGATGCTGTTCTCAGTTCCTGAAGATTTTTGAGAAATAAATGGTAAAAGTCATTTTAAAAAACAGCCTGTTTACAATAACATTTTTTTCTGAAATTCTTTTTTTCCATAACTTTTCATTTCTATTTACATGTTAGTAAGATCTTACCAATTTACAAACATGCATTTTGCTAAAAATTGTATCAAAATTCTGGATCAAGCTGGGCACAGTGGTGCATGCCTGTAATCCCAGCGGTTTGGGAGGCTGAGACAGGAGGATCGTGGGTTCAAAGCCAGCCTCAGCAAGGGCAAGGCACAAAGCAACTCAGTGAGACCCTGTCTCTAAATAAAATACAAAACTGTGCTGGGGATGTGGCTCAGTGACCAAATGCCCCTGAGTTCAATACCTGGTTCAAAAAGAAATAAAAAACAAAACAAAACTCTAGATCAATTTGAAGAGGATCTATCATCTCTCTCTCTCTCTCTCTCTCTCTCTCTAATAGTTCTCAATTTATTTATATCTGGAATTTATGGAAATGTTGGGAAACACACACATACTCATGATCATACACATAATTATGTACATATAGTACATATCACTATCTGCAATTATAACCATATGCAAAATTGCAAATGCATATTTTTATTTCATTTTGAAAATTGTTGCTGTTAAATAAAATTTTAATTGACTTTCATCCATTAACTTTGTATGCAGAAAATGTGCTAAATTACATTGTTAAATTTAATACATTAGAACTTCCTAAAAATTAACTTGTTAAATTTAATACATTAGAATGTTCTAAAAATTTTTATGTGCTTAGTAGATGTAGGCAAATACAATGTGAATAATGATTGTTTTAGTTCTAATTTTCCAGTCCTATCCATCTCCTTGCCTCAATCCACTAACTCCCTCCTTCAGAAGAGTAATGAACAGAAGTGGCCTCCTGTTGCCTGAGTCTTGATCTCAGGGGCAATGTTATAACACTTACCACTAAGTGAGTACATGGGTGTTTCTGTATTTGTTAATATCCTTTATTTGATTGGGAAAGTTCACTTCTATTTCTAGTCTGCTCAAGTTTCATTTTGTTTTGTTTAACTTATTATTAGACATTTCAAGCTATGGTTAGACATCAATTTCATCACATTTGTACTATAATTACTGATAACCATCACATGATCTGGTTTTCTATTTCTTCTCCAGTTAGACTGCATGTATTGTGGTTTTCATCGACTTCATCAATTATATGTATATTTTCACAAAAGGGCCTAAGTTGTGCATGGTAAATTCTTATTTTAATATCTCTTAGATCTATAGGAATTCCTCCATATTTTTTCTAATAGTGTTCATTTTTGATTCCTCTCTTTTTAGTGATTTTCCTTGCTAGGCAACTATTGATTTTACTATTTGTTGCAACAAATTGACTTCTAGCTTGGTACACTTATTTGTCTTTTATTTTTGCTTATTTTTGTCTCTTTTTGGATTAGCTTGATATTATTCTTCTAGTAGGGTTAAAAGTATACTTATACCATGCATTTTAGTTATATTTTTTAAAATACATAGATTTAGGTTTAGAAATCATCTAATCACAATATAGTTTCATCCTGTGACATTTTGTAAGTTTTATTCACACTTTTAAAAAATAATTTAAATAATTTATTCACACTTTCAAAAAATCTCTGATTTTCTAAGTTTCTCATTGACCCGTTGTTAATTTAGAAATGTCTGTGTTTATTTCTAAAATAAAAAAATGTAATCATTCTTTTGTTATCCATTTCAAACAGGAATTTACAAGATTGGAATATATTTCATACAATTTCAGTTCCTGAAGCATTTGAAAGTATTCTATAGTTTTGAGGTGGAGTGTTCTACAAGGTAGATCAACTTCTAAAACATTACTTTTATCTAAAAACAATAAATAAATAATAATAAAGACAAGAAAACACTTTACTTCTAATCTTCAACACCCTTAGGTGTGTCTCTGCTTTTATCTGTGTCTCATACCCTCAGTGACTGAGAAGTTTGTGACAGGACACCCTTGATAATTAAACATTATTTATTTCTCAGTTTTAATTTGTCAAGACTTGCTCTATACCTTTTGAGTCAATCTGTTAAAGAAAAAATTAATACACAATCCTGCTACACTGACTTATTAAATAACGAAGTAACTTTCTCTCTTCCCTCTTAAACATCATGATTATGATACTTTAAAATAATAAAGTTTTTTATACTTACAATGAGGAAAAACTATATTAGTGTGATATTCTGATATTTATCAGCCTTATTTTGCTTACTGTTTCCATGGTATATCCCTTTGCCTGTTTTAACTCCTAAGTTCTCCAAATCCTCATATTTAATGTGTATATCTTTTAACTACACAAGTTTTTGCTTGTTCTTATTTTCAATGCAGAATGACAATTTCTGTTTTTAATTAGAGTATTTAATGAATGTACCCATAATGTAGTATCTTTTTTAAATTTATTTTTAAAAATGATGTTAGATTAACAGAAAAATTCATAAGCTAGGATGCAAGGTTCCTATTATACACCTTACATCCAGTTTCCCATGGTATTAACATCTAACAAATTACATTGGCAGGGTAATTTTTTATGATTAATAACCAGGTACCAATATATTTTTATAAACTAAAATTTGTTATGTACTCGGATTTTCTCAGCTCTTACCTATTGTCTTTCCTGGCTCAGTGACTCTCAGGACACAACAGTGTATCTGCTTGTCATGTCTCTTAGCCACAGGGAGGTTGGAATTTGGTCTCCCAAGAGAGTCCGGTCCGATGTCCTGGGGTGGAGCCATGAGGATTCCAACTGAAAAGCATTTTCTATAAACAGATGTGTTCCAGGACGCTCCCATCATAGCCCAGCAGAGCGGTGGAGGCCCTCCTCTGCTTGTGATCTGTCAGCTGGTCTTGAGAAGTGGGCAACCCACGATGCAATGCCAAATATTGTGGTCACTTCCCTGGACCCTGAGATTCCAAATGCTTGCTACTTTACATCTTTTTGATATTTTTAGATGATTTTCTTTAAAAAACTATCATTTCTTTGTTTTGCACAAGGAATGATATCTGCAAAAACTAGTCTACCCTGACCATACTGGATGAAAGCACCCGGTCCTTTGCTCTATCCTGCAGACTAGCTTTCCAGAAACATAGTTCCGAGGTTCACTTTTGCTAACCATGTGTCACTGTAACTATGTCCCCAACTTTGCAACCATGTCCATCAGTCATAATGTTGAAACTTGAAGAAGAGAAATGTTGGGATCCATTCATTAGTTTACCCAACATATATTCTGGAACTTTCACTGTAGAACAAATATTCTCCTTGCTCTTACTATCAAAAGCTTTCCCGACTCTAGAAGGAAAATTTCCAAAGCTTCTATATTAACCTACAAGCTATTACACGGATACTTTCTCAGGAAATAGAAAGTCATATTGACAATATTTCTCATTGAGAATGATACCTTCTTTCATTCACAAGCCTGAAGAGTTATCCTGAGGTCGGTCCTTCCTTCCTTCCTTCCTTCCTTCCTTCCTTCCTTCCTTCCTTCCTTCCTTCCTTTCTTTCTTTCTTTCTTTCTTTCTTTCTTTCTTTCTTTCTTTCTTTCTTTCTTTCTTTTTCTTTCTTTCTTTTCCTTTTCCTGAGGTGCTGGGGGTGGAATTGAGGGTCTCTTCTGTGCTAGGCAAGGCAAGTTCTCCACCACAGGGCTACACCCCCAGCTGAGGTCCTTCCTTGACTGAACACCATGTAGTTCAATTCCAAGTAGCTTTCTGTCTGTTTCACCATCAGCAGGCTTTCTACTGGTGATCTTAACCTTTAAATAGAAGCTTCTGTTACAAAAAATCGTAAAAAAGGAACAGAACCCAAACCAAAACAACCAAAACCACACACCACATGAGAACAAGGAGGACTATTTGAAATCTCCTGTAAGTTTTGAATTTCTCCTTGAGCATGCGTAACTTGGTAATCCATGTGACTCATTTTTTTTTAGAGGGTGGTTAACAGAGATTAATTTAACCACTTGTATGAAGCAAGGGTATATCACGACATAGACTGATGTGTCTTAATAGGCTTTTACCCACACTCAATCCATAATTCATTTTTCCTACATTATTTGTAGTAAGATGAGGTAATTTTAAATTATTGATCAATTGCTTGTGTGTGCTGGGCAATGGTCTAATATATATTTTTTCAAGAGAAGTAATAGAAACAACCACAATTAAAATAAAAACAACATTAGCAGCTAGTGCTGTTTCTCATATGACTCGTGCAAGGCATTGCTCACCTCAGCCAGGACTTAGACTGCTCCACTCTCCGCTTATTTCACCGATAGGGTAGCTGCTGCTCAGAGGACGTTTGGAAACCAAGGGAACCACTGATATACTTCAAAGGATGATTGATATGAATGTAAATGTTGTTATAACTAATTTAAACAATAAATAATACTCTATTACATGGTAAGGTGTATGAGGCATTCTTGTCTTCAAAATTTTGTTTTAATTAGGCAGAGCTAAATAAGTGACTGGTTTCCAGCAACAGAGGGTTTGTTCTTCACAGCATGTGGTACACAACAAATTCAATGTTTTTCCTATAGTAGTGTATGCTTTTTTCTATGTGGGCCACATATACATACATACACACACACATATATATATATATATACACAGATATATATATATACACATACATATACACACACACATACACACACATATATATATATATATATATATACACACATACATACACACACACACACATATATAAAATTTAAGCTTCATATCTGTTCACCCACACACTATTCACTCCGCTGGAATGCTGCGGTCCTGTTGGCTATCCACCCTGAGCACCTCCACCCAGAGCGCGGAACTCAGGACTTTTGGCACCATTGTATAGCACCTTTGGGAGAGAGGACTGGTCTGCGGCCGCCTGAGTCCCCATTGGGGAGCTCAGTCCTGCCTGGGCCATCAAGCCCAGTGTCTCCATCACTGAGCACAGGCCTACACCCCCTCCCCAACTTGGTCTAGGGTCCAGGCCCACACCCTGGCCCAGAGGCTAGTGCCTGTACTGTGACTGATCATCTATCAACACCAAGTCTCCTCTTCCCGGAAGCATTGATTATTCCCAAATTGGAGGTAGTGGGACAGCAGCCTTCTTGGGTCACCACTTGATCAAGCACCTCTCAAACATTAGGCCATTGAAAAATAAGAGGTTTGAACTGTACAGTTGTATTACTATGATTATTCCTAATATACCCACTATATTTCTACCTTTTTTCTTTTATTAATATTCTTATCACTCTATCTTCCTCTTACATATCTGTTTCCTTGGAGAATCTCTTTTTTCTCATGCTAAAACCTATTTCGTTTAATTCCACTTCCACTATTCCTGTGTCATAGTATATCTATAGACTCACTTCTTATCTCATTAGTGTTATGTCCTGTACCATTCCTCATCCTCCCTGTCCAACATTAGAAATTGCAGTCCTTATTGTAGACTTACTGGTTATGCCCCAGCTAATAATTTGGACTCATCTCTGTTTATTAAGACAACACTGTTAATATCTTAATAGGGACTATTTAGATTAAGGACACATATTGCTTATATGGTGTGCTGCTAATATTGATCTCTCACTTCAAGGGGAGGTAATGGAAATAGGCAGGAACCCTATAAGTATTTAAGGGGAAATTGCAATACCTAGGATTCACACTACTAGAGAGGTAGATACACTAGCAACACAAGAAAACATGGAAAGAAATGTCCCAAACAAACCCAGATACTATACCAAAAGAACCCAATGACAACATGGCAGGAGCATGTTAGAAAGGGAGTTGTACATAATTAAAATGATCTGAGAAGCAAACAAGGATTCAAGAGAGCAAATGCAGGTAATGCTAAAAGAGCAACTGCAGGAAGCAAAAGATCATTTCAATAAAGAGCTAGAGATTCTTAAAAAAAAATCAAACAGAAATCCTTGAAATGAAGGTCACAATAAACCAAATTAAAAACTCAATAGAAAGCTTAACCAACAGGCTAGATCACTTGGAAGACAGAACTTCAGATAATGAAGACAGAATATTTAATCTTGAAAACAAAATCAACCAAACAGAGAAGATGGTAAGGAATCATTAAAAGAACCTCCAAGAATTATGGACATCATGGAAAAAGGAAATTTAAGAGTTATTGGGATTGAGGAAGGCAAAGAGAAACAAACCAAAGGAATGAATAATCTGTTTAATGAAATAATATCAGAAAATTTCCCAAATCTGATGAATGAAATGGAAAATCAAATTCAAGAGGATTATAGGACACCAAATGCACAAAATCACAACAGATCCACACCCAGACACATTATAATGAAAATACCTAACATACAAAACAAAGATAGAATTTTAAAGGCTGCAAGAAAAAAAAAATCAGATAACATATAAGGGGAAATCAATATGAATATCAGCAGATTTCTCAGCCCAGACCCTAAAAACAAGAAGGGCCTGGAACAACACATTCCAAGCACTGAAAGAAAATGGATGCCAACCAAGAATCTTATACCCAGCAAAACTTACCTTCAGATTTGAAGATGAAATAAAATCCTTCCATGATAAACACAAGCTAAAAGAATTCACAAATAGAAAGCCTGCCTTACAGAAAATCCACAGCAAAATATTCCAAGAGGAAGAAATGAGAAGCAACAATGTAAGTCAGCAAAGGGAGGAATTACCCTGAAGGAACAGATAATTAAGGAAAAACCAAGTTAGATTAAAATCCAAAAATAAGTCAAAATGTCCGGGAATATAAGTCATATCTCAATAATAACCCTAAATGTAAATGGCCTAAACTTATCAATCAAAAGACATAGACTGGCAGATTGGATTAAAAATAAAGATCCAGCAATATGCTGCCTTCAACAGATTCATCTCATAGAAAAACATGCCCACAGACTAAAGGTGAAAGGTTGGAAAAAAAATACCACGCACATGAACTTAGTAAAAAAGCAGGGGTTTCCATCCTCATTTCAGATAAAGCAGACTTAAAGCCAAAGTTAGTCAAAAGGGATAATGAAGGACATTTCATACTGCTTAAGGGAAGCATAAATCAGCAAGATGTAACAATCATAAATATTTATGCACCAAACAATGGCATATCAAGGTACGTCAATCATATCCTTCTCAATTCCAGGAACCAAATAGACCAAAATTCCATAATACTGGGTGACTTTAACACTCCTCTGTCACCGTTAGACAGATCTTCCAAGCAAAAATTGAACAAAGAAACCATAGGTCTCAATAACACAATCGCTAAATTAGACTTAACAGACATATATAGAATTTCCATCCATCAATAAGTGAATACACTTTTTCTCTCAGCAGCTCATGGATCCTTCTCTAAACTAGACCATATGTTATGCCACAAAGCTACTCTTAGCAAATACAAAAAGATAGAGATACTACCTTCCATTCTATCAGACCATAATGGAATGAAATTAGAAATCAATGATAAAATTAAAAACAGAAGCTACTCCAACACCTGGGGATTAAATAATATGCTATTGAATGATGCATGGATAATAGAAGACATTAGGGGGGAAATAAAAAATTCTTAGAGGTCAACAAGAACAAAGATACAACATATCAAAATCTCTGGGATACTCTGAAAGCAGTACTAAGAGGAAAATTCGTTGCATGGAGAACATTCAACAAAAGAATGAAAAGTGAAAAAATAAATGACCTCACATTACAACTTAAAGCCCTAGAAAAAGAAGAACAGTGCATCACCAAAATAGTAGAAGACAGGAAATAATTAAAATCAGAGCTGAAATCAATGAAATTGACACAAAAGAATTCAAAAATTGACAAAACAAAAAGTTGGTTCTTTGAAAAAAATAAACAAAATTGATAAACCCTTTGCCACACTAATGAAGAGGAGAGAGAAAACTCAAATTACTAAAATTCATGATGAAAAAGGAAATATCACAACAGACTCTAGTGAAATACAAAACATAATTAGAAGCTACTTTGAAAATTGATACCCCAACAAAATAGAAAACCTGGAAGACATCAACAGGTTCCTAGAGGCATATGAGCTACCCAAACTGAATCTGGAGGACATACACAACTTAAATAGACCAATTTCAAGCAATGAAATAGAAGAAGTCATCGAAAGCCTACCAACAAAGAAAAGTCCGGGACCAGATGGATTCACAGCCCAGTTCTACAAGACCTTCAAAGAAGAGCTCATTCCAATACTCCTCAAAGTATTTCATGAAATAGAGAAGGAGGGAATTCTTCCAAACTCATTCTATGAAGCTAATATCACCCTGATACCAAAACCAGAGAAGGACACATTGAGGAAAGAAAATTTTAGACCAATATCCCTAATGAACATAGATGCAATAATTCTTAACAAAATTTTAGCAAATCGGATACAAAAGCATATTAAAAAGATAGTGGATCATGATCAGGTGGGTTTCATCCTGGGGATGCAAGGTTGGTTCAACATCTGGAAATCAATAAATGTAATTCACCACATCAACTGACTTAAAGAAAAGAACCACATGATTATTTCAATACATGCAGAAAAAGCATTTGATAAAATACAGCACCCCTTCCTGCTCAAAACACTAGAAAAAATAGGGAGAGTAAGAATGTTCCTTAACATTGTAAAGGCTGCCGATGCTAAGCCCATAGCTAACACCATTCTAAATGGGGAAAAATTGAAAGCATTCCCCCTGAGAACTGGAACAAGGCAGGGATGCCCTCTTTCTCCACTTCTGTTCAACATGTCCTTGAAACTCTAGTCAGAACAATTAGACAGACCAAAGAAATTAGAGGGATATGAATAGGAAAAGACGAGCTCAAACTATCCCTATTTGCTAATGACATCATTTTCTATTTAGAAGAACCTAAAAATTCCACCAGAAAACTTCTGGAACTCATAAATGAATTCAGTAAAGTAGCAGGACATAAAATTAATGCTCATAAATCTAATGCATTTTTATACATAAGTGATGCATCCTCTGAGAGAGAAATTAGGAAAACTACCCCATTTACAGTAGCCTCAAAAAAAAAAAAAAACTTGGGAATCAATCTAACAAAAGAGGTGAAAGACCTCTACAATGAGAACTACAGAACACAAAAGAAAGAAATTAAAGAAAGTCTGAGAAGATGGAAAGATCTCCCATGTTCTTGGATAGG